>JAWWEY010000273.1:1290329-1314703 GCA_035582745.1 Loriotus luctuosus
ATTTATAAATTTATTTCCATATCTATAAATAATATATATATTTATATTTATAATATACTATCATAACATATATAATTATATATAATAAATGTTTATATTTATAAATAATGTAAATATTTCTCTATAATTTTCGAAATTATAGATTCATATTATTATTAGAAATTATAGATTAACATTATATTATAGATTTATATTAATTTATAAATTTTAAATTAATTTATAACATTTATAGAATTTATAAAGGTGAGAACAGTGTTCACTGTTGTCCCTCTGCCTAGTTGCTTCATTGCAAGGTGTATTTGGCCAGATGAATTAGCCAAGTGTTTCAAACACAAGCAATGGCTCTCAGTCATTTTTCCACTGCATTTAACGTTTTGCAGTGCTTCAATGACTTTCATGACAGCCTTACAGAGGTAACTTTATTTCCTACAAGGCAGCAGGACCAAACATGACCTGTTTTCATTAGCTACAGTGCATGCAAGCCTATTGCACTGCAGCTAAATTCAGCTCTTCAGAAGTCAAATATTTGGTGCAAGGCAGTTTCCTCGGCTCCCTTATGGGCAGCAGAGAGAGAAAAAAGCCCTTTTTGCAAAGGGTACAATGTGCAAAGCAGCTGGGAGGGATTGCAAGTGCTGCTTTCAGTCTCCTTCCATGAAAATAGGGAGCTGAGGAACTCTTGCTTAGTTTCACATTGCAACTTTTAAATAAAATAAAAAAAAACCAACCAAACAATATCAAGGCTCCAACCCCAGATTTACTGTACCTCAAGGGACATGATGCATTATATAAAATAGAGCTCCTGCAGAAATGTGGTGAGATAGGTGTTTGTTCACACAAGCATGCACGTATATATACAGCACATAAAACCTGACACCTAAAAAAATATATATATCAACTTCTGGCAATATTGAAAACCCTTCAACATGCCTCTTGTGTGCAATGCTTCTAAGAAGGCAACTGTGATACTGCTTTTAAGCTATTTTAGTAAGGGCTCTTGACAAGCTTCACATAAAATATTCAGCATTGATGCTTTCAAGTCCACACAATTTAACTTAAAAAGCTCTCTTCTTCAACCCACATTACAAATATGTTTATTCTGAAGGTGGTGTGTGGATTAGATGTTTCCCTTGTCCTTCCCAAAGCATGATTGTACTAGGCTGCAGCACAAGCAGAAACTGAAAAACAATTTCTTTTTGAATTAAAATAATTTCTTGAATGCTTTGATAGTTTTTAAGAAACTCAGAGGCATTTCACATACTGTTTCAAATAGTTGTGTTTTCATCTCCAACAAGTAACTGTAGGGCTGAAAAGCAGTCAGAATTAGAAGGATACTCTATTAATTTTAGTCCTCCAGTATGAAACTTTTCTGCCCATGCCTTTATCGGAAAGAATTTGTCTTCCAAAGTAACTTTTGAAATTCCATCCTTTCTTTACAGAACTGAGGAGCAAATGCTACTGATTTCAGAGAGAGCTGACTTTCATCCCTAATCTTTTATTTTTCATCTGCATAATGAACTGATAACCTGCTCAGTGTAAGGAAGTTCTTTAAATAATACACTGAAATAGTGAAAAACCACAGAAAACACAGCAGTCACACGACTTTTCAAACTCCAGCTGCCATGAAGGCATAAAAGAAAAAGCCTTTTTTAAATTCTTACAGGCCTGGAGACTCCAAGATGTTTTTCTGAGCTGTTCAGATGCCCAAGCTGGCAGCAAGATGCAGACATGGCTGAGCCTGCATGCTGCATTTCACAGTGCAAATCTGCAGTCCTGAGTCAGCCACAATTCCAAGTACAGGATTTTAAATTTTTTTC
Source organism: Loriotus luctuosus (assembly GCA_035582745.1). Lineage (NCBI taxonomy): Eukaryota > Metazoa > Chordata > Aves > Passeriformes > Thraupidae > Loriotus > Loriotus luctuosus. The sequence goes on from JAWWEY010000273.1 coordinate 1,292,144, forward strand.
TCATCTGTTGTCTAAGAACCCCAGGATCAAACACATGATTTAAAGCCTACTGAGATCAGTGGGAAAATCCTATTGGCTTCAAGGAGCTTTGGATGAGACTCAGAGGAGCAGAGTCAGAAAGTTTCCTAGGGCTGGAAAATGCATCTAGCGAGTTCTAGGCCAATTTTGTAGCTAAGCACCAAAATTTCTGGTCATCTTCATTTTTTATCTCGACTTTTCAATCCCAAACTTTACTAATCAGACATTTTCTTTATTCAAAAATCTCATATTCAATAGTCAATAATCAAATGTCTCTTTTCTGCTCTGCTTCTCTTCTCTAGTTGGTACATTTGGGAATTTTATCACTGACAACAGAACTCTTGATAAAATAGAGACCAATAACACTTTTAACTTCTTCTAGTGTTACACAAAGATATTTTAACTGCTGTTGAACTCAAGCTATAGGAAATGGTGACTTCAAAGTGAACTTGGTACAGTCACTGAAATATTTCCTATAAATATTTTAGATGGCAATTCTATTCTTCCCAAAGAGAAAATGACTTAATTATCAGGGGCTTCTGCTCCCAGTATTCATGGGAGCAGATATACTTTTTAGCATATTTAAAGAAACTAAATTATGAAAAGCAGTTCACACAGGGTAATTATTTGGTAGTTCATTATGATGAACAGAACATTTATTTATAATAAGTGCCATGTTTTATAGCATGATACCAAAATCAGATACTACTTCATAGCTGTTAGAACTCTGGTTATTGAGAATTTTAGACTTTTTGTGCTGACAGGCACTGACTCCTAAGAGAATATTACATTTGACTTGAGGCTGTAGGAAAGGTTTCTAAAATTGAATGATAAAATTGGGATTATGGGCGTGTAGTTTAAATAAAAGTGTGTAATATCACATAGTAAAAAGCTTAAGAGTTTAAGGTTTTAGACGGCAGTAATATATACAAAGCAAGAGAGAGGTTTTAGAGCAGAGGCTGGTCCTTCTTCACTTTCTGCTTCATGGGTTTGGGTGGTTTTGTGTAATTAGATAAAAAAATTCTGCATTGTGGGCCACAAGTGGTTAATTATTAAGTTAAAAGTAAAAACAATTTAGGTGCCATTTCTTAATTAAACAAATTTATCCTTAAAAAAACTTTGCCATTCCCCGTGTTTTATAATCCCCCCTTTAACCCTGAAGCACGTGTTCACCAAAACCTCCACAGGCACAATGGCTTTCTTTAGCTGGAGAGCTCCAGGCACACAAGGCAAGGTTTGTGCAAGGTTTGAACTTCTGCTTGACTGCAAGATATATCAAAACAGTCTCCCTGTTTATCTTGGGATGGAGAGGGGGAACAACGTTCCTCTGTCTTCTCATCCCAGGTCTGACAGTCCCTGACACACACTGAGGCTTCACCTCCCACTGAAATGGGCAATGAGAGCTCTGCCCAAGGATTTGGAGTGGATCAAGATTTAATTGAGGTGAGTATTGGCAAGGCATTTACTGCAGAGTTATTGCAAAACACATTTCATTAATGGCAATGATACTAAAGCATTGGAAATCCATGAAGGTGGAATCAGAAAGACAGAACACTCATGGAAGTCAATGGAAATAAGCTCAGGACCTCACTTTGCTTACAAAGCAGCACCTTCTTTAGAGTTAGTAAAATTTTACACAAAGGATTAGTGGCATGCTACCTATTGTTTACAAAAAATCCCCATTAAAAATGTAAGAGAGTAGATAAGAGAAGTGAAAATACAGCAAGGGAGAGGAAGGAGACCATAACACACAATTACTGACACTCGTTCAGGGGAGCTGCTTTAACAAGTGACATTTTTCACACCACAATTTGCAGGACAGACTCATCCCCCTACTTTCAGCCACCCCATCCCATATTTGAGAAATCAAGCACTACCACAGTGTGCAGACTTCACTTGGGGTTTTACCAGCAGCCTTTCCCCCTGCACAGCTCCCCATGGGCAGTGTGTCTGGCCAGGGGCAGCAGCCACACAAGGGGATCTGTGCTCAGGGATCACCATCCTGATGAAAAAAACCCCAGCTGCTGGGACAGAATATCAAAATGAGCAGTTCCTGCTCCCTGGCAAAGTTTGCCCTTTCTTGTCAGCTTCTGCTGAAGTAAAAATGACTTCACCTGGAATATAACCAGCAGAGTGAGGTGAGAAGAAAGTGCAATATTATTAGGACCAAAGTGAAAGCTGCGATGTGAAAGTCACAACCCCCTCCACCCCCTCTATTTATTCCAACTGGAATAACAGCTTTGCTCATATTCACCTTCTTGTCACTTGAAGAGAAAGAAAAGTCAGACCAACTTTTAAATTAACTTACATGCCACACCTCCACAAGTGATTAATTCTTCTTGAAAGGAGAGTTAAGAACAGCAACAAAAGGAAAACCTAGATTACTGTAAATGGGCACAATTTCTTCTTGACCTAACCTCAGACAGAAAGATTTAATTGACCATGTTGTAAGGTCAGCTGCTACAAAATTCTGATTATCTAAGGTTTTCAGGGCACAATTCAGCATGATGCTTCTGTGACAGAATCACAGAATTAACTAGATTGGAAGAGACCTTTGAGTTCACTGAGCCCAAGCTCTGCCCTAACACCACCTTGTCACCCAGACCATGGCACTGTCAAGAATTTCTCCCTGATACCCAGCCTAACATTCCCCTGGGGGAGCTTAAGTCAGGCTGAGACACAGGCACCTTCCATGACAGAAACAAAAGAGGCAAAGGAGGAAATCTGTGGGAAATCAATCCCTGGGGAAGGAAGGCTGACCTGCAGTGCCTGCCCATGGACAGAGCCCATCAGCTCCAGCACCACCAGGAGCACTGCAGCTTCCCAAAGGCTGCCCCTGGTGCCAATCTCTGCTGGCTTTAACCAAAACAGAGCTCCAGAAGCAGAGCAACGCTGAATTTCAGCTTGCTGTGTGTGCTGAATTTCTGTTTGCAGTGAGTAGGACGCCTCGTTATTATTTGTTGCCTGTTTTCTTGGCGGAAGAACACTGATGCCTCTTTTATCTCTAGCAAAAGGTCTCCAAAAATATTTCAGACTCTCCTGACTGGTTGCTTCCTTGCACAAATTATTTTAAATAAGTTTCCATGGAAAAGGGTATTTTGGAATGCACAATTGGAATGATTAACAGCTAAAATTAAAAAAAAAAATAAGGTGGGGCCACGTTTGAAATCTTCAGCACGTTTTTGGTGCAACCTCCTCACATTGTGCAGCTAAACATAAACCCAAGTGTCACCAGCAGCTGCCACCCCTGGAACAAAAGGGGGACAAAAAACCCTCCAGAAAAAAGAAAATAGCCTGGCATGTGGCTTCTCTTGCAGCAGAAACTAAGATTCAAAAAACAAAGGAGGGTGGCAAGACAAACTCATATTTCTGATTTAATTCATGTAGATTTTTGAGCAAATAGCAAATAGCAAATTCTGCTTTGTATGAAGTACATTATTACTGGTTTGGACAGCTAATTGTTTTTAACATTTACCCCAAAGATGCAACCACCTGCACAAAGTCTACACTCAGAATAATAACATAAAATCATTAATACCCCAAAAAATAAGCAATATTTACTTGTTCCTAAAATTAAAGGTCAACCATTTAACTGAAAGAGGTCTCTGAATAAACTCTTAGAATTGCAGTTTGCTGGAAAAATTGTTACAGGATTCATTTCTGCTTTTCTAGAAAATAATAATTTTTTTGTTTTAGTTCATATAAGTAGTACATACTAATGCTTGATTAAAATGAAAAATCCCCAAAAACCCGGGAATCAAAACAGGAAAAGTACCACCTATGATTTATGAATAAAAACTAAGTCTAAAACACTATGTCCCTTATCTCTGAAATCTTGAAAGACTGGCTTGAGCAGGAACAATAGATTGGTTGAAAAAGCTGAGGCAAAGGCAATATTTTGTCTTATAAGATAAAATTTGCTGTAATGAACATTTTCCTTATGCATTCACAGTCCTAAGCTAGTTTTATTCTGGGAAGAGAATGCATTTTAAAACATTCTCTGTGTTAATTTATAAATTATTTCTAAAAATTTGCATCAAAAGACAGCTAGAATTAATGAAAAAAGATATTAGAAAGCATAATTCATCACTTTATAATAAGCAAATATTTAAGTATATGTACAAAAAGAAGAGCAAAAACATTAATGTATTTCATTTTTATACTGCTACTTAAAGTGTCAGCAGCATACTGTCCCAAATTTAAAAAAATGACATGCTGCCAATTATTGACACTCAATTTCCTTCACTTAAATAATCGCTTGCAGATTTTTAAGAAGTAAAATAACAAAAACAGAGGGGAAAAAATTACAAAAAAAATTTAAAATTACAATAAATTACAAAATAGATAAAAAATAAATTGATCAAAATCAAAATAAAGAAATTAAGCAATGAATTAAATAAATAATCAATTTAAATTAAATAATCAATTTAAAATATATAAAATTAAATAATAAATTAAATAATAAATAAAATAATCAAAATAAAAGGAAATAAATGAAATAAAATAATGAATTAAATGTATAATGATCGATCAAACAAATTAAATAAATAATTAATTGGAATTGGGTGAGATTAGTTAATAAATTCAATAATAAAGAAATAAAATTAATAAATTAATCAAAAATAAAGTATATAATGACCTAATAAATAAATAAATTAATTAAATTATGTGAAATTAAATAATGAATAAATAATAAGTAAATGAGAATGTAAAAAATGCAATAAATTACAAAAGAAATTTAAAATAATAAATAAATAATAAAAAATAAATAAATGAGAATTTTAAGAATACAATAAATTACAAAATAAATTTTAAAAATTAATTAAAATAAATTACAAAAATCACTTGACCCAGCCCACCTTGCAGAAAAGAAAGAACCCTTCCCCAAACAGGAGCCTTTCCTTCCATGTGCCCCCAAGGTTTTTCCCTGAGCAGTGCTGCCTGCTCTTTGTGCAGCTCCATCCCAGGCTGCACCTCAGCCCTGTTTATCCCCCTTATCAGCTCAGGAAGAAATTTGGGCAAAACTCTTCCTCTGGTCACTGATATCTCTGGGAACCCAAGCCATTAAGATATTTGTGAGCCCCACTCATGCTATTTTAACTGTCTGTTGTACAGGAAGGAACTGATAAAAATAGGATTACAATGCCCTTACAGATGAACTGGCAGGAGGCTCGATTGTGATTGATGCCTGAATAAATATACAATAACAGGCCCTACATTTCAACAGGGCTTTTGATGGAAGGTAAGAAGCAGTGTCAGTTTTCACTGCCTGGACTGCAGGACTCTTTGCTCAAATACCTGCTAAGTGCCCTTCCTTGGAGATTGAATCTTCTACCCTTAGTCTGGCTTTAAATAAAGAGCAGGAGGTGGTTATTGGGAGGTGGGAATGAATATTTGCATTATTTCGTGAGGCACAAAGGTGCATTTCTTCCCACAGGTGCTCATGTGTGGCCCACCCTTCATTCCTTTGAAGTCTCAATATCTTCCCCACGGATAATCAGTGCCAAGGTGGGTGTATTTTAAAAATACACAGCACCAAAACAGCAGTGTGGGGGAAAAAAATGGGCTGGAATTGGGGTTTGGGGAGGCTGGGATTGTCCAACTCATCTGTGCCTCGGGAGGAGAAGTTCTCAGCAGCGAGCCAGGCCCAGGCTTAGCCCAGGAACAGTTTCTGCAGGAGCCCAGCTTTGCTGGGCTGGACAGAACAGGAGAGCACAGATTTCTGTGCCAGATGGCTCTCCCTGACCCCATCCCCTCTGCAGCCTCTCTGCATTCTTCCAATCCTTCCTAATAACCCAATTATTAACGAGCAATGCATTTACCACCCAAAGCAGAAATTCTCAGGAAGTAAACTCAGAGCGCTGCAGTTTTTATTTATTAATCTTCCTCTTTTGGAGAAGAGGGCTTCAAGTGTCCTGAAATCACACGTTATCAGCTCCCACTTCAAGTAACACAGCTATCTCTTCCACTTCAACAGGATCTCAAGAACGCCCCTTCTTATCCTGCAAAAAGCAGACACCTCCTTAGCTCTGCAGTGCAATGATCCAGCCAAGAGCCTCTGCAAGCACACAGACTCCCAGGGGCAAAAAAACCTCCCTCTGGCTCCTCTGACACCATTCAAGGAGGAAAGGCTTGGATTTGCTCAGGATCTTGCTGGATCACCTGGCTAAAAATAAGTTAACAGCAATACTTGGCACTTTCCAGGTGTTTTCGTGTGCTTGAAATTCCTGTGAATTTCAGAGGTGATTCCCAGCTGGATCACCTCTGAAACCAAGGAGGTTGAATTTCAGAGGTGATTCCCTGCTGGATCACCTCTGAAACCAAGGAGGAAAGGCTTGAATTTGCTCAGGACCTTGCTGGATCACCTGGCTAAAAAAAAGTCAACATCAATACTTGGAACTTTCCAGGTGTTTTCGTGTGCTGAAATTCCTGTTTAAATGGCAGTCATATAACTGTTACTTGTTTAGTAGATAGAGAAATTAAACAAAAAGTTGGGATTCCCCTTCCCTGCTCCCTCATCCACATTCTCCACCTTCCAGGCACCCACATGTTTCTCCTCACTGAAGGCACACTCACAGCAGATTTAAAAACTCAGTTCCACCACCCCTTACTACATTAATGCACATCACACACTAAAATCAGTCCTACCCTCCTGCCATGAGCAGGGACACCTTCACCAGGTTGCTCAGGGCCCCATTCAGGCTGGCTTTGGGTATTTCCAGAGATGGAGCATGTGCCACATTTCTGGGCAGCCTGTGCCAACGTTTCACTGCACTCCAAGGGCCATCACTTGCTATTGATCTCAAAATTTGCTGTCAGCTGCTGCCCCTAAGCCTTTTATTTTACCTTAACAGGTTTGGGTTTCTTCCTCTCCCCAATTCTTTGTGCTTTTCAATTCTCTTCAGATGTATTAGCCTGCATTTTTTTCCACAAGGAATCCCCTTTTCTTACTTATCTCAGTGTTTCTAACCTCCTTTGGCATCATTGCTTCCCCCACTGTCATGTTTATAACACTTCTTGCTAGATTGAAATCTGTGAATTTAATTAATGCACTGTTTACCCCTTCTTCCAGATCATTAATAAAGATGTTAAATAAAACTGATCCTAATACCAATCCCTGTGGCAATGTGCTAGCACCTCCCTTGTGCTGCTGCAATCTATTTATTTATAGCCTTTAGCCACTGTTCAGCCATGTGATAGTCCTCACAAGCAAGCCAATTTTAGGGTTTTTGAAGAGGAATTGTGTCACATTTTTGCCAAAGTCTGGGCTGATACAATCGACTCTATTATTTTAATCTACTGACTTGGCTGGATTTAATATATGTACAAAAATTAAATGTGATGAAATAGAGCCGTGGTTTTGTGTGTTTTGAGATCTTGGCAGCTGAGTAGCTATAATTCTGCTTTCTTAGAGCAATTACACCTCCTCCACCCCCACCCACCCCAGTTACACCAGCATTTTATTCTGGGCTCAGTTTAGATTTACTAGGAGAGGATTCTCAGCATTGCTCCATAATTCAGAGTGTGCTGAGCAGTGCCATGCTCCTCACTGCTTCTCCAGGGCTGGATTTTAAATACCAAATTACTATGGACAGAATGGTTCTGTTGGTAGTTCAATTGTCTAGTGGCAATTTGAATTGTCTTCTGCTTGGTTGGCTGCAGTCATAATTTTGTGGTTTTTATATACATATAAAATATATATATCTATACGTCTATATCTATATATAATAGATAATATAAGTTCAAAATTATATAAAAATATAAATATAATTAATTAAATATTATATAATTAAATTAACTAGAAATTAAATTAATAATTAAATAGAAATATAGTTAATTATCTGTAAGTATACACGTGTCTCTTTGAAATTTTATTTTTATGTGTTTGCAAAAGCAATAGTAAACTCTTGTCTTAAGTGCACACTTTCATCCGTGTGAAATTTTTGAGATTTATCTCTTTGCTTAAGTTCAATATTGGTGTAAGTGCTTTCTTGCTGTGCAGCTTGGAGGTCTGTAGAATTTGTTTAATAGCACATTGAATTTGTTTTTCTTTAAATTCAAAGGTATTTAAACTGGAATAGGAAAAATTTTGTGCTTCACAACTTCATTGTGTGCATCAGTACAAACTGGAGTGATGAGCTGTGCCATTGAATGAAACCAATCTTGTGAGATTTCACTTTCTCTTACTGTGTTTGGCTTGATTTTCCAAGCTCTGTGCAAAACCCCGATTTTTTACTCTACAAATTGTGACGTGGAAAACTCGTTTATCCCACCTTGGGTGGAATGGCACGTCCTGCAAAGCACCACTGAATCACCAAATCTGGGCTAAGAAGAGGGGTTAAAATCTGGCTGACAGGCTGGTTTAGGTCTGTGCTAATGCAGAGCTCTAGAGGAGCACAAAAGCAGAGCAACCTGGTATAAAATAAATGATACAAGGCTAGAAAAGTAACATCATGTAGGGTACAAGAAATCTTTAGGCTCCTCTTCAAACATGGCACAGTTTTATTTTTCAAAATAAAATAAACCTAGAAAATGTATAAGCAGAATATTAGCTCCCATCAGTAACATCTTCAGTGCACTGAGGTACAACCTCAAAAAGATTCAACTGAAACTGCTTTTCTTCATTCATTAAAACTGGGCATAATATTCAAAAATATAGTGTAGGAGACAATCCTGCAAAAGTAGGATGATTTAATAGGTCTTCTCCATCTCTAACTTCCATGATTCCTTAAGAGACAATAAGCAGAGAGACAACCCTCCACAAAATTAAATCACTGGGATTCAACTGGAGAATGAAAATTAAATCACAGCAAAGTATTTTCTTCTCTGTAAGCATTAGCATTAATCACATGCAAAAGTAAAATATTGGTTAATTTGATTCCCTGTGCCTTCCAGACTCTGGTTGAAATGAATCAATGCATGAAGACTGACTTCTCTGATAACTGGGGAAATGGTAAGGAGGGAGGAAAAAAAGAAGTAAGGAGGGAGGGAAAACAAAAAGATAGAAATAGCTGGTGAAAATGAAATTACCAAAAGGAATTTGACTACAGAAAACCATGTTAGAACACCTATTTCTTCTCTATTCCAAATAAGAACAGTATATGCAAAATTTCACAGAGGTGGCTTTGAAATAGTCTTATTTAACCATGGCTAGAATTGGGGTGAGTCACCTTGGGCAGTACAAACTCTCCAATTTACTGCTTCAGGTGACTAAAACCTCTGAAAAATGGCTTTGCTCTGTGTCCCATTCGGGAGGGCAGCCCTCTGCAGCACCTGGGACTTGCCCCAGGGAGGGAGAAGGGGCTGGCACACCAGAATGCCAGCTGCACCCCCAGCAAAGACTGGCCAGGAGGAGTTCACAAGGCACAGCTCATTTGGGTGCCCCTTCTCCTGCCCTGCTGCAAAAATTCCTTTGGGGACCTTTCTCCTGCCCTGATGTGGAAATCTGCTTTGGGAACCCTTCTCCTGCCCTGCTGGGAAAAAATTCCTTTGGGAGCCCCTTCTTCAGCCCTGCTGTAAAAAAATGTGGTTTGGGAGATGCTTTTCCTGCCCTGATGTGCAAAAATTCCTTTGGGAACCCTTTCTCCTGCCCTGCTGGGAAAAAAATTCCTTTGGGAACCCTTCTCCTGCCCTGCTGTGAAAAATCTGGCTTGGGAACCCTTTCTCCTGCCCTGTTGTGGAAATCTGCTTTGGGAACCCTTCTCCTGCCCTGCTGTGAAAAAATTTCCTTTGGGAACCCCTTCTTTTTCCTGCTGTGACAAAAAGTGGTTTAGGAACCCTTTCTCCTGCCCTGCTGTGACAATCTCCTTTTGGAACATTATTGAGCTGGCCGAGGGGTACATCATCAACATCACAAAAACTTAAAAAATAAATTAATAAAAGCCAAAGGAACAAAACAGAAAAAAAAAAAAAGAACTAGCGATCTGGTTTGTTTCTTTTGGTACATTTTAAAATATGTGCTTTCCTCCTAAAGGCAAGAAACACTGCATTTAATTAGAAGAATAAATCATTACATTTTTATAGTTAGCAGTTTCTTCTACAATGAAACTAGATTAGTTTCTCACTACACATGCTGTTTATTGCTCAAGTTTTATGGTAAGTTCTAATAATTCAAGTGTTACAAACAGTTCAGTTTGAGGTTGTTTTGGGGGGTTTTTTTGTGTTAAACCAGCTCTTAGACTACTCTTTTGTTACATATATACATATACATATACATATATATAGACACACACACATATATATACATACATATATATACATATATCTATATAAATATATATAACAAAACTTGTAATATATATTATATATATATTTATATATATATATATAATATATATTTATTTATATATGTATAAACAAATATATTTTAAAATATATGTCTCTTTCACCAAAAATCTCTCTGGCTTTCAACCTATTGCAGACAAATACACATTCTCTTAAACGACCCACTGAATGTTCTGGGGATAGACTTATCCCTCAAATTCCACCAAGACTTTAAAGCTTAGTCCCACCCATGAGCAAAGTTTGAATTTTAATCCTCACACTTATAACTGACATCCAAAACACAGGTGAAGCAGTGGCTCTGCTGTGACAGGACCTGTCCTGCAACACGTAGCCACAAACGTCACTGATTTATGCCATTTTCTGTAGGGCTGCAATAATTTCCCTCTATTTCCCCCCTCCTGCAGCCACACAATCAAGATGTAAACACAAAGAAAGTGCAGCAGACACCTCCCTGATTTCAGTGCCATTTGAGACAGGCCCAGCAGCTCTGTGCTCTGGGCTGATGAGGAAAGCACATTAAGCACTTGCAACAGAACATCCAAGCAGACTTGTTTTGCAGCCTGATTAATAGAAACAACCTCTGAGGACTAATCACAAGTCAAGCCCTGTTTTGTAGATTAATAGGACAAAAGCACAAGAGAATAGGGAAGGTTACAGGACTGGAATATAAATAAGAGAAGGTGTACATTCTAGGCAGATTGACTGTTAGTAATTATCAGCACATCCTTACAGCAAGGTCTTGCTGCTGTGTGCTAGAAAAGCTCATTTCTAGATGAACCATCAGTCTGTGTATGTCCCCAAATATATCATCTATATCTATATCTATAGCTATGTATACAATATATGTATTTAATATATAATGACAACAATAATATATAATTATATATAACATATGCAATTATTAAATACATATAATGTATACAATATATAGATATAAATATATTTTAAATATTATCTATATATCGGTATGTGTATATATGTATATAACATATAGTAATAATTATATATAATTATATATAATATATATGTAATTATTAAATATAAATATATAAATATGTATATTACAAATAATATAATGTATGACATGTATAATATATAATTTATATATATGAAATATGTAATTATTTTATATATAATAAATATATAATAAATATATTCTATCTATAATTAATTCTATAGAAATATTTTATCTATATATAGATATAGATATAGATAGATCTTTATCTGTAAATAGATAAATAAATAAATTAGATATAAATAATTAAAACATATTATATATAATTAATAATTTATATAGTTATAAAAAATTGTAATATGTCCCTATACTTATTTATTTATTTATTTATTTGTTTGTTTGTTCTGTCCCCAAAATCCACAAAACAATGACAAAATTGGTGTTTGTTCTGTTTGTTTCTCTGAAGCAAACCACACCTTCATCTCACTCTTTCAGGTCACTTGGATTTCTAGGCTGATATAAGGTGAATAAACCTGGTAGCAACTGCACTTTTCAGCTGTGCATCTGTGGGTCAGAAATACAATCCTGGCACGTGAGGAACTGTTACACAAGCCCTGCAATATGGGAGCAGATGCTGCAGCCCAGCAGAGATGCCCCATACCCCATCTGGCCCTGCAAGAGCTGTGCAGAGTGATCCATACTTGGTTTACTCTGTCATTTGCCAAGCTTTCAGTGATCCATACTTGGTTTACTCTGTCATTTTCCAAGCTTTCCCAAGTGTTCCACCTCTATACATGCCACAATGTCAGCTCTTGAGCCCTATAAATCCAGGACTTTATAAAAAAAGATCTGCAGGTTAGGCAGTGGAAGACAATATTCCTAAAAATGGCACTATGCAGGTTTCTCAAGAAACATGAAACTTATGTTATATTCATCAACAGAAGAAGGAGCCAAGCTTGCTAAAACCTGCAAAACCAAATTCAGGGAGCCATAACTTGAGATTACAGTGTTTTAGGGCATCCCATATTAAAAATGGGAACACTCAGAGCTTTCAGACTAGCAGCTCAGGTTGCCTTTCTCCTTTTTCTTGCAGTGCAGGCCATGGAAGTGTCCCAAGCAGCCCAGATGGAACACCAAGGGAAGTGTTAAAGAGAACACCTTTCTTGAAATTTATTACATTCCCAGCTTTGAAAACAAGATGCATTAAAATCTGTGCCAGGAGAAGGAGACTGAAAGACAGCCTTCCCTCTTACATAAAGCTCACTTTATGTAAAACTGGAGGCGATACACAACTATAAATAACAACAAACCTGACTCAAGAGATTAATACAGTTAGCAGCTGCAAATATCAGCTTTTGTCAGTGATTCACACTGATTCACATGTGCACAAAAATAAACTGGCTTTCTGAAGGACCAGAGCCTTCCTGCAAGCTCTACCCATCCTACAAATGCTGCTGAAGGAGCAAACCTGGAGGTGAGAGTTCTCCAGAAGCAGAGGACAGGCAGGCTGGCACATCTGCACACACAAAACCCAAGTGCTTGCACTACTGGCAAAATAAACACGATGGCAGAGGTGTCAGATGATTTCAAATCATCACGAGATCACTTCCTGGCAAGCATTATTCCCTTTGTCAAAGTGGCTGTGTTAGAAATGTCAGCAATCCTCACGTTTTACGGGTACACAAACCACAATCCAGACCACCCAAACCTTGTAGGGGTGGTTATAAACACCCATGAGTCTCATTTATTGTTATAAATACCCACGGTATTTATATAATTTATATAATAACCCCCGTGGGTTATTATATAAATTATATATTTATATATTATATAAATTATATATGTATATTATATAAATTATGTATTTTGTATATTATATATTTATATAATAACCCCCGTGGTTATAAATACCCACGGGTCTCATTGATTTTCAACTGAATCCATGAGTGTTGACCACTTCTGAAATGAGGTGCCAGATCTATTCTACTGAACAGATTCTCATGAAAATCTGATGAATGCAGTTGTCACTCTTGACCTTTATGTCTCTGCTCAGATTCACAATCAGTGGTCTCTCATTTAAAGTGCATGTGCAAGTTTTGCTCTATTTCATAGCTTCTGAGAATTACTTTAAGCATTTTATACACATGTCAGGGTAAAGTTAGCATTGTGATCAATAAGTATTAGATAAATATGACCCAAATCATCTCAAAGACAGTCATGAGAGATCTTACCCTTCACTGGGAGCTAACAAAATCTAGTCACTTGCTTTTGGAATTAAAAAAAATAAAAAATAATTGCTTCTCCATTTCCATTGCATTTTATCCCCATCACATCACGTGAGCTTTATTGCCAACCTACCTGCAATGTACATTCTCCCACATTTTTCCTGTTTGTCCTGAATAGATGAACTGTGAAACAAACCACTTGTAGATTGCATCTGTTTCCCATACCCAACCACCTTCCTCCCTGTCACCTCCTCCATCCCAATTTCATTCATTTCACTCCCCAGGAAGCCAGGCTCCATCACATGGAGTTCTTGCTCCAGAAGGCAAACACTGTAAATATCAAACACCATTCCCCCACTTTCCTTAGCTTTTCTATCTGAGTTGACATCATGTGCCGTGGAATATTCCTGTGGTCAGTGTCCCAGCTGTGTTCATTTCCAAAATCTTGCCCAGCCTCCTGATGGAGGGGGAAAGCAGTGCTGATGCTGTAGGCAAACACAGGTGTGTTATTAGCCCCTTGCAGCCCCCAGGGCAGAGCACAGCTCTGGGATGGTGCTGTGAGGAACAAACTCCAGCTCAGGCAGACCCAACACATCCTCCAACAGGCTCCTCTGCCTGTCACTCAGAGCATCCACCTGCTGCCTAATCCTTCTTGCTCAGGGCATAGGGGAAATGAAGCAATGAGAGTAATGAGGCTTGAAGAGCACCACACAATGCAAAATCCATCCTGGTGTCAGCTTGTCAGAGCTGCAGCCCCTCTCTTGCCTCTCCACTCTGCTGCTGTGAAGGTGGCTGTCCTAGAGAGAGGTAATGTTCCAGTTAACCTGAACAGCATGGTGTTCTCAGCTTTGTCTGCCTTCCCTTCTGCACCAGACCACCACAAAGAGGTGTGGGGCACATGCAGGTGAAAGGAAATGGAAGAGCAGGAGTCCTGAAGTGCAGGAGAATTTATTCAAGCAAGCATCAACACACTGCAAGGAGTCCTGCCCTGTACAGAACAGCCTATCTCCAGATTTGGCTTGACAACTCCTCCTTCCCAGCTCCCATTCTTTAAGGGGCCTCAAACCCCTTCCCAAGACAAAGCCTGATGCTCCAGAGTTAAAAATGCCAGGAGTTTTTCAGCATTCTGTTTCCTTCTCTTGGTAACTCCTCGCTGGCTGTGAATGCTTTCAGCCTGCTCCTTGCACAGTGACCACTGTGTTATTCCAGAGCTCAGCTAAAGGAAAGCAAACTGCTCGATTCTGGCAACTAAAAACACACCAACCAAAGCAAAACTACAACTATAAGCACAGCTTGTCTGTCAAAATGCCCTCCTTGCTGAGCAAACCATACTTCAACCTACAGATGAGGAGGGCACCATGAATAATGAGCACCCCAACACCACAGCTCATTCTGGCTCCTTCTGCCTCTCTGCTTTTTTCCTGGACTCCAGGAAAATGCAGCTGGAATTAGAGACTCAGAGCAGATTTCCACAATCATTTGTCTGTACTGCTGTGGAAGAATTCAAATCCCTGTTTCCACACCAGGGAAAGATTTAGGAGACCTATCATTTTAAGTCTGGTTTAACTGGCCACAATTAATTCCAGTCACAAATAGGCACGGTTTATTTGTTAACACTAGTAAAGAATACTCTAAAGCTCTTATTCCTGCTGAAGTCAAGCCTGAAAAAAAGATCAAGACTTCATGATCTGCCCCAGTGCCAGGATGCAGAGCTGTCCAAAGAATTAAATAGGGCAGGTTTGTGCCACAGGATTAAAAATTACTTATGAGCGAGTGTATTTAAAATGCCAAACATCCTACTCTTTATTTAAAAAATAAAAAAAAAAGGAAGAAAAAAAGAAAGGAAACTTTTAAAAATAGTCAGGACAATTTTTTACTTGGAAGTGAATCTGATATCAAGGAGACCAAAGAAAAATCAGCCACATTCCCAACAAGGCAAAAAATGTAAACAAACCTCTGCAATTCTAGACCAGGGGGAATTCATTCTTCCATTCTAAACTGAGAGACCTGGAGGAGAAATGCCAAGAAAAATGAAACAGAAGCCTGCACCTTTAAACACAGCCACGCTGCAGTGGGGCTGTGTTTGTTTAACATACAGACAGGAGACTTCAGTCTTTGCCAATAATTCTCTCAGTTGCTGACTTCTACTGCATAAACACCAGAATTCCTGAAAAACTGCTGCAACACACAGAGCCTTGTCCAGTCTCCCCTGGTTTCCTCACCACTAAACAGCAAAGAACTTTATTGCTGAATAGCCCAATTTCTATCCCTCCTTTTTTTAGACAGGAGCTAATTGCCAGCTAAGACCATGAAAATAAAAGAAATGAGATCCATTCCAACCCATCAGTGTATCTGAATCCCATCATGTGAGCTGCCAATTGGTTTTCCAGTCCTCACGCTCAATATCTGCTGTTAATTTGCTTGCTATTTCAAGAACTTGAAGACTGTCAGCAAAACCCATGATGCATTACAAAACTTATAATTGGAAAGGGAAAAAAAAAAACCCTCTGACACCTCTGACAGGATAAACAGAGAGTCTGAAAACACTGATCAGAACAAGGCAGAAGCACTAACTTAGAGCTGCTTGTACTAAAATATCATTGCAAATGAAGCAGAGAAAGAAACCGAGTCAGAGAAATCATTTTTAAGTGATGTAAAATCATTTGATGAAACCCCAGATTTTACACCGGGCTGAAAAGAAAAGACTGCACAAAACATTATTTTTGAAGGAGATGGCTGATCCTGCCTCTGCTTTCTTAACGTTGCATTATCTATGCCAATTAAAACTTTGCTTCTGAAAAAAGAGTTCAGGCACTTCCTCTGGAGTTACTAAAAAAAGCAAATGAAAGCCTTGGCTGTGCAGACGTGAGTGATAGTGAGCCGTTTGTTCCTGACCTCTGGATCACCCTCCAGATCAAATTCTTGGACATAGGAAAAACCCACTAGGATTCATTAAAAGCAACTGGGAGGCCAGCTTTGTGCTTCTGTTCTCAGAGCTGAACGAGCTGCAGCCTGCCAAAGGTGCAGGGTATCGCTGAACAACGCTGCTGCTCCTGCTCAGGGGGAATTTGTGCTCATCACAATGATGCAAATCACTGATTTCAGGCATTATTGAAATAATTGATTGCCATCTTTTATGTTTGTGGTGCTTTTCAGTCATCCACAACAAGCTGACTCTGTTAACCATTGACATCCATTGATTTGTACGGAATTGGGTTTTACAGCACACATTTCTTCCTTCAAAAGGTACATCTATCTCCAGTTATCTAAACAATATATAGATTGAAAGTCTCTATATAGTTATTGTTTATATATATTTTATATATATTTATACATATTATATATTTATTTATATTTACACTACACATTTCTTCCTTCAAAAGGTACATCTATCTCCAGTTATCTAAACAAATATATAGACTGAAAGTCTCTATATAGTTATTGTTTATATATATTTTATATATATTTATACATAATATATATTATATATTTATTTATATTTACACTACACCTTTCTTCCTTCAAAAGATACATCTATCTCCAGTTATCTAAACAAATTGAAAGTCTCTATATAGTTATTGTTTATATATATTTTATATATATTTATACATAATATATATTATATATTCATATCTATTTACACTACACCTTTCTTCCTTCAAAAAGATACGTATCTTGCCACTTATCTAAACAAATATATAGGCTGAAAGTCCATAAATTTTTATAAATTTACATATCTTAATATTTACATATCTTGCCACTTAACTAAAAAAATATATAGGCTGAAGGTCTATAAATTTTTATATATTTACATATATTTATATATAGATAGATATATATGTTATATATATTATATTGTATAACTTTTAGATATATTTATATATTTACACTACACATTTCTTCCTTAAAAAAGATACATATTTCTCCAGTTATCTAAACAAATATATAGGTTGAAAGTCTATACATGTATTATTTATATATATTTTTATATGTATATATATTATATACATTATATATATAATATTGTAGATGTTTATTTATATATTTACATATTTGTATATATTTACACTACACATTTCTTCCTTCAAACAGATACTTCTATCTGCAGTTATTTAAACAAATATATAGGCTGAAAGTCTATATATATACTATTTATATGTATTTATATGTATATATAATGTATAATATATGTTATATTGTAAATATTTATTTATATATTTACATTTATATATATTTACACTGCACATTTCTCCCTTCAAAAACACACCTATATATATATATATAATAAATATATATTTTATATATATTTTTAGATTTACTCTACACATTTCTTCCTTTAAAAAGACACCTATATCTCCAGTTATCTAAAGAAATGTATATTTATTATTTTAATATATTTATATATATATATGTATATAATATTTTAGATATTTATTTATAGATTTATATCTATTTACACTACACATTTCTTCCTTCAAAAAGATACATCTATCTCCAGTTATCTAAACCAATATATAGGCTGAAAGTTCCAGACATCCAGCTTTACTTCTCATTCTGTGAGTGGAATTTACTCACACACTTTCATAGCTAAAAATCATGTAAAGGATTGTTTTGTTAGATTATTTTACACTTACAGCTTTTGGCATTTTCTGTGAAATTCTTATGCAGAACAGAATTTAAAATCCATAAATAAGCCTATTGCCTCCTTCTTCATAAAGGTAGGAATCACGAATTTCAATGCACACAAAGTAAAGTACATTGGAACATTTTTTTCTTTTCAGCTACTTTTCTCTTTCAAATAGGCAAAAACCTACAAAAGTTATGGAGTTGATCAGCAGAATGAAATAGAACAGCAAAAAATATTCTCCCTGAACAATTGTTTCTGTCAAAATGTGGTTTAAACAAATTCTGTCTCCAGTTAACTGCAGTTCTCTGGTGGTTTGAGTGCTTTTAAAGCTTCATTAGAAAACACACACTGTGAGAATATTTGTATCCAAATGTCTACAGCACACTGTGGTAAATTCAGCCCTCAGCACGGATGAACCATTTCAAATATAATTAAAAAAAAAACAACATGTATTTTAAAATAACATTTGAATATAAGTAAAACTTACACTAATTCACTTATGCATATTCAGCACCCAAAGCTGCAGTAAAAACAGACTGTGTCTCCTTACCCTTTCACAGATACATCAGCATGAGTTATGCTCATGTTTACTTCACAGAGGGAGTTTGAAAATTTAAAAATTCATAAATCCATCACTGGTTTTATTTTCCATCCTGTTTAATAGCAAACCTCAATCTCGAATTTCCCAAGGAGGAAGCGTTTTCACTGGAATCTTACAGAATTTTTTACTGCATAAACTATCAATTATTTTCCCAGCAAACAAGCCAGGTTCATAGGGCAAAGTCAGAAGGAAGAGAAAGGAGGGGAATGTTTTTGTGGATTGTTATCTATAGACCAAATGGAAAATCTTCAGCCATTTTGTTCCTTCAAGGTACATCAAAGAATCTCCTATTTAAGGTGTGAAAATGTCACTTACATTCTTCACCTCAGAAAATGAGCAGAGCTCTGAATGTGATTTATGTCCCACCCTTGCACTTTTCTCTTTTAGGAGCTGAGACTCTTCTTTTCAACTTCCCTCCAGCTAATGCCATTTAATGCTCTCAGAACTATCAGGCTAAATTCAAATTTTCTGCTCCTCAGAGGCTGTTGTTATGCACCACGGCACATTCCAATTGCAAACACACACCAATGCTCCCATGCATTGTAAGTCATTTTTTACTCACAAACTCTGCTAAATTGTAAGTTAGGAGGCACTACTTGAATTCTCTTAGGTCTTTAGAAAGCTTTTAGATGTACCCTGAGTAATAGCAGGTAATGAATATGAACTGATATTTCCTCTCTGTATTTACACTGAGTTGGCAATTTACATTTTCTAGATAGATGAATTATAGCCAGCCTTCCCAGTACTCTGGCAATTACTTCTTAGAAACCCCTGACAGGCTCAAACCTCCAGAATCACATCTGTTATTCTTGGTTTGATCCCTCTTTTTTAAATTAAAACCAATAGCTTTATCAGCAAATGAGAATTTTTCCCCCCTCTGGAAATACTTACAAAACTGCACATAAATCGAACATGCCAACTTATCTCTTGTTAGGGTTAGCACATCTTCTGGGTTAATGACCAGTGCCCCATTTCTGTGACAGAATCAATTGGGGTAAGGAGGCTGTAAATACACACAAAATCCCACAAATTCTCCTCCTTTGGGTAATCTGAAGATTTATAGGAATAGAGCAAGATGTGATTGGAGGAGAGAGAGTATAAAATTTAAGAAGTGGTAAAACGCTTGTCTGATCATTCTGTCTCAGTTTCAGGCACAGAACAAAATTAGAGCAGATTTTACTAATATCTGATGGGACTTCCTTCCTCTGAAAGACTGGGTAAAACACAAAAAAACCCTAGTAAATGTTCACATTTTCTAAAAACTGTCATTATTAAAATAAAAAGAGAGAGAGAGAGAGAAAATGCATGGACAATGCCACATTTCTGCTCTCAACATGGACTGGCTGATTGATCTAAAAAGCTGAATTGAAAATTCAACCTCAACTCCACACCAACACTGCTCAAGACATGATTTAACAACAATTTTTGGCAGCTAAACACAAATGAAGATCAAGAGAGAGAAGTCCTTGCTTGGTTAGGGCTCAGTGTCAATTTCTAACAATCTAGCTTCATTTATCATGCATCACTGGTGGGAAAAATCCAGCTATCAATGGATTATAGGAAAGATTAATTCAGGTTTGTCTTCCATGGCTAGGTCAGGAGACACATGCCATTCACTTTTTACAGTTAGGACAACTCAGGGCCTTGATGTGATGTCCCTTAATATTCCAGAGCAAACATTCTAAATCCACGTGCACACCTGCAAATTGAAAGAACTTCTACACGCAGCTGGAGACAAAAGGATGACAGATTTCCCTTACAGATTTGGGAAGGAAAAGAGAAGAAAAAGGACCATGATGAGTTGCCAGTACATATTAATGTAAAGGTGCATCACGCAGTTCTCTCCTGTGTTCTCCAGGCCTCTCCAGCAGTGCTGCAGCAAGCTGAGTTCATTCAATCTGATCCAAATAAATCTGGAAACATGCCTGCACTCCCTAATCACTGGAGAGGCCCTCCAAGTGTGATGCACACACACAAAAGCAGCTGAGCACCACCCCAACCTCAGCAGCACATCTTCCTCAGCTCCTCACCCTGCTGCAAGCCTCAAACCCACCTCACCGCCCAAGGCCTTCCGTGCTGCTATTACAATAAAATTACTTTGAAATGTCTCCAGGAGATGATTCCTAACCTGAATTAAGACCATCTTTCCCAATTTGCTGATATTGCAAGGATTTAGAGCATTACTCTTTTTTTAGCTAAGCAATGTCAGGCTGATTTAGACTAGTAGCTAAAGGCTATGACTTAAATTAAAAGATTAGCAGCTGAAGTCGAGAATGTGAGATACAGAGCTAGATCACAGCTTTCCAGCCAGCACTGATGCACACAACAGGACCAGGAGAAAGCATTATCAGAAGCATCAATGTGTGTGGTGCCACACCAACCACCAAGGAACTCAGGCCAAGGCAACAAAGCTGAGCTGAAGGGGAAAATTTCTAACTCATTTATAGGTTTGTCCCATTTCCTGGTTCAACCCCTCTCCTGCTTTCACCTTTAAAGCAAGCCTGACATCAAAAATAAGTTCTAAGCTCACAACAAGCCCTGCTTATAGGTGTGCATAAATTAGCATCTCGGTGCTTCTGCTGACAATTGAGAATTCCAAGCAACAGAGTCATTATCACCATCACTCAAGTTCAGGTCTCTGGTAAAGCCTGAGAGGACTGTGGCTGTTCTCAGCATGAGAATTTAGAACAAGTGCTACCCAAGGCTCCAGAGAAAGATGTCAGGCATCACAATTAAATGACATGTAGAAAAAACAAGGCAGGATCTCCTTAGCACAAAACTGGGCAGCAATCTTTCCTGCATGGCATGCTTGACACATGGGTGGAATGAGACCAAAAGTGGGTTGAAATTCTGTTATCACAGCTTTACAAGCAAAAGAAAACAATGCCCAGAACTGCTCAAAAATAAGGCTTAAAGCACCTGCTGCCTCGTGCCCTTGTGCTGTGTGGGTGTTAAATGCCACCACACTAATCTATTAGCACAGCAGATATAAATTGCTCAGCAGTATAGAATGCAATGGAGTTTCCCTAATGCATCCCAAAATGCCACCACAGTTCACCCACAAGCACAGAGTCAGTATTGACTCCACAGTTTAGGTGCATTCAGCAGGCAGGACAGAAATAGTTACAAGTTCCTTTTGTCTTATTTCACACACATGGCTAAACAGAGATTATCTACCCAAAAAAGAAAAGGAAAAAAAAATGAAAAAAAGAAAAGCAACTGTGTCAGAATGGTTACAGCTAGGTCTGACTCTGTTCTGCAGGGCAATGCAACAAAGCAGCTTCATGCGTTCAGCAGGAATGATTCCTGCTGGGGTTCAAGCAATAAACAGCAAAGAAAGTTGAAATTGAGACTTACCATGGGGCACCATATATTCGGAATCCTTTAACTGTTACCTCTGAATCTTGTAAGTAAATACTATTTGTCAGGAGTGACTGAACATTGTCAAAGTCCTCTGGTTTCAATTTGGACACAGAGGGAAAGCGGTAGTAATCTTGTTTAACAAGGTCTGCCATGAATTCCTTATCAAATGTCAGTTCATGATTCCCAGCAATCACTATTTTATATTCATATGGTAGGTTTCCTGAAATAACAAAAAAAGAGGACTTCATTAGCACATTTCCTCCCACAACGAGCAGCCAGCCAGCAGTGACAGGATGGAACACCTGAGGCCTGGGAGCATCTCCGTGCTGGGCACAGCACATGGGGGGATGCTGCTCCTCCTGCACCCAGAGGAACAGGGTCACAGTGCACAGAATGGCACACAGAGCCATGGCACAGCACATGGGGGGATGCTGCTCCTCCTGCACCCAGAGGAACAGGGTCACAGTGCACAGAATGGCACACAGAG
>JAWWEY010000273.1:1316980-1353801 GCA_035582745.1 Loriotus luctuosus
TGCTTGGAATCAATCCCTGCTTTGTTCTGTAGCTCTGTCCAGCCCCTGCTCTAGGGCAGCCTGCACAAGGCATCACTCCCAGGGGTGAAGGTGCCTCCTGTGGGTCTTGGAGCCACCCTACAGACCAGGTGCCATCATTCCCTGCCATGCCCAGCACAGAGCAGGACAAGGAATACAAAAGTTCCTTTAGCCCTGGGAAAAGTGGTTCTCCTTTTTCTCCTTACCAGTAGTTGGTGCCCACAAAGTTAACATCCACCCTCCAAAACCAATCTACTCCCTAAATACAGGCAATGAAGGTTTGAAAGTCTCCTAGCACACCTGACAGGGGTGGATGGGACACAGGACTTTCTTTCACAGCCCCTGTGTGCCAAGACACATCCTTCCCATGCAGGAATTGGCCAAGCTCAAACACTCAGCCCCCTGCAACAAGAGGGTTAATGAACAAGCTACGCAGGCTGGTTATAGCCAGCAATAAGCAGCTCTCTGTTTTTCTTCGAGAAAAAAAGGAGTCAGTAATTCTTGGAACATTTATTAACCCCCTAGTACAGGCAATTACTGTAAGAGAAAGGTCTGCCAGTCTTGCATTACCATAAATTGCTGCATGTTGCTTTTCTACAGGGCAGTAATGTCCACAGCCAGTGTGAATAAATGCTAACATTTGAATTTTAAGCTCAATTCAATCCTCTCGATCGAACATTTTTAACAGGTCTTCACTTCCAGTGGCTGTTAGGCCACAAAAATAATTATTTTATGCAAGCCAAAAAAAAATCCAGGATGGTGTTTCACTGATAGACTGTTTTGTAGCTCAGTTTAAGGTAATCTCACATATTTCCTAACATGCAGAATGGACAAGAGGAAGGCAGGTGGGAAGTACAAAACGCCTAAGATCATTCCTGCCGTCGACAAGGTTTTGTAGTCACATACAACATAAAAAAATAGTGGCAATAAAAAAAAAAAAAGAAAAAGGCTTTGTAATAGACAGAACACCGCCAACCAGCTTTAAATTGAATTACACAGCCTGCTAATCTTTATGATGAAATAAAATTCCTTTGAACACTTCACATTATACTAAAATCCGCAGTGCTTTCTCCCCAGCCCCAACCCCTCTCTGCTCAAAGCAACTTCTCCACCCCTAAACCATTGTTCTTTCCAGCCTGCAAAGTGATGCTCTGCTAACAGAAGGGCTCCTTTTAATTAGCTATTGTTAATATGGTGTGCACAGGGTGAAAACGTAGGGAGAAGTACTTTTGCACTTTGTATTTTTGGTGCAACATTAAATTTGCAAGCGAAGGAACTAACTGATGGTGTACAAAGAATCAATCCCTCGACTGTTCTCCACTGAAATCATTCTCATTTCAATATGTGGCTGTGGCAGCAGCACTGGAGGAAGAATCTGATGAAAAAGTTTCCATTTGAGGGGCACTGGTTGTCCCATGCCTGCTCAATACAACAGGCATAAATCTCTTTTCTGTTTCAAAGTGGATTTGTAGGAAAGGGGGAATGGAAAGGAAGAATTATTTTTAATACATTTGGTTTGGTTATAGCTTGTTATAAGAAACCTGATCATCCCCTCCCCCCTTCTAAGACAACATTAGCAGCCCAGGGAAGCAGGTCCAAGAAATGACTGAGCAATTATTGTGATTGAAAATCCATTCAGGAATTGTGCCGTACTTTGCAGCGCTCACTGGCTCCTTCCTTTCATTGAAAATTACCAAATGAATATATTAGTTTAAACTTATAAAGAGCCACTCGCTGCAGAACATTATTCTCTTTGAAAGCACATTTTACCTGAGCCAAGTTTTCTAATGGCTGTCAAATAACACCTCTGTATTTGCTTTGACTGACCATGGCAATTCGTAAAGAGAATTTTACACTTTAGCAGCAAACACAGTTTTAAAACCCTCCGTTTCTCTAGAGTCCATTAGGAGATAGCAAAAATGGATTTTTTGTGCAATCTCTTTATGAAGAATTGCCAGGAGTAACAAGAGCAGAACAAGAAAGAACTGATCAGATGTGAATGATCTTACACTGCTTCTCAGGCATAAATTCCATCTCAGCCAGTGGAAATTTTACTACCTCAACATTCCTTTTATCCAATGGCTTCTATTTTACCTTCTAAGTTGTACTTCTGAGGTTCTGTTTG
The DNA here is from genome assembly GCA_035582745.1 of Loriotus luctuosus. NCBI lineage: Eukaryota > Metazoa > Chordata > Aves > Passeriformes > Thraupidae > Loriotus > Loriotus luctuosus. Next base: position 1,319,124 of record JAWWEY010000273.1, read on the forward strand.
CCACAAAACATCTCACATCTGACCCAGTGCAAAGGATAAATATGAAGAAGCAGCTATAACCCTGGCACAAAAGGATAATTTTGCACTTTCTCCTACCTTTGTTTTCACACTGCACTACACCTTGCTACACCAAGAAAAATTATTCAGCCTATTACCAAAAATCAATATGGTTTTGTTTTCCCACCACTTTATAAATATAATAAAATGAAACATTCAAACTATTTTTGTATTTGTATTTTTATATTATTTTGAGAAGAAAAAACAAAGATAAAAATTAGTAATAATAGATCATAAAAAGGTATATGCTAATAAAAACTGAGCAGCTATTATTAATTCAGGCAAGCCATATGGGAATTGAAAATTAAGTACAAATGGGAATTTAAACATGACATTAAACACAGTTTGAGTCAGAACAAAAGCAAAGGAAATATTCTTAAGCAGCAATATAGCAATAAACCCTAAATAAACTAGGAAGAAGTTTCTAAAACTTTATGGTAAGGACAGAGTGAAATACATAACCCACAGAACTACTAAATCACTAAAAAACACAGAAGTCCTCAGCAGCAGCTCAACCTGTAACTAAAATTTCTCCATCCCACCCCAGTGTCTGAAGCTTCTCACCAGGGCCATCATGGAAGACAGAGCTGTTTCCAAAATTGGATTAACAGATTTTCCAGGGAGTTGCTTCCCTCTCTCCCAGAACAGCTGTGCCAAACTCACACACACTTACAGGATTAAAGCCACCTCAGCATTTTCTTTCACTTGCAATGAATGCAATTTTTTTTTCAAGTGCTCAGAGTTTTGTTCATCAAAATGGTATTTTATGTTTAGTCAATTATTCATTCTAGCTGTAACAAGCAGAGCAATATAGAGTTCAAAATATGCTCCAGATGGTAAAAACACAAATCAGAAATAAATCAATTTATAAAAAAGGAAGGGATTTGTTTTTATTGCCATAATTTAACTTTAAAATATTCACAGGCTTCCTTCTGGTTCTAAATTACCCTGGAATACTTTGAGCTAATACCCCTATGAATCTGGAGAAATTTAGAACTTACTGGTTGGGTTTTTTTTTATATGAAATAGTGTGATGTCAAGATGCCAAAATAATCAGAAACATACTTTCAGGGAGCAAAAGCCCTCAGGAACAAACCCTTGATCACACTGGAGCTGCCCTCAGTGTACATTAGTAACAGGAACACACTCACTCTAAACCCTGAATGAGCCACGCCTGCAGAGGAGATGAAGCCAGATAACTCAGCCAGACCAGAGAGATTGAGAAAGGATAAAAGTGGAATGTGACCCTGCATTTTTAAACAGTGATAAGAAATGAGCTTGATCTTACTATTATACTATTCTGGTACAGTTCATTTTTAATTTTTTTTTTTCAAATTGAGTTATGCTATCTTCAATATCAAACACATTCTGGCAGGTGTCTGGTTTAACAGTTTTGAATATAATTTCAAATTTCCACAGCACTAATGCATAAATTTAACTGTGGACTGGAACCAAGTGTCTGTCCACAGTTCTCAGAGCAACACCACATTTACATTTTGTCATCTATTCCACGTAACAACCAGCAATTCCAAGGTGATGCTGCTATTTTCAATTACTAATAGTCACATAAAAATGAACTTTAAAATAATTGGCAATACTTTGCTGAGGACCACATCCACATATGCAGAGGTAAAAAGAAAAACTCCGCATTAAAATTATATAATCATTCTTCTCACTTCAAGTAACATGATCAAGGAACTACAGTACAGAAAAATAAAGTTGATTTTTTTTTTTTAGCTCTAGCAACAAACTAGAGGCAAGCCCATATTACAGGTAAAGAAATAGTTGTTCCAGTACAAACCCATATGTATTTGGCCACTAAACCATTCACAAAGTTTTTACAGTCATCATCCCAAAGAAATTTAAAGAAATAAATATTCAGAACAAAAACAAGACTTAAAACACATGAAAGAGTCAAGTTGCTAAATCCTGGAACAACTCAGGAAAAAGTTAGCTAAGTTCAACTTTCAGCCCCACAGACAATAACCAGGAGAAAAATCACCTACTGAATTTATCCAAGTCTACCACTGCAAGATTTTAGAAGGTCCTGCAGTAATATTCTTTATAACAGAAACCTTGCAGGTGGATAAAACAAACAAATCAGAACCAAAAAATGAACACAGTGTGATATAAACACCAAAGAAAAAAGTACAAAATGGGTTATTCAAGAAAAAATTCTGAACTGAATTCAAATTATTCACACATATGCCCGATCAGGCCCACAGTAACTGAGCAAAATAAACATATCAACTCATTAAAGATCTATCTGCCTGAATTTATCTTTGCTTTCTCTTCACTTCTTATGGGTTATTCAATCACTTCCCATCAGCCAGAAAAGGAAATATTGCACTATGAAGACAGAGCTATAATTAGATATTCTTCTGTTTCATTTCACATATATGACTGAATGAGAATGGATGGGAAAAATATGAACAGAGATAATAATGGCAAGTTGAAACATTCAGTAAAAAATTCATTTGGCACAGAACATCTCAATTCTGCCTCAACACAGTAATGCTGTGTTTACTGCAAAATTAGTTAAGTTAGCAGAAGAGATTTTTAATGAAAACAATTATAAATTTAAAATAACTGTGTTTAAAGCATTTAACAGTCCCTAAGGTCAAGTGATTACAGCAGTTACAAGACCCGAGGGACGTGTTCACACCAAAACAAAGTGAATAAATTACCTCAGCCAGTGTCTGCAATCACTAAGTGACCACAGAGGTTATTCAATGTATAAGCCCAGCTGACTTCCACGCAAAACCAATAATGAAAATGTAACAGCCAGAGGGAAAAAGCATTTAACTAGCAAAAGTTGCTGGAAGGGCTGAGAACTGGGGAGAATGGGAAAGGGAGGGTGGAAAGCAAGCTCCATGGCTGGGCTGTGGAGGCAAGGAGGAAAGATGAGTGTGGGTGGAATGGACAGGCAAAAACTGAACATTTTTCCCAGGTGAAAGACCCAAATTGTGGCAGAGAGATGCAAGACTCAGAAGATATAAACCAGCAGGGCTTTAGACAGTGCTCTCAGCCCTGTAAAACTGGGATATGTAAGGGCCACAGAAGGACAAGCAAGGCAGGAGCTCAGAATAATCATCTCTCAACTTTGCCCTTGGTTTTACTGCCAGCAGAAACTGGGGACAGTCATTGTGTTTCAGTCATGCCATGATATAACTCTAATGGAGGCAAGGCCTGGTTCTTACCACAGAGTGGGTAAGATAAGCTGCACAAGGAAAGCCAGCTTTGATCTGGCTTCTCTCCCTCATAACATAAACAACAAAGATGCCTTGTCTTCATTGCAGCTCCACAACACAACTGCCAGGGGAGAAAACCAGGGCCAGGAAAGACAGAAAAACATTTTTCTGTAAGGACCACCTTGTATTTGATGCACTTGATTCTCAGTGTGTAGCCCTGGAACAAGGTTCTTACCAACCATGGTGAAAAAAGATGCTACTGAGGAAGCAAAAGGAATCCTGCTTGCTCCTGGTATGTATTTTTTTTAACTACAGCACATCATCACCTCACACCCTTCAAGGCATTAAATCTTCATAACACACACAGTAAATAAGAACATAATAAAGGGTAAAACACAATTAACACATTTTGGAGACAGAAGTCTCCAAAAGAGAGAGGCAAAGAGGACATGTCTGGCTTTGGTGTTTTGATTCCTGGTGAGGAATATTTGCAGTGAAGCAAGTATTCACCAACATTTCCACAGGTGAAGCAATTTTCTGGGCTTGCCCTGTGCCAGGAACCTAATAACTGGTATTGTCATATGCATAATATGTTTTTTACATGTGTGTGTATATATATATATATATATGTATGTAAAAAACATATATATATATATTTTACATATATATATATAAACACTTTATATATATATATTAAAAATATATTATATATATGACAATACCAGTTAATATATATATATATATATATATGTGTGTATATATATATACACACACATATATATATATTAACTGGTATTGTCATATATTTTATATACATATTTACATACATATATATACACATACTATATATATACATATATATTATATATGTAAATATTTACTTCTATATGTATATATGTGTATCTATACATTTATATGTATAGATACACAATATACATTTTTATATTTATATATATACACATATATATTCATATCTATATATATGCACAATATATATATACACACACATATATGTGTGTGTGTATATGTATATGAGAAAATGCAAGTGGACTCTCAGCATGTAAAAAAATAATTTCTTTGTACCTGAACTATGAAAGCCTGAGGCCAAAGCCAGTAGGCCCTCCAACACTCAGAGCTTCCAGTTTCAGTGAAACTGCCTGCAAAATCTGCTTTTTCAGATAAACACTACACTGTCTTCTACAAGAAACCATGCAGAGATGCTAAGAAAACCCCCTGGTAAATTATTGAGGCTGGAACACAACCTATCCAATGGGTTACAATTCTTCTGTTGGGAATGTTAAGCCAAGGACCTATGTGCTAAAATGATATCCTCATGAAGCCCCTGTGAGATGCAAGGAATGCCAAGAGGCTGCCAGCACTGCAGGATTGCCCAGGGAAGGGTGAAAGCACCCTGGCAGAATATTTGGGCTGGCTTTCTGCAGCCCTGAGTGTTTTCAAATGCCAAGCACTGGCCACAGGCTCTGGCTGTACCTAAAGAGCATTTGTGAAATTTGTGAAGTTACTCAGGGGCCAAAGAGGAACTCAGGTGGCCAGACACTGCTCTCAGCAATGCACTCAGGGAGATCTGTGCTCTCCAAGAGGCAATTCCTCCTCTGGAGCTGCCATTACACACAGAAAAAAAACAGTTTTGAGCCTATCAAATTTAGTATCACCTTCTAGAAATTTCTATTTCCTTCTAGAAATGAGAACAATGCAGCTAAGTTGCAGTGGTGTGGTTAGAGAAACCCACTTCCACGTGCACAGCAATAAAAAATTCAAATTCAAATCGGGTTTTGGAAATCAGAGGAGGTCAGGTAAAAAGAAGAGTATGAAGAAAATGAAAAGAAGGGTGACCAGACAATATAGAAGTTCTTCTATTTAAAAATTCCTTTTGTAAAACCAAATGTCCCTTACATAACTCTTGATATGAAGGGTCAGCCAAGGAACTCCAATGCAACAAAATTATGTAGAGATGCTAAGAGAGATATGATAAAATAGATAAGATACACATAAGATAAAATATGCAGAGATGCTGCCATCACACAGCAGGCAAGGCTGAGTGCAGTAAAACCTGATGATAGAGCTTTGCTTCAAATTATCTTTTATATAAAGCTGTTCTAGAAATTTCTATGTCCTTCTAGAAATGAGAACAATACAGCTAAGTTGCAGTGGCGTGGTTAGAGAAACCCACTCCCATGTGCACAGCAATAAAAAAGGAGGAAAAACATTCATTTAAATAGGGTTTTGAAAATCAGGAGGCCAGGTAAAAAGAAGAGTATGAAGAAAATGCAAAGAAGGGTGACCAGACAATGTAGTTCTTCTATTTAAAAATTCCTTTTGTAAAACCAAATATCCCTTACATATCTCTTGAAGGGTCAGCCAATGCAATAAAATTACGTAGAGATGCTACATATGATAAAATAGGCAAGGTACACATAAGATAAAATATGCAGAGGTGCTGCCATCACACAGCAGGCAAGGGAGAGTGCACTAAAACCTGATGACAGAGCTTTGCTTCGAAATATCTTTTACATACTAAAAATATATTTAAAAATCCATTCTGATGTTTTTTGAAAGTCAGCTGCTCAAGTCACCCTCGGCCCTGGGTATTTCTAGAGCAAGGGGTGAGCTGGCAGTGCACAACCAGCCTGCCAGTGGCATTGCCAACAACAGGAGCCTCCCACACAAGCTCCCCTCCTTCCTTTTGCTTCTCTGCTCTTGCTATTTAATTGCCCTCAGTTCCAGCAACGTGCTGTCAGGGCACTGCTTTCAAATGCAGCAGAATATTAAAGGTGGTTGTAGCGGGTTTGGTTTGTTAATTTGAGGTTTTTTTGGGTTTATGTACTAATGAGTGTGGTGGGTTTAGTGCTGGCTAATCACACTAGGATGCACTCCCTTTTTTCTGGTTGTGAGGTAGGACTAGGGGAAAGGTAAAGCAGGCTTAAAACTTTGAAAGGGTATAAAGAGAAATTTTTTAATAGTAACTAAAAGAAAAAATAATAAAAATTGGAACAAAACTTTTAGGAAACTTCTAACCTTTCTCTAACCTTTTTGTTCTCACTGATAATGTAAAGAAACAAATCCTAAAATTTTAGTTTACTACTTTTAGAATAACCTTTCTTTAGTTTGCTTACAGAGACAAGTCTTTTTTGTTAATGTTATGGAGACTTCTCTATAAGAAAAGAGTGTTTTGTGTTTCTTTTTATGAATAGTAGCTGCTATTTTGGGGAAATTTGAAATTGTGAAATTTCTTCTATTTTTATAAACTTTTTTTACAGTTGTCTTTATGGGCTATGTTAACTTATAGGATACTTTTTTAAAGGTGAGTTGTTTAAAGGTAAACGTTTTCATTATCTATCTTTAAAATTACATTTATCTCTGGGAATAGAGCTCTTTTTTCTTTCCTCTCCCTAAAGACAGTATTCTACCAAAGAGATGCTGACAGCCCATGATCAAAGATAAAGGCCTGTACTCCAAATCAAAGGAGTAAGCATGTGAATATCAACCCCACCAAAAAATTCTCCAAATATAATATAGATAAAATATATTAAAATATATATCTATATATTTTATATACATATAAATATGATGTATATTTTTTCTATATAAAAATAATATATATTATACATATTGTATATACTTCACACATTTTATCTATTATATTATATATTATGCATTATCATTTATATAATATATAATGATTGCATAATATATAATATATAGTATTATTATATATTAACATTATATAGAGAGTACTATTATATATCTATAATATTATAGATATAGACATTGTTTTTAATATATATAAAAATATTGTTGTTGTTATTATTATATATTTAAATCAATACTCTTCCAAATAGCATTATTGATTCTGCCACATGGGAAGAAGGACTCTGATAATTTCCAACATATTGTAACTTCCAGCTCTGCTGTGAGCTACAGCAAACCCAAAACACAGCGAGCAGCAGTTTTTGGAGTGGACACAAAACCCCCCCAGCACCAACTAAGGGGACAAACTGCATCCTTTGCATGAGGTGCCACCACCTGCTCAGCACTCCCAGGGGGCTGCAATGAATCCTTTCCCCGAGGTAATGCAGAAATGCAGCAAAGTCTCTGAATTTGTCTTAATTAACATAATAATAATAATAATTGTTGTTGTTGTTATTATTATTATATTTTGTTATAACTATTAACAAGTGAGGCTAGAAGCAGCACACGACACTCAGACAAGCGGAGCGAGGGCGGCGGGGGGAGATTTCTCGAGTGCCCTAATTCAATTAGCAGGCAGTGAGTGACACTGGGACAGGAGGGGTTAATTGGGGTCACCAAAAGGCAGTAATTCCTTACCTAACCAGTCATTAAACTTCTTAACCTCGGAGGGCAGTCCCAGCTCGGTGAAGTCGCCCGTGTGGAGCAGGATATCCCCGTAGGGCATCTGGATGCCATCTGTTCTGGAGTGCGTGTCTGAGACGCAGACAAAGCGCGTGTGGCCCGCTGGCTTTGGAGTGTCATATGGGATGGGGTCGACCCTAGAGCAGACACAAAGATCCCACAACAGTCACAAGGTTCAAAGCCTCACATCCATTACTGCAGATAGCAGCACGCTGCTCCCTCCAGGAAAGCAGCCACACGTCCACCGACACACGCCGTGCGCTGCCAAAAACCCGGCGCCGCTAAAAACTTACCTGGTGAGGAAAGGAAGAATAAATATACACAAATATGGCCACTCTGTGGTACTAAAGTGTGCTTAAACACAGGGAAAAATGGATTAAGGAGGCTTTGAATTGGGATGTTTTACATCCTGTGCCTTGTACATGGACAGGTGCAGGGGCCATGGGATAACAGGTCTGCCAGGTGGGCCAGGAATGTGCTCTCACCTGAGCTCAGCTGTCACATTCACATTTTCTGAAAAATCCCTTCGCCCAACATGTTTCTCCTGGGAAGCTGAGAAGCCTCAGAGAAAAGGGAAAACAATAATTATCTGATTCGCTTCTCCTGTGTTTTGCTCCTTTGGAATGTGTTTGGAGATTGTTTCATTGGTTTCATGTGAATTGTTTTCACTCTTCAACCAAACAGTGCCAAGCTGTGTCAGGACTCCGGAAAGAGTCATGAGTTTTCATTGTTATCTCTTTAGCCTTCTGTCTGTATCCTTTCTGTATTCTCTAGTACAGTTTAATATAGCATTCTTTAATATAACATAGTATCATAAAATAATAAATTAGCCTTCTGAGAACAGAGATGAATCTGAGTCAGATTCATCCTTCCTCCCTGCCACAGGGGTCCCAGCAAATACAATACTCAGCAGCTGATTTTGTTCAGGGGCACAGGTTCTCCTACAGATCCCAGCACAGAGTATTTGTTTACACACAGTAAGGTACATTCAGGAGTGCTTTGATGGAGGCTGGAAACTGCAGAACCAAGCCTAATGGCAGCTTCCTAAACTCAAACAAAATCCTGAGCTCATCATCCCAGAATCTGTAAAGTCAGGGCTGATGTGCTATCACACATCTAAAACTTTTTTTTTTCTATAGCCAACAATGCTAAAAATTTAGTTCAATTGGTTATTTACAAGCTGTATTTGGTAATTTGATCTTATCAACTACATGTGACCCATCATGGAAGTCTGGTCATTTGGTTTTTGATGACTTTTTTTTTTTAAGCACAATAGAGGAAAAAAATAGGTAAACAAAATGCTTTATGCAGACTTAGTGGTTAGAAGCTCTAATTTGTAACAGAAAAATACAAAAGGCAACCCATTACCTACTTTGGAATAGCAAATTATTTCTCTGCAGAGTTGCCATAATTTGATTTGCTCAACACTTGAATAGCACAGCATCTGGATTAGTGCCACAGAAAATCCCATCCCAATTCCACAAAACTTCAGCTCATTCCATTGATGTGCCACTTTGATCATGGTTAGAGCTTAACTTCAGCTAGAAATGTTGAGGTATTTAGGAGTTATGTCAGAGTAATAGTCCACTTACATCTCAAATTATCAGGCTAGTGAAACCAAGCTCCAGCTACTTGAAAGCATCCCAAAATAATGCTGTTCTAAGATTTATTTGGGCAAACTGGCACAATAGGCATTCAAAAATCGGTGCCTGAAAGTAAAAATAAAATTAAACAGGTTTTATTAGTTGTGCTCTCCACACTGAAAACAAACACCAGTAGACATCACTGTGAATTTGTTTGTCCTAAATCCCCACAGTTATGATGAGATGTATGGTCAGTAATAGAAAATAAAGCACAAAACTTGAGAAAATACTGACTTTTGGAGTATTGCTTTTGTTTACTGAACTGTAAACTAAATTAGCATTTAGTTTTTACTGTACACTGAACTGTGTGAAAACTTCTACCAGTGCCTTGAATTTCAGCTCCCTGCACAGGTGAGAAAGACCAGAAGCATCCTCCAGGGTGCAAATCAGTTCCCTGCCCTGGGGAGCTTGAGAGTGGCTCCAGAAATCAGACTCCATATGGACATGTCCTGGTCTCCAGTGGAAAACTGCCCCTGGGAATGCACTCACTAACGAGATCTTACTGAGTTAGAATTTAATTCTATTGTAATTTTTAAATTATATTATATTAATTATTTATTGTATTTGTTAGATAGTATATATATTATATTACATTAATATATACAATACATATATAAATATTAATTTTTATTCTATTTATTAGGCTATTCACAGCAAAAATATTAGTGGGGGAAGCAGTAGGGGGGAGATATTTGTTAGATTCACTTTTCCTAGGTACCATAATTAGGTCTTACCAATCAAGCTGTATTTACCATCCAAGTACCATACCTTGTTGACACGGGCCACTGAATTAATTTGCAAAATTCAGAGGGCTCTCCAAGATGATGCTTACTTTAAAAACAGATTCTACTGCCAGCTGGGCTGGAGAGCAGAGAATTTGGAAGATGACTTTTCCTGGGGTTTGATATTGTACCTCCTGTTCCACCCAAAGCAGCAGGTACAATTACCTGAGCCATGAAACTGTTACCACTGCAGAAACCTGGGAGGAAAATCCAACAATCAATGGATTTTAATTTTTTTTTCTCAGCAAGGGTCTGAAATTAACACAATTATTATTCCAGAGCAAAATTAATTTACCCATTGAAATTGCACTGGCAAGCTGGGCAGAACTGCAGTCACAGTGCTTTCCTACATGGTGTCTTCCTTCCAAAATATGGGGCTCCCCAAATCAACATTTCCCTACTTCCCAGCATGTTTACTCCAGATAGCACAAAAAATGAACACCAGTTTCCATCAGCAGCTCAGAACTCGTTCAGAGCACCTCTGCTGGAGCTAAACCAGCGCTGCCTGCCCTGGGGAGCCCAATTTTGTTTGTACACAGCAGCCAGGCTTTGCTCTTCTCTGCAGCATCCAAACACACCCTGTACTGCATTAGACTATGGCACTGAAACCTGGTTTAGGATTTTTCCAATCATGCCATGCCTTACAGAAAAGTCCATCATCAAAATTCATTAAGTCCCTGACCCTTCTTTCTCTCCTTTACAAACACTATGATGTTGCCAAGTAACCTTTTCTCCACGTCTTAGCTTCCTTCTCTCATTCAGCATTTCTCCACTAAGTATTTCCAAGTGAGATACTGCAGGTGATTGTGTTCAGTCCATCCATTTATCATACTCAAAGCAGTCCTTCAATAGAAACTTAATAAAAGTGGTGTTATTGGCAGCCCTAAAGGCACAAGTTTTCCTTTCACCCACGGCTGCAGCATGGCAAACAGCAATAGGAGAGCCTCCTTTCCCCCTGCATTCCAAGAGGATTGGGCTCTGAAGGCAAGGCACTGCCCTGTCACAGCTCTGGTGTCACCCTGGGCTGGGAGCATCACCCTTCCTCCTCATCTACCTTCTTCCTTTTCTCCTTTCACCCTTCTTTCTGATCCACTCACAACCCAGCAGCTGGGGTTTGCACACTGGCACTGCTGAAATCTCTGGGACAGTTCTGCACCGGAGCCTTCCCACAAATAAAATAATAAATAATAAAATAAAATAATTCTTTTGGCCCTAATAATTATAATTAGTCATAAAAATAATATATAATAATTATAATTAATTATATATAATATAATAATACATCATTATATATTTAATTATATAATAATTAAATATAATATTATTACATATAATACATATATTGTAATACATAATATATAATATAATATTTTATATTATATATTATATATTATATAATATAATTATATATTAATTATATATAAAATAATTATAATTAATCTGAATTATTTATATCCACCACCATTCTGCTGAATCAGAGCACATACCTAATTCAACTTGTTCTTTACCTTTGCTGAAAACACAATGCATCCAGCTCACTCTGACACTCTCCATCACCACCAACAATTCGGTTTTTTCAGTCTTTTTGACATGGCAGACTGAAACACTTCACAGATTATTTGATTACTCCATTTGGGGCAGCATGCTCACAGAAAGATGCAGTAAGAGATATTTCAGAATAATTTAAATGTTCATATATTAGGATTAATACAGAAATCAGGATAGAGGAAACAACATAAGATATGTTGCACCTTAGAAAATCAGATACTTGGCTGGTTTTTAAAAAGCCCATGTAAGACCCAGAACAAAATCCCATAAGGCAGCTGAGCAATGACTGCTGTGTGAGATCATGACAGTAATGTAAGATCTGTCACATTTAATGCATTTATGACAAGGGTCCAGCAATCAGAAGGGACAATGGAACCTTCATACACTTCTACAAGAACCCTGTTTATCAGATAAATACTTTACTAAACTGCCCTTAGCACCAGTGGTTCTCACTTAGAGTCTAAGAGTCCCTCAGATTTGCAAAACATGGGGGTTCCTGCAAAATATGCATTTCCTCCCACCCTGCCTGAAAGGACAGCATTATGCAGGCTCTGATTTGGCTTGCTCAGGTGGCACTCAGCAAGGGTCTGAAATTTTAGATATTATATAAATTATATTACATTATTATATATATAAATAATATATATATTATATATATTTTTAATATTATATAGTCCCTTCCCCAGACCCACAGCACCTCCAGGGTGGATCAGGGGCTGAGTGCTGCCCCTTGCCCTGCCAGCTGTGCACACAGCAGCCCAGGCCCTGCTCCATCCTGGGGCTGCACCAGCCAGCAAACCCCAGGCTGGCTTTCAAAGTGAGAGATAAACAAGCAAGAATGAGCAACACACACCACACCAGGGGGGTCTGACCAGCAAGGCAGTGGGGGCTGAATTCAGGAACTCACAAAAGAGGAGCACCTTGGGCCTTGCACACGCACAGGGGTGTGTGGATGCTGACGGCCTGCTCAGAGAGAGAGTCAGATCAAATTCCCGAAGCATTGCTCTGGGGAGTTCTGAGAAAGCTCAGAGAAAGAATTAAAAGACACCTTAACCTTTACAACCAGTGTTTTATACTCGTTGTTTACTTGCAAGATGTGCTCAAGGAGAGTGTTTTTCTTATTAGGCACTCTAAGTACACTATATGTGCACAAGGAGAGTGTTTTTCTTATTACCCACTCTAAGTACACTATATGTGCACGAGAATGTTGTTCTTATTGCCCACTATATACTATAATATGTATATATATACACTATATATATACATATCGCTATATACATACATATTACACATATACACTATATATACACATATTACAATATATACACTAAATACACTATATGTGCACAAGAGTGTTGTTCTTATTACCCACTCTAAATACACTATATGTGCACAAGAGTGTTGTTTTTATTGCCCACCCTCAGTACACTATATGTGCACAAGAAGGGTGTTGTTCCTATTAGCCCACACCCCACTGGTACACCCGTGACTCAATTCGTGGGTTCATTTTTTATGACATCTAAATAAGTATTCATTATGCATCCATTGAAGCACAGGCTTCAAGTCTGTGTGCCACATCAAATCCACGTGTGTTTTTGCACTTCTTTGCTTGTAAGATGTGTACAAGAAGAGTGCTGCTCCTAATTAGCCAATAATGTGAGAAGTGTTAATTGAGGACCAATCAGGCCCGACCTTCCCAGAGCTGCCTATAAAAAGAATGTGATGTATAATAAACTTCACATTTACCTTTTACCAACATAAAAATCTGTGTCATTTTATTCAGCCATCCCTTATGCAACAGCAACACAGGGGCAAAGGACTTGATTTAAGATGCCTTGCCACAGAGGAGACATGTTAACTGTGCATTTCAGCCCAAGCCTACCCCAGTTACTCATAAGGATGTCTTATAAATCAGCAGGGCTGGAAAGCTCCTCTGAGACAGGCAGGGCAGTGCAGCCCTCCTACAGACACAGCTGCAGCCACACTGGGACCCTGCTGCAAAAAAACCTCAGCAAACACACAAGCACCACCTCCCTGAAAGGAGTCAGTTTTGGTGAAAAAGGGTAATTCTGCATGGGTGAGTTCAAATGCTGAAAATAAGGGTCTTGGGGTACGTGGGAAATGAATTTGTAGAGAATTTTTAAAGTTTAATAGAAAGTTTATATGTTTGTGTACAAACTTTGAGATAAGAAACGTTGATGTAGAAATACTATGGAATAAGATAGATATTGTTGAGAGAGAAATAGAACCAGAAATAAGTTCTAAAGGTTGGTTTAGTAAATACAACTAGGTATTTTAGAGAAATAGAACTATGAAAGACGTATTGTAATAAGACTTATGAGGGATAATTATAGATTATTAGTTTTACAACTTTTATAGCACAGGGTGATTAAAATCAATAAGTTAAGAAACACAATGTATTGTCATTAAGAAATAGTTTTTGATTGTAATAGTGTAAATTATAACATCTGTATTTTTTACATGAGATTAAAAATAGAACAAAAGTTTTTAAAATGTTTTTTAGTTATTTTATTTCTGAGTTAGAAAAAACTTGATCTAACAGGGGTGGGTTAGCCTGGGAATGCCTGTGGCTGGAGAGCCCAACCCCACAGACTGTTCACTGCCCTGCTCTCTCAGCTTTTGAGATATGCAGACTCCAAATCCCCTCTCACAGAGGGATTCCCAAGAAACCAATTCATCCTCGAAGATGGAAGAAAAACCTTAAACAATGAGCCAGGAAAGTTTCCAGTTCTGGCCACGGAGTAAATCACTCACACAGCACCCACAATGGACAAAACATGACCAGATGCTGCAAACCCCTCCTGCAGCCCCACAACCCAAACCAGCATCATTCCTGCTCACAGCCCTCCCCTCTGCAAGCTGCCTCTGCTACAGGTGAGCAGCAAATCAGGAAATTTTCCTGTCCCCAGGCTCTCCAGATGCATGAACAGCCCCATGCCACACAGGCCCACGTCCTTCCCAGCCTGTGCCACATCACACGCTGCCTTTTCATCTCACTAATTACTCCACTGGGTATATCTGGGACTGGATTTGTGGCTTTATTCTTTATGACATCTAAATAAGTATTCATTATGCATCCATTGAAGCACAGGCTTCACCTCTGTGTGCCACATCAAATCCACGTGTGTTGTTGCACTGACTGTGTTTTGGGAGTCACTTGGAGACATCCTCTCCAATAACTAGGTATATAAAACACATCTATATAACTATAAAAAGCTTTAAAAAGCATCCCATTCATGCTTCCTGTGAACAGTCATCACTGTATTTATTAACAGTTTCGTTTTCCTCTCATATCATTTCATACTTTTCTTGCTACTCCTATTTTCAAAATTTGCAAACAAAATACTTCTTCAAAGAGCCAATCAGCTTGGTGTGCTTATATTAGGATTAAAATACAAATATTTTCTGAAAAAAACCCCACTTTTAAAAGCTTGTTTCTTAGTGCTGTTAGCTCCCCCTCCTCAGCTAAGTTAATGGAAGAATTTTTTTTTGAAATGGGAAAACAAAAGCAATATATTTTCTATATCTTCAGGTTTTTGTTTCTTTGAATTCATACCTCTGTCTCTACACATGCTCCCTCTGGCATGGAAAATTCAGGAGAAAAGAATGGGTTTTTCTGTGAAAACTGCTGTGTAAATGTATTAGTTTCTGAATCCAAACCTCACAGCTTTGTTATGTTGTGATATTTGTTACTGCTCTTAGAGCCAGTCCCAAGTCCTGAAATAGGGCAATCATGTGAAATTTGTGGCTTAATTAATTTCTGTTTAAATTTATCAATAAGTCGCTCAGCTGAAGGAAAAAAGCACGAAATGCACCTGCATGCCCGGCAGCATCCAAGAAATGGAATGAAAGTAACAGATGTGTAATTGTTCTTATTTAAAACAAACAAGCCAACCAAACCTCAATGCTATTAGGCCAAATTCACAATTTTCCACCGAGTTTTTAAGGCCACAGACTAGAAGGACTATATCAAACTGTAAATGTGTCTACATTTTGAAAGAAAAATTTAATATCCTAATTTCCAAACATTCAAAACATGAACACAAATGTCATTTACGTTCTCCCGTCAGAAAAACATTTACATGCCCATAGCTGATTCTGTGATACAACACATGCTGAAGACACAAAGCCAAACACTAATTTCCTCTCAATACACTAAACTAATGCCCAAATATAGCATTGCTTTAGTTGGCCACTGTCAGCCATTAATTGTTTAAGTCATACATATTAATCCTTTTGTTAACTTGATTCTGTCTTCCAGCGTGCTCAAACACCAGGACAACATCTGGTTTCTTGTCTGACTGGAAACAAAGGGATGCAAATACCTTTCCCCACTCTCCCTGGCAGATTTGATTTGTGCAAACACACACACATATCTAAGAACAGACTCCCCCAAACCTGCAGGAAAGCCCCACCTCTTCTGGAAACCTCCATGTACATGTGTCACCTGCCAAAGCCTCAGAGGGGTCTGGAGAGCTGTAAAACAGAGCTCTGATATTTATTACAGAAATGGCATTAATTGCGTCTTGGTGCAATGTGGGGGGAAAAAAAAATAAATTACATTTCCAAAGCCACAGGAGGATTCAATGCAGCGCTCAGCAGCTTACTGCCAACGCTTCCAACAATTATAGCTGCAGGGAAATGATGGATCTTTTTATTACAGGTTCTGGAGCTGTTTTACTTCCAGTGAGATTTATGAGATTAAACAGAAAAGACCTATATTACCCACTGTCATCATCTGGGCAAATGTAAGAAAACTCTCCTTTACAAGGAATTTATAATAATATATCTTCTCAGCCTGATTTAAACCTTAACTAATTAAAGACTCCAAACTCTGCTAAACCCAGATTCTGGTCAGTAATAAAAGCAGAAAGAGCTAAAATCCAGATTTGCCATGGTGTTCTTTGAGGGGCAAACAGACAGCTGGCCTTTTCTGAAGTACCTGACCTCTGCCTTTGATACTAATGGGAATTCAGAGACAGAATTGCTTGAGTATTTTTGAAAATCCTACTAATCATCTCTTGGCAGAAAAAAATTTCTTTTAAGTCAAAAAAATACCTTCTAAAATTTAGCTATCAGTGGCTTTCCAAAGGTTAGAGAAGTAAAACAGAACTGAAAAAAAGAGTTTCAATACCAGTGTCAGCATCACTCTAAGGCCCAGACAGAAGTTTCCTTTAAATAAAATAGTTAACCATTCTTATGCTGGTGTGGTTTCAATTCAAATTCATCAAGAATTTATCCCCTATTCTTTTGCTGCTGTTGTTGTGGGACTGCTATAAATTATCTATCTCCCACCCTGACAGAACTTATTTGCTGGCAAAACTGCACCTACTAGGAGGGTAAGTCAATAAGCTCTCTACACTGAAAGATTTTTATTATTTCCCTACTATAAGCTATCCAAACACCAACTTGTGAAAGTACAACCTGGCACTCCAAGTTTAGATCCAAATTTAATTTAAGGACAATGAGGTTTGAAAACTGCACATTTTGATATATTTAGCAAGGCTAAATTAATGTGTGGTATCCCTCCAAGCACTTCATTTCAACTGCAGGAATCACAAAATGTGCTGGATTTGCTTCTAGCATGGAAACCACAGAGCCCTTCTTTCAACAGTAAAACAGTTTTTCCAAAATGCAGTGGAAAAAAAGGCACCTCAAGAGAAGCAGAGGCAGATCTCCAGGACAGATTACACTGTTGTAACTTGACATGCCATCCTCCTCAGAAGTTAGGGCAATTCTGATCAGAGGCACCAAGGTCACAAAGGTTCTGCCAAAACAGAACTGCACAAGCATGTACTGCAGCAGGTATATCCATTGCTGATGCCCATTTATATTAAGAATTATATCTGGAATGTCATAAAATGTACAGAAGTCATCTGCATAATTCATTCTATTTCCTTGGGGATGATAAATTCTCCAAATAGACAATAACTCTTATGTAATAGGGAAACTGGGCAAGTGGACCTGAAGGTGCAAAAAATTTTGAGAACTCATTCTCTTTGGAATTTGTTATTAAATCTAAAACCTTTCTTCATGTTTCAGAAACAAATACTCATTGTTTACATACCCAAAGGATTAAGCCCAGAGAGTTTGCAAAGAACCACTTGAGGCTGGTTCTGATTCTTTTCCCCCCAGCACATATTTGGTCTAAGGCACAGTGGCCACTAGAAATTTCAGCTCCAGAAACACAAGTGTTCTTCTTTAAGGCACAAGTTAAGGACACAGAGCAAGGCAGAACCTCTCTGCTCAGCCTGCTCAGTCATTCTGCTCCCTGACCTGCAGGTAACATCCTCTCCAAGGGATGGGATGCAATTCCATCCTTTTCTAAACACACTGCCAACCACTGGCCTCTCTGCTGCTCTCCCTCCTGGCTTGGCTTCCACAGGGCTGATGGAGCTGAGTCACAAAAGCCCTACTCAAAGGAGAGGCAACTCCCCTGGGCAAACACCATTTCTGAGGGACTGAAGGCACAGAGGGCATAGAATGCCACCACTTCTGAGGGACTGAAGGCACACAATGCCACCAAACACCACTTCTGAGTTACTGAAGGCACAGAATGCCACCAAACACCATTTCTGAGGGACTAAAGGCACACAATGCCACCAAACACCATTTCTGAGTGACTGAAGGTACACAATGCCACCAAACACCACTTGTGAGTGACTGAAGGCACAGAATGCCACCAAACACCATTTCTGAGTTACTAAAAGCACAGAATGCCACCAAACACCACTTTGGAGTTACTAAAAGCACAGAATGCCACCAAACATCACTTTGGAGTTACTGAAGGCACAGAATGCCACCAAACACCACTTGTGACTTATTCAAGACACAGAATGCCACCAAACACCACTTCTGATTTCCTACAGGCACAGAATGCCACCAAACACCACTTCTGATTTCCTACAGGCACAGAATGCCACCAAACACCACTCGTGAGTTACACTAAAGGCACAGAGTGTCACCAAACACCACTTGCGAGTTACTGAAGGCACAGAATGCCACCAGCATGCCTGTGGGATTGTCACTGATGTTAGGAGGAACAAACAGACTGGAGCACAGAGCTCAAAAAGCAATGTCCCAGCAGCTGGGCAGCATGACATCCTATTTTAAACACGACATACTACTGTAAAGTAAATTGCCAGATATCATGTGTTCCCTGCAATGTGAACTCGTGCATGTGAGCCAGGGTGGCTGTTGTATTGAGGATGGGTGAACACAGTGACATACAGACTCCAAGGTTTTAGAAGGTAAAGTGTTGAGCTTATTAGAAACTACACATTTTTTATAGTTATGATAAAAGTGGACTTGATTGGTCGTTAATTAATACTCTTTACACTGTTGGTTAATTAGGAATAACATTCTTTTTGTCAACACTTTGCAATTAACAATAAGTTCAAAACACTAGGCGTATGATTGTTTTAATTCTAACTAATACTCTTTGCACTATTGGGTAATTAGGAATAACACTCTTTTTTGTCAACACTTTACAATTAACAAGGAGTTCAAAACACAAGGTGTAGGGCTGCTTTAATTCTTCCTCTGAGCTTTCTCAAAACTCCCCAGAGGAATGTCTGGTAAAGTTTATCTGGTTTTTCTCTCTGACCAGTTCCCAGCATCCACAAACCAGTACCAAAACCTGTCTCTGTCAGGATGCACCTGAGCTCTAACAAGGTGCTAGCCATAAAATGCTTCCCTTCAAGCCACGAGCATTTAACACTGTGTTCCTGCTAAATAAAACCCTGCAGAACAGCCCTGCTGTCCTAAAAGGCACTCAGTCTCATCTCTAGGAGCCATTTCAGGCCTTGTCAAAGGTTTCTTTGCATTTGTCTGCCTCCTGAGGTTTAAGGAGCTTTCCACAGGGAAGATGATAATATTCAGACACCATTTAGCTCTCCCTGCCAAGTTAAGCCCTTGTGTCCAACAGGAGCAGAGAGGAGATTATGGACTGCCTGTTACCAGCACCAAACACAGGTCTCTACCCAGCACCCAGGGTAACAAAAAGCTCAGTACCACATTAAAAACTGGAATTGGGTAAGCTGTCATGCCCTAGGAGTCACACAGCTGATCTAATATTTGTGTACTCCTAGAAATTTCACCACAAAAATTTTTGACACCAGTTGTCTTAAGCTCAACTTGATCTGGACTAGTGAGAGATCTGAAGCAGTCCCAGGGTGTATAGAAATATATATATTTATCTCATAAAATTTTGTTGCAGAGGAGGAAACAAAAATAAAACCCAATGAAACAAAACAAAACCAGAAAAAAAAAACACCTAACTGCCAAAACCCAATTTCTGCTCTTAAGATGTGCTCTCAGCCTTTCACAGGAACTTTGCTGGAGACACAGAAAGGTAAGAGACAACTCTGGGCTGAAAATTCTGCTGGAGAGAATTTAGCACTTGAATCTTTCTATCCTTTATGTTTGCAGTGCAGTTGTGTTCATTACAGCTAACATGAAACCCAGTCCCAGGCAGAACTGGATTCAATCCCAAAACTGCAATTCCTTGGTGGCTGCATTGGAGGGCCAAATACATCCCCTGCTAAAAAGATTCTACCTGATAGCTCTCCCCACCTTTTCTCTCTCTCTCTCCACTATTAAATAACTTATGACCAGGAAACCTCAGGTCAAACAGTACACATTCCACAACATTTCAAGATGCAAACATTAGTTCAAGTGAGAAAAAGCTTGGTGGATAAAGCTGTGGGACAGAAAAAAATCTCATGTTTTCACTAGCAGAAAGCTGCACAAAGGCAACTCCAGCTGGAGATCCTCCTTGGAAATGCACAATTCATTCTGATTTGCTTTCTCCCCCTTTCTAATTTTTTTTTTCAAATCTCTCTTATTATTTGGTGTTCTCATTCATTTTCCATGAGTACTTCTATGGGACAGAGGCTGCTGAAATCCAGACCATGGATCTTCTCATGGAAAATACAAAATATCTCATGGATAAAAGCCAGCACTGACTGTTTCAGTTGTGCCATCACTTTAACTTGACTGTGGCATTTATTTGACACACATCACATTTATACAATATTATGAGAAGCAGTGCTGTATACAGGATCAGGAGGTTTTATCAATAATGTAGTTAATAGGCAGAGTGTTTGTGGGCAGCCACAGTGCCACAGGTTATCTCAGAACATTTGTGTTTTGCTTATACTTCTATAATAAAAATTAATGACTTCAGAGTCCTCAGTGGGAGTATCTAGGACATTCATATTTATCAGAACTGTTACTGGCTTCTGCAGTAAGCAATTATTCTTATTGCATTAAACCATTCATTTCCAAAGATGTATCCCCAAAAATCAAATAAATCCAAGAATGAATTATAGTCAATATAGAAATTTACCTCAGGGATACTCTTAGAAAACTCAATTTAAAAACACATTTACTTTTGCCTCTGTGCCAGCAACAAAGGCAAGAGGAAAGGGGGAAGAACAACAGAATCATTTTGATTTCAGTGTTTCCTACAAGAAAATTCCAAAACCACAACCTCTCAATATCCAGCTTCCATCTGTGAAGGGTAGGAAGGCATTGCCACCTATGACTCAGAGCTTGCTGCTAACTGCACAGACCAAATGAACAATGCTGAATATGCAACTAAATATTGCTTTCAATGTTGCCCTTGAAATCTTTGAAAACTCGCTGCTTCCCAGCTCTGGTGCTGAGCACTACCAGGATTTTGGCTGGCATGACAGATGTAGCAGCACACTGCAGAAAGTGATTCCTGTGTCCAGCACAAAAGGCAAATAGTTGCAGTTGGAGATTTAGAGAAGGAACACCACAAGAAGAAGCCCTGGGAAGGAGGAAAACAAGCTGCAGCACATAACATTTTACGATACAAAATGAGATGTGGGCAATGCAATTTCACTTACGTGATTCATTTTATAAGCAATGCAAATGCAATCTCACTGATTATGCTCCAAAACAAAAGAGGGAATTTCATTACTTCAGTCAGTGCAATTAGACATGCAAGAATCACAAAACATCCTATCTGCAGCAGAACAAATAGAAACCAGCATTTCCCATTGAGATGGGAATAACCAAGGTGGGTGAAATGCATTCTGTGGTGGAGGGTGCTGGGGAGGCATAAACTGAATTGTGCAGCCTTTAAGCTCACACAGTCTGTGCTACAGACACTCACAGAGATTAATCCCACCACATTTGTCATAAATGAGCTAAGGATACCTCAGAACTCACATGACATGAGGCAAAAAAACCCCAAATGACAACAAAAGAAACAAAAAAAAACCCAAACCAGTGTCTTCCCCAACAAAACAAAACACCACTCAAAAAAAACCCACCCCAAAACTGCAGACCTATTTTTTATACAAGAGTCTTTTCCAGTTTTTATTTATCTTCTGGTTTCTCAAAGCTTGAAAACAGGCAGTTACTCTGAAGCCAGGCAGGCTGTGTGAATTAAGAGTACCATTGCTTTCCCTATATGGCTCCCCAGGGAATCCATTTATTAGGCACAGGGCTGTTTTCTGATTTAGCTGTAGCACTTTTCCTAGAGAATATCACTGTCCACAGCAAGAGGAATTTTCGAGTAACAGCTGCAGAACAGCCTTTTTCTGTAGGAACTGTCTTGAATCAGTTCCCCTATATGGATACACAGCATTGATTTCCAGCCTCATACTCCTCTCAGTACTTAAAAGGAGAAGAAAATTATATGTTTTTAATAGGTGGTCCAATAATAGAAACTGCAGGAAAGCTTCAGCTTCTTGAAAATTAGCAATAAAACTGACACTGACAAAACCAAAACACACAAATAGATGGAATATCAGGGCACTCAGCTATACTAATTTGGGTGTGTTGCTTTCAGTTTAACAATCAAAACTACTTTTGCTTTGACGAAGAATACATGTACAATTGCACCCACCTACCCATCCACAGTCATATTTCTCAGTAAATGTAAAGGAAATCCTTCCTAGTTCTTTTGATTTTATCCATTAAGGAGCAGGAAAAGGTACCTTCCAGGGGCAGACTACAGCAGAGTTCCACAGCTCTGCAAGGCTATGGGGAAGTGCAAAGGAAAAAAAGAAAAAGAATGTTCCCATGAGCTTGCAGCAAAAAATCATTACTGAACATTCTGTAAAAGACACAGGGTAGCTTTTAAGGAAATTAGGGTTGTTTTTAAGGAAAAAACTGTTAGGGTAGTTTTAAGGGAAACAAGCTAATTCACTAAGTTGCTTAAGGAGACAAAAAGAGAAAAAGAAAACTTGAAAAAGCATGGAACTTAAAGCCTGGGAACAGCTGTCTTAACCACTTCTTCCTTTACATCTGGATGCACTGGGCTGCAATTTTCCTGTACATTTTTGCCCTCTGGCAGTGCCAGTGAAATCCCCAGCTGCCCAGCACCAGGGCTGCCTGTGCTGGTGCTTGCTGCAGTCCTCAAAGTCAAAGTTCACAGTGACCATAATAGGACAGGAATGTGAGCTGGGTGAAACCACTCTGTTCACATCAATACTCTCACAGTCACCTACATTGCACAAAATTAGCAGTTAAGAGTCTCAGCTCTGTGACTGAAATGAGTAATTTCCTGCAACCTTTCTCCTCCTTCCTCCCTCCAAACGTTTTGGCAATCAAGAGCAGGCTTAGGGACTGTTTCATAATGAATACAGTCCTTGAGGGTAAAACTGGCAAGACACTGCAGTCTGTTCCAGAAATCCCCTCTGCAATTCATTATTCCATCTAGTTCTACTCTACTGGTTTACTCCAGCCTATAAAATCCTGAGATCCTTCAATTTCTGCAGATTGTGAAGACTTGAGACTGACCATGTCTTTCTAGAATTGAAATGCTCTGGTCTCTCCACCACTTGGAAGATCAACTCAGCTCTAAATCTTTCCTCAGGAAGGGCTTTGCCTGCATGTTGCTGTAGAAAATGAAAGGTGCCATGCTCAGAGGCTTTCCACTAGTGACTCCTCTTGCCTCAGAACCCACCTCTAGCACTTGCTTTTCCCCACTGCTGTTACCTACAGCAACAAGAACCACATCTATTCCTCTCCTTGTCAAATAACATGACAGATTTGTTAAAATAACAATCACCTCCAAGTGATGAAGAGAATCCCATGCAGCTCCAAAGAGCTGTGCTCATCTCACCCACACACATGACATTTTCCTGTCTGAAACATCACCATCTCCCCAAAGACCCTTCCTCACCAAAGCAACACTTTGCTGCTACTGTGGCTTGAGAGCTGCCTACCCTTTACAGTGTCACCCAGAGAGCAGCAAATACAGCTCAGTTCAACAAGCACAGGTGCTTATTTCCTGCAAAAACAGCAAAATCACTTCACTTAGATCCCTGTGCCACCGTAGCTGTCCTCACAAGCCACGCTGTGCACCCCTCCCAGCAAACAGGAGCCAGCCAATGGCTCTGCCCTTGACCTTTGCTAGGCAAGCAGCCCCAGAGAACAGCCTGGATTCCAGACCTGCCTTGGAACCCCAGCTTGAGGCAACCTGCCAGCTGTGTGCTCCAAGCCACCATCAGCAGGGAGCAGGGCTTTGCTGGGCTCAGCTCGGGCCAGCAGCTGTCTGAGGGGAACCCAGCCTCACAGGAATTTAACCAGGAGCCATGTGCCACTGGCTTTGTCAGTTCCCAGCCTGATGGCAAGGATGGGGTTCCAGTCCAAGCAAAAATGGGATTGCAGTCCCAGCCCGATGGGAATGTGTGGAGGGAGTGTGGGACAAAGGGAATTCAGGTGTCAGAGCTGCACTCTGGGGCTGGGACAATGCACAGCCACTGTCACAGCCAGGAGCAAGCACGGCAAGTGCTGCTGAACTCAAACCCTGCTGGCACTTTTCACACTGCCAAGCAAAACAGACCCAAGTGTTAACCACTTTGAGGACCTGTTGTGCCCTTGATTTTTGGCCTGATCATTCTAAGTGTGTGATTCTCTCTTTTATGAGTGTCTGAGCAAGCTCTGACCCAGGGGAGATAACACATTAGGAAGCCTATCAAGGGTTAAATGCCTTTAACACCCATTCCATTCACAGGTAAAAGCCACTTTTCCTTCTTCTTCTCCCCCTAAGCCAGAACCTACACCTGGAGCTCACATCCTCCCTAAGCCAGAACCTACACCTGGAGCTCACATCCTCCCAAGAGCAGGTATGTGCTCAGCCAAACCTCCTCCCATCCTCATTCAAACCTCCTCCCCTGCTCAAACCACCTCCCATGCTCAGTGAAACCTCCTCCCAGCCCCACTCACTCACAGAGCAGCTGCTCCACGGACTGAGAGTCAGGACTTGCACACCACCAGAGAGGAGGATTCCCACCACAGCCAGGCAGACCTAGATCCCTGCTCTCCTGTGCTCCACCTGCCCCTTCCCACGGGCTGGCTGCTGGCTTGGACTGGCCCTGGGAGCTGCCTGGCCCCTCCAGGACTGGGTTCAGCTCAGCAGAACCAGCTGGGTCTGAGCACAAGTGAAGCAAAGCAGCAGCAGGGCACAGCTGCCTCCTTCAGCACAGCCATTCTCCCAAGTGCTGTGTGGGGTGGTGTTTTTTTCCTCTTAAGGCAAAAATGAGGAGCTCCTTGGTTTAAGGAGAGTTTTCTCTATCTGCAGACACAGTTTGATCTTGCTCTGCATGTTCAACTTGCAGGTGACTCCTGTCAGAGATGGTGTTAGGTTTGGGCGGGAAACAGCAGGAAAATTAAAACCAAACAAAACAAATGTATTGCAACACAAATGAAGGAAGAAAAAAAGTAAAACAAGTATTTTTAATATATTAGAGATAGTAAGAGTCCTGGCTGCAGTTTCCTGATTGTTCTAAGGGGTTGTATTTCACAACTTTCTTCACACCTTCCAGCCACACCACCTCAGCCCTGACCATGCATGCTTTTCTGTCCCTTCACTCTTTTTATATCTTCCTTGGCCAAACCTGTATTCCCACCTGGTCTCATGTAGCTCCTGAAGCAGTAAAAGCAGCAAGTGACCATGCTCTACACAAAAAACCAAATGATGCTCTGCCCAGTTCCACAGACTCTGCTTTTTCTTTGTCTTCCTGCAACCACCTCGTTTTTCCTGAGGGACAGGGCGACAGGAATGCCACATTAACTGCCAGCCCCATGAGAAGAACATCTCAGTCACCCATTATAGCCACGGATCAGACCTCTCATGCCCCCTGGCCAGGCTGTTTGGTGCCCTTGCAGTAACCCTGCAGCGTGGCTATCACTGCCACTTCTTATCTTATCTGCCAGGGGCAGACAGGGAGCCAGACCTAAACAATGATGTTAAGTGAAGGCTTCCTCCCAACACAGTCTTGAACTTCTGATCAAACTGATCACTCCTCAGCAAGATAACAAGCCCTGCTGGGGGTTTAAGGGCTTCAAAATCCAGCTCAAGAGAATGCAAATAGGAAGCAGGCTTCCAAAAAACCCAGCAAAGCTCTCAGTGCATGCAAACATTCATCTCTGGGCACCAGTTATATGTACAGGAATACACACAGACACATGTGGGAACAAATAACAAATATACAGCATGGGGATGTTTGGATTCCTCAGTCAAATTTTTCTCTGTTTAAAACAAAAAAAATTAAAGGAGGCATTTTAGCTCCTTAGACTTTAAAACACAGCTGAAGCAGCAGCAACTTTTCCAAAGGGAAGGAGCTGGTATCTTCTAATTCCGTTAAAATCCAGACAACTCTGCACTAGAATTTGATGCTTGTTAGAGAAAATAAGTTTTTCAATGTTTTTATAAGAGTAAAAAAAAAAATAAACATGGAACAAAACAAAACCCCTAAACTTAGGAAGTAGCAAGATTTTTGCCTCCATCAGGCTGCTTCCCACCAAGACCATGAGCTTTACCAGCACAATCTGTGCCATTCCTGGGCAGATCTGTTGACATGATTAACATCACAAGTACACCAGCTGCACTGAAGTGCACGTCTGGCCTCTGCTCAGATTAACTGCCCTGGTGCAAGTTCTAAATGGAGATTTAGGGTTTCCAAGGGTGGAACACATCCCATCCTGCCCAAAGCCCCATTCATTCCACCTGCAGTGGGGCCACGTGAGGAGAGGAGACAAAGGACTCTGCAGATTTAATGGCAATCAAGCAAAAGCTGCTTGTTGTGCTTCTAAACATTGTTTATATTTAATTCTTACCTTGTCATGCATTGTTTGATAGGTAGCTCTGCTTTGTCCATGAGGAAAGCAGGCATCTTTTTATTAATCTAACTGGTAGATGCTGTAAGTGTCATTTTACTGGGGTTGACACCCTTCTGCCTGTTAACAGCTTTCCTGCTGCTTCTTTCTTCTTACAGCATCAGCTTTCTTATCCTTGAAAATGACCTGGTTCTTTAGTTCCAGAGGGTCAGGCTGGTTCACTCAGGACATGTCCATTTTCCTGTGGATATCATCCCACAGGTCAGGCTGGTTCACTCAGGACATGTCCATTTTCCTGTGGGTATCATCCCACAGGTCAGGCTGGTTCATGCAGGACATGTCCATTTTCCTGTGGGTATGACCCCACAGGTCAGGCTGGTAAATTCAGGACATGTCCATTTTCCTGTGGGTATGATCCCACAGGTCAGGCTGGCTCATGCAGGACGTGTCCATTTTCCTGTGGACAGGATCCCACAGCCATGGCCACAGCTCCACCAGGGCCTCAAGCTCCAGAGCCCCTGTGGGGCTTTGTGGGGGGTTTAATCTTATAGATTCTATAAATTAGAGATTTATTTGGATTATAGATTTCTGTAGATTTTTTTTTTCATCCTGGAGACGAGTCTTTCGCTTTCTATGCAAGTTGGTTTATCGTGCTCAGTCTGCTCTTCCAGACCTTTCTGGCAGTGGGCTGCAGGGCTTTGGGGGTGTCTGCTGGTCCTGTTCCCCCCCCCCCCAGCCCATGCCCATTCTGAATCTCATTTGTGCATTTGTGTTGTGCTTATCTCCAGGCACTAAAACGAGGGTGTTTGTCCCAGAGAAGTGCTGCCTACCTCCACATGGCCCCTGTCTCCAGCCACATCCTGCTCCTTCTCACAGCATGTTATCACCAAAAACCCTGGGCTGGCTCCCCAGCCACCTGGCCATGGGTGTTTGAGACAAGCACAGGGCCCTCCTGGGCTCTGCAGACACTGTCCCACAGTGCAAAATGCACTGGCACTTCTGCATTGCTGCACCAAGCCCTGCAGCATCACCACTGCGGCAGCGCCTGGCAGCTCAGCGCTCTGCACGCTCCTAAAGCACTGCACAAGCTCACACCCTCACTGATCCCCCCACACGTGCACCCAGGCCCTTCAGGACCTAGAAATTATCTCATATGAAAGGAGATAACCTTGAGCAAGGTTGGGAAATTCTTCATGCCCTGCTGGGAAATCACACAGAAGTCTCGTGTGGGTTCATTCCACCCTTGGGCTTCACCCACGCAGTGAAGTGTGGGTGAACTCTGAACCAGCTGACACCACAGGACAGCACAGAACAGCAACTTCACAGCTGTGTCTCGTGAAGGGAGCACCCTTTGGAGCACCTTTGAAGCACCACAACCACAGGACAGCCCAACCCAGCCATTTCACAGCTGTGTCTCGTGAAGGAAGCACCTTTGAAGCACCATAACACAACAGGACAGCACAACCCAGCCATTCCATAGCTGTGTCTCCTGAAGGAAGCACTTTTGCAAACCCTCAGGCACACATTAAACGCAGGGAATCCCTAATCTGTGCAGGGATACAGATCAATGACCTCCCCTTCCACCGACAGGGCCAAGCCCTGCAGCTCCCAGTGCCCTCTTGCTGTGCCCAGCTCCTCCTGCAGGCTGCTGTGCCAGCCCAGGCACAGATGGTGACCAGGGCTGGGCAGCTGAGCTGGGCACCAAACTCCAGGCATTCCTCTGAATTCCCAACTTTGCTGTGCAGTACAGGCACGTGGGCTGCCCCAGCTGGCAGCACCACCAGCCCCAAGCAAGCAGGGCAAAAGGGATCCCCTAAAACCTCTCTTCACACACCTCTTGGCATTGTGAGTGCAACAACAGGGGCTGGAACCAAGCAGGGCAAAAGGGATCCCCTAAAACCTCTCTTCACACACCTCTTGGCATTGTGAGTGCAACAACGGGGCTGGAAGCACTCCAGCCATGCTGGGTGTCACAAGAGAACTCAAAGGCAAGCCCCAAGGTGCAGATCTTTGTGGGATCCCTGTGCAGATCAGATTGCTGGCCCAGAGTTCAACATCACACCCAAGCCTTGACTGGGTGTGCAAGTGAATTCTTCCTTTCATCAGTGATCAAGCCTTACAAAAAAGGCAAAAGCACCGCAGGAAAAGAAAAAAAAAACAAAATTTTTTTTTTTCCTTTTATTAGCACTACAGTTCAGGAGAATATTCCATGGCATCTTACTGTTTCTGCAAGGACAGTGAACACAATCTCAAAAATCTTGATCCCATAGGAAATTGTCACACAACTTCCATGCACATTTCACCACTTCCAAACATTTCCCCAGCTGGCCTTTCAAATGAGTGTGATGGGGCAGTGAGAGCACACAGCATTGAGGTGCTACCCTCTTCACCATTTCCACAAGCATTGAAGTCAGGTGCTGCAGAGGCAGCATCACTGAAACCTCCCTCAGGTTTCGTTGCAAGAATGAAATTCCAAGAATTTCATCACTGAAAGCTCCCTCAAGTTCCATTCCAAGGGGGGTCAGGATCAGGCACCCTCTCACTGAGTGAAGGAAGCAGAAGAATGAGAGGGCAAGTGAAGCTGTCAATAGAGGGAATAACTGCCTGTATGCCATTCCTCTCTGAAAACACAGGCACTCTGGAACCCTCAGAGACCTTTCCAGGCACTGTGGCACCACTAACAGCTAAATTTTAAGTCAAATACTGTATTAGCCAAAAGTGCAACAAATAAACAGCAAAGTTAATAAACAGCTCTGCATAAAAATGAAACCCTAATGAAAGCCAGTGCAGTTTGTTGATACCATGTGCAGTGTAGGCTACATGCATAATGCAACAGTGCAACTGCTAACAGCAGGCTCACAGAAGATAATTTACACTTGTTTTTATGGACATGAGGAACTGATCTTTGAAGTTGTCCCTAATGAGATGCTGCTTGGCCCTAACAGCATCCTGAGAGAACGTGCTGGGGTTTTTTTTTCTTCCCTCCCCTGCATCTGGTGCATATTCATGATGCAGCATCCAGAGTTATTTACATTGCACACGTGCACTGCTGTCCCCTCCCTGTGCCATCTCACAGTGCTGGAAATGCCCCTAAAATGTCTCCCCTCAGCTCCAAGCCCTTGCTGTAATTAGCCAGCCCACCTTTGGTGAGGAGCAGGAGCTGCTCAGGGTTAATGAAGGTGGTTTGTGTTCCCCTGCACCGCTGCCCTCCTGAGCTGATGGAGCTGCCAGCTCAGTTGGCAGAGGGCACACCCAAACCACTGAGGCTCCCCTGAGAAAACACAAGTGCAGCTCTGCGCTGCATCTCAGACTCACAGGCAGCAGCACATTGTGAAAAACTTCACAAAAACCAATTTTGCTACAGTTTTCCTAAAAGAACCGCAAAAAACTTTTTTCATCTTGTAGAGAAATCTCCATAACATTAACATGAGATTCTTCTCTCCCCAAGTAAACTAAAAAAAGGACTATTTTAAATGTGGTAAACTAAATATAAATTTTAGGGTTTGTTTCTTTACATTATCAGTAAAAAAAAAAAGTTGCAAAGAGAAGAAAAGGATTCTAAAAATTTGTTTTAATTCTTACTGCTTTTTCTTCTTTGAGTTATCAACATCTTATCTCAGGTTATTAGAGATATTTTATATCTCTAATATCTCTATATTTCTGGGTATTAGAGATAATTTATACATTTCTCTACTTCCATTTATTGGTCATCTAATAAAATTTTCTCTATCCTCTTTTAAAATGCCAAGCCTACTTTACCTTTCTCTTAATCCTGTCATCCTACCTCACAACAAAAAATAAGTACCTAAGTCATTAACCAACACTAAAATCCACCACACTCATCAACATATTAGTTAAAAAATCTCAAAATTAAAGAAATCTTAAATTAACAAACCAAAAAACACTACAGTAGGGCAAGTAGGAAAAGGTTTCTGCTGTGCCCTGTGTGGTCACTGCTCCACCCACGTGTGACAGCCTAAATTTTACTCTCTCTTCCATAGTTCTCCCAGGCAGAGCCATCCACATGCCTGGCTTCTTGATTATCACTGCCTCAGGTCCAAATGTTCAAGTAAACTAAGTGCAAACTAAGGCAGTTCAAGAAACTTTTTCATGCTCCATTCAAATGTTTTTTTCTACAGTTTTTGGGAGGATGCTAAAATCAGAATATTATACTACCTGTTTTTAAATTACATTTATATTATATTATATTATATTATATTATATTATATTATATTATATTATATTATATATTTTGCTATAT
This sequence comes from Loriotus luctuosus, assembly GCA_035582745.1. Classification (NCBI taxonomy): domain Eukaryota; kingdom Metazoa; phylum Chordata; class Aves; order Passeriformes; family Thraupidae; genus Loriotus; species Loriotus luctuosus. Next base: position 1,350,121 of record JAWWEY010000273.1, read on the forward strand.
TTTATATTTTATATTATATTATATAGATGTTTTATTATATTATGTAAATATTATAATGTGTTTTTATATTATATTATATTCTATTATGTTATATTATATTATATTATATTATATTATATTATATTATATTATATTTATTATATTATATTATATTTATTATATTATATTATATTAGTGTTATGTCATGCCATATGTTATGTTGTGTTATATATTATATATTATATGTTATGTGTTATGTGTTATGTTTTACTTTGGTTATAACATCAGAGAATCAACATTTAAATTCCTAAATTTCTGCCTTTTTCTGTTTGGAAAATAGGGGAAAAGCAAAGATCCCTAAATTCTTGGAGCACACCTGTCAGCACTGTCTGTGCTCTATGAATGCAGGGCGTGCTGTTTGGGATTAGAGGACTCAGAGGACAGTTAGCAGGATGCTTGATTTTTCATTTAGAGCCCATTATCTAATAACACACTAAACAAACAGAAATTCTACCCCACTGACAGCCGTTTGGCGCCTTAAAAAAACCAAAACCAATCCCACAAAAACCAAGAAAACACAAGAAAATATTCTTCTTTAATTCCTATAAATGCCCTCTTGGTCAGCATGACCGTGCTTCCATGCAAACAACAACAAGGCATAAGTCTGGAAGTTCAAAACCTGAAAACTCTTTTTGTTAGGAAAATAATGAAACACATACAAAGACACAAAAGACAGATTCCAACACAGCATTATATATAATATATATATATATATATATCACACTGCTGCACTTCATGCTAAGGCAGGAAAGTCTTTAAACTCATATGCAGACAGTAAAATTGTAGTAAATAAATGTGGCTATGTGTCCAAGGTGTGATAAGAGTTTCACCTCAGGCCAACAGCTTATCTCAGCTAATTTCTGGGTATTTGAGATCATTTATACATTTCTCCACTTCCATTTCTTGGTCATCTCCAGTACATTCCTCCTGTATTTTATTGTGTAAGTGTCTGGACCCAAAGAAATGGCACTGTCTCTTTATAGACAGATATACAGAAAATTGCCATGTCTATTCCAAATCTTCTACAGGACCCCATTTAATTTGAACTAATTAATAAGAACTAATAATTTAATTTGAACTAATTAATAAAAAAAAACCCCTCTACCAGCTTCCTGGCTCCAGGAGTTTCAGTTCATAGCTTGTAACTCTCCACTGAATGAATGATTCACAAGAGGTTTTCTCATGCCCTGGAATGACATCTGTAAAAGCTGCTGAGAGGAGCTCTCACTGAAAGTACTGACAGCATGAAATGATGGTGTGAACAGACTCTCAAGGAAGCCAGGTGATCCAAAATTCATTTTCAACCTCAATTAATGTTTTTCTCTTGACAATCTAGACCGGATGCAAGGATTCTTTTCAGGAAAATAAGCTCTGTAATAATGATATCTAAAATCAATGAGCCAGAAGGCAAAACAAAATCCCCCCCCCAAATTCAGACCATGGTAATTCCTTGAGGCCAGGGATTTCCTTTCTGTCCTCACTCAAAGGAAGAGAAGCCTCCATTCTACACACACACATTTTTGAACCAACCTGTCTTCTCCAAGGCACAGAGGTGCTGGTGACAGATTACCAGCATGAAATGAAGAGTCCACAGATTAAAATCTGTTTTGTGCCAGGTCCTGAGAGGAGCAGTGTGTGTGTGATCCTGCCATGAAGGCAGCAGCCATGCAGAGCAGCTGAGCAGAACACCCCCAAAGGTCACAGTGGAGATGATAAAAGGGGGGAAAAATCATACACCACCCCTGGCATTACCATCAGCATTTTAATTCCCTGAGGCTGTCTGAAATTCCTACTCATTATGCATTTGTAGGAGAAAAACTGCCCTCAGAACTTGATAAAAACAACTAAATTAACCTCCAAAACACCTAACAAGCCACAATATGAATCATAACTCTCTCTCAAAAACCCAAAGAGGGCACATAGGTAGAAACTTTCAAGGCACAAAATAGCATCGAGGGCAGAACAAAATTAATTCTTGTAAACATCCCTGTTTAACAAACAAGGTGATAAAAAAATCAAATTAATGTCAAGAGAGATATTATCAAAATAAAACAATTATATATATAAATTTTCAAGTCATTCAAAGATTACACCCGGGTTATATTTTTTTTTCATATATGATTGTGAATTTATTTAGTTTGAATTTATTCACTGCTTTGCACTAAGAGGAAAAGTGAATGCCTGGATGACTTTAAATTTACAAAACAAACACACCACAAAGATGAAATTTCCCTCTTCCTTAATATCTGTCAATTACCATAATCTTATATGCACACTGTTAACAGCCAGAGAAAATAAGTCCTTGAGAGAATCATTGCTTAAAAGTGAGGGAGCTGCCTAATCTGGTTTTTTTAAGTGGCAGGTCCTGTCCCACTGGAAGCAATAATGGTGTTGCTAATCACTGTATTTCACAAGTATAGGACAAGGCTCCTATTTATTAAATATGCTGGCTGACATGAAATTTTAATTCTGAACATTCATTTTCCCCAAAACTACTACCTCACCATTCACAGGAAAGCAAATAACCCACTGCTAATGCTCACTGCTGGCCAGAAGTGGCTTTAAGAAAGGAGGAAGCCTGAAGTAATTAAAAAGTAATGACTTTTTTTCTTTGTGCTCCCTGTAAGAGAGGAGCAGGAGGGAAGATGGACTGGACTGGCACCTTTTCCTTCCCATCAAATGATGGAATAGCCAAACATTGAGGAGTAATGTGCTGACCTTCCTGCTCACAGCCACTACACCCAATCCCTTATCCCAGGGAAATTGTGAACGTGGCAAACAGCAAGTTTGCTGGCTTACAGCTCCATCAGAGCCAGCCCCTCCATCTCACACCCTCCTTCCTCCCCCCTGCCCTCCCCCAGCCTCTCTCCATCTGCTGCCCCCCTGGGAAATGAGAGCTCCCCTTTAATGGCTGTGTGCTTTTAAGTCTAATGTGCTGGATATAAGTTAATGCCCACTGCTGTAAGTGGAGACTCTGCTGCAAGGAAGCCTCTGGTGCTGGATTTTTCCCTGTCAACATCCAGCAGAATCCTCTGTAGCCCTAATGTCAGCCAGGGTGCAAGGAAGAGAGGGTCTGGGAATATGAAATTCACAACCTGTGACAAAAGCAAACCTCGGAAGATACTACACTGCACAGTAATTCAAATAATCTTTTAGGGAAAACAGGGGACAGTTGGGATTTTATTTGTCACTCCCCTCCACATAAAGATTTAAATTTAGAAAATAAGCCCACTATAAAATAGGGCATATAAAAATAAGGGCAAGCATCTTTCTGTCAGTGGAGAACACAGGTGAGCTTGGCTGGCAGCAGAAATAAAAAGGGCCTGATCTGTCAGCTATGAAGAGGACAACTGTATTTGGGGATGATGAATTCTGGATGATGAGCTGCTCTGCAGCCATCCTCTGCCTCACTCTGAAAGCTGCAGCACTCTCATGGCCCAGCCCTGGGGGCCAGCAGCACACAGATCCTGCAGCACTCACAGAACCACAGAATGATGAGGTTGGGAGAGACCTCTAAGATCATCGAGTCCAACCTGTGCCCTAACACCTCAACCAAGTGCCATGGCCAGGCTTTTTTTAAACACATCCAGAGATGGTGATTCTCCCACCTCCCTGGGAAGAGCATTCCTGTACTTTATTATT
>JAWWEY010000273.1:1357952-1406880 GCA_035582745.1 Loriotus luctuosus
GACAAATTCACTATCATTCTACTCAAACTCTTGTGGCTTGTAACTCCTCACACAAAGTTGGTAATTGTTTCCATGGGCTAAAATCAAATGCACAGGTGTTTCTGACTCTGTGCCAAGGCCTCTGAGCCCCCTGCCAGGGTATCAAGTCCTCCAGGGCAGTCAGAGGAATGTCCTGGATTCCAACACAGGAAGGCCAAGGGGTATTTAAAGCTGAACATGAGGCCATTATGTTTATCCAGACCCTACTTCTCTATCATCACTGGAACCCAGGAGTTGGTAGCTATATGTGTGCTTTTCCATATCTTTTTTGTCTCTCTCTCTTTCTCCTCCTTCTTCTAATTCCCTCTGCTTGGAATATTTTGAGTAACTTAACATCAAACAGGCTTAAATTTTGCTAAGTTGAATGGGCCAGGTTAATGTTGAGAAGTGTTTTATGTTGATTGAATGTTGTACCGAACATTTTGCCAAAGTTTTGCTGATTTTCTAAATTTTCTCTGTGAAATCTTTAGTGTTGTTTTGACCCCTTAAGAATATCTCATTCTGACCCCTTAAGAATATCTCGTTTCTCCTGTGCACCCAACTCAGAGTACATGAACCACTGTTCAGCCCTTTTAAAAGGCTTAACAAGGTGGTTGACTGGGGCCTTACACCTTGCCTGAGCATTTCTTCTTACTCCACTCCAGCAGTGCTTCACTTCCTACCTTTGCAGCCTGACCCAGTGTCACCATCCCCACCTCGGGCCCTGCCCAGCTCCCCAGGTCACTCTCTATCCCCCATGGACAGCCAGTCTAGCAGAACCCCTGAGGACCAGGCAACTGCTCCTTCCTGGCAAGCAGAGAAGTGCTTTTTCCCTGTGCAAAGGTTAAGGACAGAGCTGATTTATTTTCTCCTTGCCCTCAGGGATACAAAGTTCAGCTGCACAGAACAGCATCCCTGCCTCGAGCAGCTCAGGGCACTGAGATCAAGATTTTGGCCCAGAAGAGAGGTAACCCTGGCTCCCCTGCCTGCATCCTCAATCCACCCTCCCCCTGCTCCATCAGGACTGCAGGGCAGGAGGAGCAGGCAAGGAGGAGTTTGATTTCACTGCTCCTTCCTTAAGGGCATTGTTTTGAGCTTGTAGCTCAGAATGGATAATTTTTATGTGCTCAGAATCTACTGTGGACTTCATTAATCCAGAAAAGGCTAAATGAGCACAGAACCTTTGCACTTGCCTGCCTCGCTGCACACTGAAATCCCAAATTCTGGTGTGCTCAGGGGCTGTTGGTTGCTTTGCTCTCATCCTGCCTGTGTTTGGCCTTCAAATGGGCAAATGTAACTCTGGTAAGAGAGCAGAGGAAAGCTCAGAGAGGCCACAGGAGCATTGTGCCTCTTCGGAAGGAGACAGCAGATAAACAGGATTAAGGAATTTTGCATAGTTCAACCCGCCAGGTCCTGTGAAGAGGAAATGTAGGCAGTGCCTGCAGCCCTGATTCAGAGGAGAAGCCTTTGAAATGCTTGCCAGGCAAAATGTGTCAAGATACAAGCTGCTTTTCCTCTGTAGCAGGGTGCAGTGCAGGGAACAGCCCTCCCTCTGTGGAGCCCACCCCACACCAGGCACAGTCTGTGGTGCTTAGACAGATTTCAGGAGCCCTGGGAGCCAAGCAAAGCAGTCCTGATTCTGAGTCACAGCCTGGTGCTGGAATTTAAACAGGGAGAACCCCTGCAAGATGTTCTGTTCTGGACCAGACTGAAAAATTTCACCAAGAATTGGTTTCCCAGGAAGACCTTAATTTTTTTCACCTCTTTTTTTTCTGTTGTTGTTGTTGAAAAGGGCTGAAAACTAAAATATTTAGAACGGGGCTTGTTGTATTTGGGGTTTTCCTTAGGGGAAGGGGCTGGATCTGGGGTTATGTCCAGAGAAAGCGTTGGGCTTTCCAGGTGAAACTGGCTTGATCTGACACCTGTTCTCACAGCAGCAGGTGTATCCTTGAAGTGATTTGGGCTACGCCCTGTGGAAATGCAGTGTTAGAGACTCTGCCCTCAGCAGTTTTCCCCCCCAGGAGGAGAGGATACACCTGTAACTCACCACTGCTCTGGGACAAGAGAAGCTGCCAGTGTTCCTCTCCAAAACCAGAGCCCTTCATATCCTCTCCTCACTCCTGGTGAACACTGATTTTTGTGAGCTCTCTGTAAGCCAGCACACAGTGAAGCCTGAGAAGGCTCTGCTTATCAAACCCAAGGGAAAGATACTGGGAGAAAGGGCAGGAGCATTGCAAAATGAAATTCCTGCTGTGTGATCAGCTCCATGGAGTGCCCTCTCAGCCTGAACAGTGTCACTGGGCTGCCATGTTCTTTACCATTGGTGGCTCTGCCTTTTTATCCCTCAGGTTTGGTTGGGGATGCAGCAGAGAGCCAGATTTGGCCAGGGATGCAGCACAGAGCCAGATTTGGCCACTTTAGTGGAGCTGGAGAAAGGGGGCAGAAGAAAATCAAGGCAGAAGCCAGCAGAGCCCAAGCATTCCCTGTGGCACAGGGACAAGAGCAGCATCCATCCTCCCACTGGGGTGGGACTGAGGCAACCAGTGCAAGGGGGGCTGGTGCAAGGTTTTGGAGATTTCCTAAGTGCCCAGGGTGCTCATAGAGAATTTGGCTGTCTCTACAAGCAAGGGGAGTGGGGCAGCCCTCAGGCAGCTGCCAGAGATGGAAAGTGAGGCTGGTGATCCTCAATGAGAGCTCCAGGTTGGGTAACCCAGTCCCATCTTTGCAAGAAGTCTTCACACCTGGAGTATTATATTTCTAACCAATTCCATCTAAAATGAAGAAAAATCTAAGCTTTTAATATTTTTTTATTTTTAGGGTTTGTTTAATTATTTATTTGCAGATAGTAATACAGAAAAGTTTCTTCAAAGTTGGTCTGGACAATGTTCTGTTAAAACTCCCATACAAGGGGCACCCACCACTAGTGAATAATAAGGAACTGAGTGAGGAGTCAGGTCTGGTTTCCCTGCATCTAATCAGAATTTTCTCTCTTTCACATCATATCATACTTGTTCTACCCCTCAGGGTACTGCTGTCCTTGGATGAGGCTTTAGTGTGGCTGTTAAATCCTGTTTGAATGGACTTCCAGACAGCCTAGACAGCTGAAAGCTGCACAGAATGCAGGACAGCACTGTTGGGATGGGGAGAGGCTGCTCCTCCAGATGAGGTCTCAGCTGTGCTGAGCAGGTTTCCAGAGCAGCCCACCCCTCTCCTGCTCTGCTGGGCTTGGGGGGATGTGGGAAATCTGCTTTTTTGGCCCATTCCACAGAGCCCTGTGTCCAGCTTCACTGTCCTGCCAGTCCAGACCTGCTGGCTCTGAGGAGCCTGCAAGAGCACTGCCAAATGGGCAAGAGAGGATGTAAGCATGGAAGATTTGTCAAAGAAAACTTTTTAAAAAGTCATATATTCCACAGCAGTCCAAAGTAATAGCTCAGCTGCTAAAAAGGTGGAATTAAATAGGTCAGGCTGTAGAGCTGTGCCACTCTCTGCCAGCTAAAGGAACTAACTTCTCATCTGTTAGACTGTTTCATCTTTTGCTGTTCCAAGAATCCATCTCTCTGCTAGTAATGATGTCAAATAAATCTTCACTAAAATGTAAAAATGTTTATGATTATACTTACTGACCCGTTCCTTTATTAAATGAGGACAATAGGATGATGCCTTGATATTTACTAATGGGTTACTCCCATCTAACCTTTTCTTGTTCATCCAGATCATCTGTTTTCATTTCACCATTCAATGGCTGCCAATAAAATTAAGTCAATTAAATTAAAGGTCTATTATGTTCTTTCAAATCAGGCTGAGGCCTTTTTTTCTTTCCCCAGTCAATGCTCTGAGAAGATTTTTGATAGGGCAGCTGGGAAATCTGGAGCAGATTCTCCTCTGCTGGAAATTAGTTTAGCTTTTCAGAAATCGATAGAGAGGCATCAGCTTACCCCAGCTGAGAGCCTGAGCCCTGATGTGTGGGAATAAGCCTCAAACCTCTCTTTGGGCCAAGATTTAGGTCTGGAATCACTCCCTCGTGCAATCTCAAAGACCTTGTCTACTTATCAAAGTGTTAGAAATTACTTATAACATATATGGTGCATTTACACCATCATCTCTTCCCCATGGAAATACCCTAGCCCAGTATAAAAATGACCTTTTATATTTAAGTGTGAGCTATTGCCAAGAGGCATAAGTGAAATTGATAAAGGAGTCTAATGTCATATCATAGAGTCTGCATGAAGCTGTCTTCTTTGGTTTTCTGATATTAAAACAGTTTATTGTAAAATTTCCTGCATAAACAAGACCTTAACATCTTATTAAGTGATTTTTAAAATAAAACCAAGGAAGAATGTCCTACATCCCAACAAAAGCCTAAGGATTGCAGATCTTTTATGCAAAATTCTTACAGGGCTAGTGAAAATGTCAAGAATAAACCTAACCAAGGCACCACCACCTTGCTCAGATGACAATCCTGAAAGCTTTTTTCAACTCCTAAGTGGTGAGCCTCCCTTAATGTTCTGAATGCCTTGTTAGAAGTCATCTGTAAACTCTTAACTCCTCATCTCAGTGCCATTATTGTATTTGAAGCCCCAGCCCTCTGTTAGCAATCATCCCAAAGGGCTGGTGCACAAGTAGAAAGTGTTTTGATTTCTTGCAGACTTGGTGGCAAAGTTAGCACAATCCCCACCAAGCCTAGGCAAACTCTGCTGTGAAAGGAAGGCAAATAAAGACCTGCAAGGGCTCCTTACAGAGGCTGAGAAAAGAGACAATGTTTACCCAAAAACCATAAAGCAAACTCGGGAATTAAGGCTGAACAGCTTTGTGTGTGTTTCCAAATGAGAGACTTTATAAGCAAAGCTTTATTTAACTCTCTGCTGTCACAAATTCAAACAGTGAAATGGCTCCTAACCCTAATTAACTCGAAATGTTTGACATCTTAGGAAAGCCTTGGAGCACAGAAGGGCTTCCTATCAGCCAAACCTACACTGCAGACCAAAAGTTTTCCTATTCAAATGTCAGTTTTTCAATTTGCATCAGGCATCATATAAACTGCAAGCAACCTCACACAAGAGCCAGCAACCTTTTTGGCTTCTAGAGAGCATTTTTCTAGGATAAAAGCTTTAAAGTGATCTACAGAATTCTAAATGCAAGCAGAAAATCCCAACTTCTTCTTAGATTTGAGGGGTGTGGAAATGGGTGCAAGTGATTCAGTCACACAGTGAAAAAGCAAAGCAGAAATGTCCCTTGCATGGTGTTGCAAGAGGGGTAGAAAAAGAGAACAAGGTCAGACCTTGCTCTGAGCTGATCTCTCTGCCACTGGGCAGAAGCTGGGTCAGAGACAACCCAAAATTTCTACTACTCCTACTCAGGCTAGTGACTGCCTAAGGCTAGAAAGCATAACCCACTCTTCCCTCAAAGGCTCTTGTCCTTCATTTGTGCAGTTCCAGTTCTAAACGGCCTCTGAAATGATGCAAACAAGATCTGGTTGCTCATTGCCTCTTAATGACCCTGCTGCTGTGCAGCTCCATCAGCTCTGTGTAGAGCTCATTTCTGCTGAACAATCACAGCTCAGTGGCTGGAAACCCGGAGATCATCAATTTCAAGAACTGCAGAGGTGAGCTTCTCCCAGGAGATCCAAAACTCCTGCAATTGTCAAATTAGTGGAGCTATGTTGGGGTAAAAGGGAATGAAGAGAACACCTACTTGGCAATTTATGTGCTGTATCAGGAAAATGTTATCACCTCTGACATTATCAGGGAGATTCTGTGTTTACTGACACCTTTGCAACACAACAGTGATTTTGATGAAATCCTTAGGTAATGATTACATCAGGAGAGTTATACCACTGAAAAAAAATTACAGCACTTTCCATCTGTGCTGCACATTAGATACCAGTGCTGATGCCTTCCATGGGGTTGTCCCTGTGTAGAAGAGAAGCAGGAGAGCTCAGATTTCTGTGTTTCATCAGCTGAATCTGGGAGCCACAGCCAGGAGAGCTTGGTGCTGTTGAGAGAGAAAGGGAAAGGGATGGTTGTACCTGATGTGCTCACAGGAGCAGGGTTGGACCAACAGAAGCAGCAGAAAAATGAGTTCTCCATCTCCAGACGTGCATCATGTCTGTAACTCACTGACAATGGTGGGTTTTAACAGGAAGGACAAGAATAAAAGCAAGAATAAACACTCTGAACAAGATAATCTGAGTTTGTATACAGCAACCTTTGCAATACAACTGCTTTTTCCTTAAAGAAAGATCTTTCTTTAAACCTTTATATCAAGGTGCCCCCATGAGAGCTTGTGCTCCTTTTGACCAAAAGGGAAGTGTTGCTGTGATAAGGATTAGCCTTATCAGCTTGGGGGCTGTGGAAGAAAGTGCACCAGGCTCAGGGTGGGGGAGAGTGCTGGAAGGGTTTGCAAACATCTGGGACATCTGGGCTGCTGACTCACATGTGCAGAGAGAGCCTGTGCTGCAGGCAATGGCCAGATGGCAAAAGAACACAAGAAAAGCTGTGTCCCATGTGCCTCTCAGACAGGACATGGCTTTTGAGAGTGTAGCACAGGAAATCTGGGAAAGGGTGGCTGAGGGGCTTAGCCCTGACTGATGGGGAAGGGGTGTCCATTGCTAGAAACAGCAGAGGAGTGTGGCTCCCATGCAGGATGAGGCATCAGCAGTGGATCCCACCCACAGCACCAGGGCACCCCTGGGGGGACCTGTCCATCCCCCAGGCAGCACCCCACATTTGCTGAGGAAAGATCCTGCATGGATCTGGCATCCCTGGTCTCTCCACTGGGCTCTCTTCTGGCCAGAGCTGCCAAGGAGGTCAGAGCTGTGCCTTGGCTGCTTTCCCCAGGCTCAGGCAGGGCCTTGCTGCATCTGGCTCCAGCACCTCTGTGCGGGGAAGGCAGCGCTCTCCCTGCAAGCTCTTCCCCTGGAAAAGCAGAAAACCACAAGCAGCTCTCAGCAGGAAGGAAAATGGTAAGAAAAGAGATTGATGAGATAATGTGGATGGTGATGTGCAGCAGTGAGAGAGAGAAGCAGCAGTTTGTTAGTCTGATTTATTGAGCAGGGATTATTTGCAATATCCATGGTGGAGAGATGAAGCCCTCATGAGGCTGATGAGCCCAGTTCTGACAGCCTGGGAGTTCCTGTGTCACTGGTCCTGACTCTCCTCCCCTGCCAGGTAGACTGGACACCTGGAGTGCTTTTCTTTCCCCTCCTCTTGTTTGCCAGGGAAAAGTGGAATTTCATTGCATGAATCTAGGAGCAAAAGCCACGAGAACAAAAAGCAAATATTGCAAGACTGACAAAATCACTGGAGCTGGCAGCACTGTCTGGATTTGTCTGTTCAATATTCATTCTAGAATAACTAGAAGAGACTTAACCAGCCCACTGGCATAGACAGGGACACACGGTGCCTTGCAAAAGTCAGGGCAGAGAACAAAATGAAAAAGTAGTGCAGCCAGCTTGCTGCAGACACAGAATTTCAGTGTGAGAGACTTGTGGATCCAGCCTCTCTCTGAATGCCTATATTCCCTGCTGTGTTCCCACATCCCTGCAGATTTCAGCACAATCAGGTACTCCTTGAGCCTTCTACCAAACTGGAGGGTAAACAAAGGCCATATGACAAGAGCCTGGATGAAGAAAATGAGCTGACTAACTCCAGGCATTTGCCAAGTCAATGTGTCTAGACTGTATCCAGTCAATGCTGCAGACCAGCTTTGATTCCCACTGCTTCTGGCATTCCAGTGGTGAGAAGCATTTTGTGGTGTAAACTTGTCCTTACTTCACTCACAGCTCTCTGTAGCTCCCCTGGGACTGGTTTAATAGAACATGATCATCCCAGTGTCACCACAGTAAGGACCTGCGAGCCACATCCTGTGTTCCTCAGGCACTTGGTACTTTCAGGGCAACAGGAACACCCACTCCAAGGCTGACAACTCAAACACAATGTTAAAGATGCCCTTTCAGACAAATACCATGGTTAGACTGAGTCTTCTCTCAGGTCCAAAACTTCAAAGCCAGTCCTCCATGGTTTCGAGGAGAGCAACATTTTGTATTTTCCCTCTAGGCGGCAATTCATTAAAAATGCCAAGACAAGCAACTTTCCAGGGAATCCCATTTCTGCCTGCTGGAGGACAGCTGTGTCAACCAGCCACCAGTCAGACCAAGCCCAAGATCCTGCAGCCTCTGCCTGGGTCTCCTCTTTCACTCCAGTCTGGGTTACAAGGCATGAGAAGAGGTTTACTGATGGAAAACTGTAGGAAACAAGGGATTCTGAAACACAGTGGTTATGGTACCCTTGCAGGGCAGAAACAAGGCAATTTCTTTTTACAAGAACCAGTAGCAACAGCACCACCAACCCTGGGGAAGTGGAGTGAGACCCATCTGACAGAGCTGGGTGAAACATTCCATCAACCAAGACAACCTCAACAAGGTGATGGGTAAACAGAGCAGCTTTTTCTCTGTCTGTACCTCCACACACACATCTGTATGTGCAGATGCACGTGTGCCATTACATGTATTCAGGTAGAAGCATTATTCAGAGAGAGGTTAATTCCAACTGATGATGCCCATTAGTGCAAGACATAACCAGCAATTTGGAAGCATCCAGAAGTGTTTCCATCTGTGGGTATAGAGCAGCTGAACTGGATTGTGGAGGCAGCAATGGCTCTCCCTCAGGGATCCTCAGCAGGCAGGCTGGTGCCTCTGCTCCCCCACATACCTTTCATCACAAGTCAGAGTTAGGCTGCAAGGAGGACTTGCTGCCTTATCACCTCCTCCTGCCCCTTTCACTGGCATTTACATCAGCCTGTATCTGGCCTGGTCCATTTAAACAAAGCTAAAAAAAAATCCCTGTATTTTCCTAATCTCACATGGATTTAGAGAGCCTAGTGCAGCAAAAGGCAAAGCAAAACTCACTTGCCCGGCAAGCACAAATCTCGCTGATGGAAACCAAAAGACTTCTATGCCAAAGGAAACCTTAATAGTCACCTGGAAAAAACATTAACTTGAGTTGCATCTATTTTCTAATGGCATATTGTGTATGTAACAAAACACCCACAAATAATTTTGGGACCAGGGATGTTCCCCTTTCCAATTGTTTTCATCATGGGGGCCGACAGGGCTCTTACGTGCGCTTTCGAGTGCCGCGGTGAAAAATGTGTTCCCTGTTTGTTCTTGTTCTGCCTCTGCAGGAAATCAGAGACTCTGGCTTCCTGTAGGCTACAGATGCTTTATTCTTTGTATTCCCCAAATAGGAAGTCCTGGGGTCACTGGCCAAATATATGGAAACTTAATTTCATTTCAACACAGGATTAATCACTAGGAAGTGTCAGGACATTGATGGGCTGATAACAAGACAGTTACAGCAGAAACCTTTTATGGGCACCAGGGTCACAGCATTTGGCAGCTGACAAGGAGCTCTGAGCCTCCCCTCGAATGGGGAAGGAAGGCTACCTGATGAGAATTAACACCGGCAATTGTAATAGCAGTGTTTGTTTAATGCCCTGTAAAGCTCACCAAACTTTTAAGCCTTTTCATATTTTGAGAGGAAGGTAAACTGTTTTTGATGACTAACCCCTGTTTTTGATGACTAAGCTCTGTGTTTTCACTCTACAAATCAAAACAGTCTGCAATAAACATCCTCTCCTTACCACAGCCTGGCAATGGCACAACTCCACTTAGCTCAAGGAAAGGCTTCTGATTTGCACCCTTGGAATCAGAGAATCATTAAGGTTGAAAAGGACCTTGAAAATCATCAAATCCAACCATCAACCCAGTGCTGCCAAGTCCACCACTAAATCCCTAAGCACCACAAGTTTTAACACTTCCAGGGATAGTGATTCCACCACTTCCCTGGACAGTCTGTTCCAATGTCTGGCCACCCTTCCACAGTAAAGCAATTTTTCCTGACATCCAATCTAAACTTCCTCTGGTGCAGCTTGAAGCCATTCCCTTTCACCCTGTCCCTTGCTACCTGCAAGTCACCAATCGGTCCCCTGCTGCCACTGCATGTCAGAGGGTGTCCAGGCTAATGGATAGAATGGCAATATTGAAAGCCCTAAATTTAAATCCAGGAGCAATTAAACGAAATTCCACCAAGTGTGCTCAGACTTTCTGTTTAAACACAGCCAATACCACACTGCTGTGAGGTTAACAACTACTGTTATTCCCATTATAAAGGTGGGAAAAGTGGGGTACAAAGACTGAGAGCTTGATCTGTGCCCACAGAATTGTTGTGGTCTTTGTCAGAACTCAGGGACTGACAGCATCAACCATAGAATTAAAGAATCATAGAATGGTTTGGGTTGGAAAGAACTTTAAAGACCACCCAGTTCCAGCCCCACTGCCATGGGCAGGGACATCTTCCACTAGACCAGGTTGCTCAGAGCCCCGTTCAAATTGGCCTTGAACACTTCCAGGGACAGGGCATCCACAACATCTGGACAACATGTGCCAGGGCTTTCTGTGCCAGGATTTATCTTAATGTTCTCCCTGAATAAAATAAAGATTATGTCATCTCCTGCAACAGAGGAAGATATATGTCTAAATTATAGGACTTTGTGAAGACAGCATGCTCCTAAAAGCATCTTCAATTTACCATTTTCTACAATGGGTAAACAGTGAGGGAGGAATCTCCTTTACAGAAATGAAGATCCCCTTCACAGAAAGCAGCATGTGCCCTGCCCAATCTGCACTTGTGCAGTGTACAAAGGGAGCTGTCACATCCTCCTCTCTGAAAACACACTGCAGCAAGTGAGCATTTCAACTTCTACCCTTTCTGAGCTAGTGTGACATCTGCTATGGGAAAGCTGTCACGTCAGCCCATTGAGCTTTGTGTGCAGCATCCGTCTCTGCTGCCTGAAGCTGGAGATGGGAAGAGCCAGGTGTGTAGAGGGATGGCCTCTGAATGCCACACCCAGCTGCCACCACCCTTCCCACCCCAGAAGAGCTGAGAGGCTCCCCAAGGACCTGAGCCACCTCACAGGCTCCTTCAGCATCCAACACCACAAAAATATCCCTTGATGAGCAAGATTAAAGTATCAACACTGTACCCTGGGAATAAACTGTTGGATGCACAGCTGGTGGGGAGAGAAGCCTTAGGTGGGAGTGCACCAGTTTTCTGCCTGAAGCCAGCTCTGCAGAGCTCCTCTCTCTTTGCAATTAATCCCTGCCTCATTCAGTGATGCAGAGTGGACATTCACCTAAACCCGTTAATAAGCTAAGAGATTTGAGCATGAGTTTAATATTAAACTCATGGCTAAATGTTCTGCTGAATGGAAATGGAGCCAGAAATTGGCTTATGTGCTTTGCTGAGTAGGAACAGCTTGCAGCAGTTCAGCATCAGTGGCAGAGGGAGATTACTCTGTGAGGATGATTCACTCCACTCAAGCCCAGACAACCCCGAGCTCCACCAGCCACATCCCACCCTGCCTGTAAAGAGACTTGAGAACACAAGAGCCTTGAATTGAGCAATGATGCATATGATGAGTGCTGCCAGAAGACACCCAGGATGTGAGAACAACAAATGCAGAAAGGTTCACTGCAGAGCATCTCTCCCTTGGGGATGTGCATGAACCTGCAGAAAAGCTGCACGAGGGGAGCAGTGACCTTATCGAGCTGATGTGCAGCAACTGAGTCAAACCAGCAGCACTTCAGCCAGCTCCACTTAGGAGCACTTGCCTACACTACAAAGCCTTTAGCAGCAGCTAAATTGGCTGATTTATGTCAGAAGATTCAGCTTATATTTAGAGAGGGGTGGTTTGGAAGATTTATCTTAATGTTCTCCCTGAATAAAATAAAGCTGCGTTCTTCTGCTTGTCTAAATTCTGCTTACTCTGCTTACTTTCCTGATCTACCTAACCTGGTTTGGGAAATAATTGCTTTTGCCCAGAAAAATGTCAGCTTGGCTGAGGAGACCAATGCAGTGGCAAACACACAAAGAGGTAAGTCTAGGAGAAATGAAAAAAAAAAAAAGAGGAAAAAAAAGATGACAAGAGGCAAAAAATTTGGGATAAAAAACAGGCAAGGAAAGGCTTCCCAATGGTAAATCATTTTTGTTACAGGCAAAACCCAAAGGACAAAAGAAGTAAACAACTTATCACAGAAACAGTCATGCTAAAAGCCTGTCACAGACAGAGTTTACATTAATGGATAAATAAAAGACATCAAGAAAGGCATAAAAGACTTCAAGAAAGGCATAAAGTATTGCCCTGAAGAGATGTCCTCTACAGAAATGGCCGGGCTCTGGAGGACAGAGATTGGGGATGGAAAGAAGGAAATAGTGAGACCCAAATCATGGAATCATGAACAGTGTAGGCAGGAAAAGACCTCCAAGATCATCAGGTCCAACCATTAACCCAGCATTGCCAAGGCCACCACTAACCCATGTCCCCAAGCACCACATCTGCACATCCTTTAAACACCTCCAGGGAGGGTGACTCCACCACTTCCCTGGGCAGCCTGTTCCAATGCTTGGCCATCACTAATAAGCAACCTAAACTTCCCCTGGCACAGGCTGAGATCATTTCCTCTCCTTCTGTCACTTGTTACTTGGGAGAAGACAGTGACCCTCACCTGGCACAACCTCCTGAAAGGGAGTTGTGGAGAGTGAGGAGGTCCCACTTGAGCCTCTTGTTGTCCAGACTAAACACTATCACCTCCTTCAGCACTTTCTGACCAGATTTGTGCTCCAGACCCTTCTCCAGCTCCTCTGCCCTCCTCTGGACACACTCCAGCCCCTCAATGTCCTTCCAGCATGGCCGAGCACTCCTGCCCAGCTTGGAGTCATCTGCAGACTGGCTGAGGGTGCCTCCATCACCTCATCCAGACAATTAATATAGACATGGAACAGAACTGGCCCCAGCACTGAGTCCTAGGGAACCCTGGTGGTGCCTGGGCACCAGCTGGATGTAATTCCATTCTCCACCACCCCTAAACCTGGCCATCCACCTAATTTTTAGCCCAGCAAAGAGTGCACCTTCCCAAGCCATGAGCAGCCAGTTTCTCCTGGAGAATGCTGTGGGAAATGACATCAAAGTCTCTACTGAAATCCAGTACAAACAACATCCACAGCCTTTCCCTCACCTGCTAAGCAGGTCACCTGGTCACAGAAGATCAGGTTTGTCAAGCAGGACGTGCCCTTCCCAAACCCCTGCCAGCTGGACCTGATCCCCTGGTTGTCCTGCATGTGCCACATGATGGCACTTGGGATCATTTGCCTCGTGACCTTCACAGCACCGAGGTCAGGCTGACAGACCTGCAGTTCCCAGGATCCTCCTTCTGGTCCTTCTTTCAGCTGGGCAGCACATTGACTGACTTCCAGTCAACTCTAACTTCCTCAGTGAACCAGGAATGCTGGTAAATTATGGGAAGTGCTTTGGAAAGCTCCCTCAGCACCCTTGGATGCATCCTGTACAGACTTGTGTATGTCTGCATGTCTTGCAGTAGGTTGCTGGTGATTTCCCCTTGGATTATGGGTCTGCATGCTGCTCCCTGTCTTCCAAATCAGGGTACCCAGAAAACAACTGGTTTTACTACTAAAGACTGAGGCAAAGAAGGCTTTAAGTATGTCAGCCTTTATTGTTATATTTCCCCAAAAGTCCAAGAAAGGATGGAGAGTCTCCTTAACCCTCCTCTGGCTGATAATGTGTTTATAGAAACAACTGTTATTGTCTTTTCCAGCAGTAGACAGATTAAGTTCTATCTGGGCTTTGGCTTTTCTGATTTTCTCCCTGCATGACCTCACAAGATCCTTGTAGTCCTCCTGAGTTGCCTGCACCTTCTTCCAGAAGTCATAAATGTTCCTTTATTCATTCCCTGAGTTCCAGCCAAAGCTCTCTGCTCAGCCAGGCCAGTCCTTCTGCCCCTCTGGCTCATCCTTTTGACATATGGGGATGGATGGCCTGCTCCTGCTGTGCCTTTGGGATTTCCTTCTTAAGAATCTCTGTGTCTTCCTGGACCTCTTTGACCTTCAGGACTGCCTCCCAAGGAACTCTGCCAACCAGGCTCCTAAACAGCCTGTCCTCTGGAAATCCAAGGTGAGAGTTCTGCTGATCCCATTCCCTACTTCTCCAAGAACTGAAAACTCCACTATTTCATGGTTGTGATTAAAGCATCCTGCTGAAATTTATTGAGTATCTTTTGCAGTATTTAAAGTCCTAACTGAAATAGCCCCCAGAAAGTGTGAGTGGGCTCCAGCCAACCTCTGAACCAGCCAGTTGGATCTGTGGTGAGCAGGAATCTCCTGAGCACAGGAACTGGCACCAGCAAGGAGCCTTCAGGGCCACACCAAGCCTTGAGGGAAAAGCTGTTTTTGCAACTTCACTGACCTCTTTGTGCAGCTGTGCAGGGCTGGGATCAGGGAAAGGGGCAAGGGGTCCATCCAGTAGGGGATATTCTGAGAATAAGATGACCAGTGAGCAAGAATTGCATTTCACAGAAAAAAAAAGAAAAAAAATGGGGATTTCAACACTTGTTCCCTACTCCAGCAGGAATTCAATTTTGGATAGCCCCAACATGAGGAGAGGAGGGAGGAGAAGGGAGTGGGGGAAAGGATGAGGGGGAAATGTGGAGAAAGCTGGAGAAGAGTGCCTGAGGCAGCCTGGGCTGGGGCAACGCCAGCATGCCTGATGTCAGACATGGGGAGCACTTAATCCTCAGCAGGGCTGCTCACTTCCTCACTGTTTAAAAAAAAAATACATCTATTTACAGGACCTCTCAGGGAAGGGAAGTTCTGTGAATCAGTGTCTGACTATTAGCTGCTGACCCAGATGAAGGCATTAGCAAGTTGGAGTGCCCCTTTCACGTCGGCTCCCCAGGCATCCTGTGAGCTGTGTGCCATTAGAGCCAACCTCACCTGACCCTGCATCACTGCCACGTTGACACAGCAAAGGAATGGCTCTCATGGACCTCAGCTGACCTCAGGGGCCTTTGCTTCCTGCCTTGGAACTCTTCTTTCAAGGTCCTCAGCTTGTTGTAGTCCAAAATCTTTCAGCCTCACGTTAGAAAACTCCTCAGAAGGAGGCATTTTCTCTCTGTGCCTGTCTGTTCTTGGAGCTTCTCACAGCAACCAAGTTAGAATCATAAAATCAAAGAATGATTTGGGTTGGAAGGGACCAAAGATCATCCAGTTCCAACCCCCTGCCATGGGCAGGGACATCTTCCACTCTCCCAGGTTGCTCAGAGCCCTGTCTAACCTGGCCTTGGACACTTCCAGGCATGAAGCAGCCACAGCTTCTCTGGACAACCTGTCCAGGCCTCAGCACCCTCAGAAGGAAGAATTTCTTCCTAACCTCTAATCTAAACCTACTTTCTTTGAGTTTAGAGTTCCTACTCTCTTTCAGTTTGAAGTTCCTACCCCAAGGTCCCTTCCATCACATAATTGCTCTACAGAGCAAAATTCATCCTGCCAGTTTCCAAGATCTAGAGCTTGCTGAAGGAAACCTTGAGGCTGCCCACCTCCTGCTAGGTATTAAAGAAGCTCCTCCTTTTCCTCTTTGAGCTTCCATGAGGCTCCACAGAGCCTGTCCCAGGCTGAAGGGCCACATCTGAATCCAGGTTCTGCCAGTGGTGCCTTCCCTGTGCTCCACAGCCCTGACCCTGGGCCAGGGAAGGGTGGGGCTCAGATTCCAGAGTTCCTCATCCCTTCCACCAGGAAAATCCTTGGAACTTGTGTGTTGGAACCCCTTGTGAATTAGGTAAGTCCTTAGTTTTCTTCATGGCATCTTCCAAAGTGCCAGCCAAAGGCATCCCCAGGGGATGAGCAGGTTGGATGAGCCCAAAGGAGCATGGACCACAGGGGAAGGTGATGTCCAGCTGGAAATGATGGAGAAATTTCACAATTTAAGTGATTTCTTGAGAATAAGGCACCAGGAGGCACATTTGTGAGGGCACCCAGAGGGGTTTCCAAGAGATCCCACTTTCCCAATGCATTTATTTCAGTGGAGGCTGGGGACCAAGGAGCTTCCCAAAGCCCCACTGCTCTCCCCTGGCAGGACAAAGCTGAGCTGAGCAGTCACACTCACACTGTTGCCTCTCCCTTGCACAAGCCACAACCCATGGCCCAGTGTCTGTGCAGCTCTACCCTGTCACCCTGGCCTCGTGCCACCTTCAGGAGGACACAGAGCACCTGGTTTGCCTGAAAGCTGCTTTAATGACATTAACCCATCCAAAGCTGTGCTGTCTGCTGAATGAGATGCAGCAAAGGGGTTCAAGTGGCAGCTCAATGTCTTGTGCTGTGTGGTTGTAATGGATTTGGGTCAGTGCTAAGTGCACTGAGAGTTGATTTATGATCTCATTGAGCCATGGCCTCAGCTACTTGGGAAATTTGAATAACATTTTCAAAAGTACCTAAGTGCTCTTGATATATTCTCCTGCCAAAATTCCATTTGTTTCATTTCCTCTTTTTCCGCCCACTTTCCCACTTTATTCCCATTATTGTTTCAGGAGTAAAGAAATGCTGTCAATGTCACAAATAGCTCTGAAGTGTGCATACAGCTTTTTATGGGGTTTTTTGGTGGGTTTTTCTGGTGGGTTTTTCTCTTTTGTTTGTTTTCTACCTCAGTCCTCCCAGAGCCTTCACACAAGCACACCTCTTATCTCTACAGTCACCATGGATGCATCAGGAATGGGCTTGGAAAACTTACATTTTGATAATTTTCCATGGGAAATAGACTTCCCTGTTTTGTTTCTGCTTTTGCTTTTCTGTTCTGACCACTAGAGTCCTGAGATCTCCTTCTCTTTCTCCTTCTTCTTGTTCTTCTCAGGGCTTTAATGGGAAAAGCTACCTAAATTTAAGGATAATTATGCAAATTAGAGGTTATAATCCATAGAACAGGGAAGCTGCTGACATGCTTCCATGGCACAGGCCATTGTCTTTCATGGGAAAAAGGAGATCCAAACTAATGGGAGAGCTTACGGGATTGCACCTTGATTTTCTGATTATAGAGTTTAGAAGTGCTTGGGGACTAACATTAATAATAAATATAGAGGGGCAAAATTCATGTTTGTGCATCTGGGAGAGATAGGGAATGAGGACACCCAGAACTTATCCTGTTGTTGTGCCAATTCTTGATTTGGTTGAAGTGAATGGAAATATTTCCACAGGCTTCAGCCAGATGGTAATTTAGGGTTTTTTTCTGGAAAAGGCTGTCCCTGTGGAAGGAGCACAATTGCACACTCAGGACAGACTGAGTCCTTTTTATAGCTGCTTCTTGTTTATAAGCAAGAGTACTTACATTAACATTGCAAAAACAAATAGTCTAATGTTACTGCATTTTAAGGTCACCTTAACTTGACAGAGCAGCCAAGTTTGTTGACTAAAACACACAACTCTAAGGCCACTAAACAAGTATTTCTCAATGTCTCAGCGGCAGCTCAAGGGAGCAGAAGCTAAAAATGCCACAGCTCAACAAACAGTTCTGTGTTGTGCTGTTGATAAATACGTCGTGCTTCCTTGCAATTAAGACTTTCAGAGCTGTTTTAAAGAAAAAAAACACAAACAACAAAAATCAACAAACAAGCTGTAATTAAATAAATAACATTAATTATTTCTAAGTGCATACTGTCCTCTTTCCCTCCTTCCATTTCCCTCATATTACTCCATCACAACTGCCCAACAAATCATCTGCAGTTTGCCCAGGATTCCTTAATTACCCTCAAACTGGCTGCTGGCTGGCCAAGAGGCAAACCCCGGGGGTGACCTGCTTAACACAGCAGCCCTTTGGGTCACCCCAGGTGTCAGGAAACTCCTTTTACACCAGCTGATCAACCCAAGGTTGCCTGAGGGACACAGAATGTCCTCCACCAGCAGATACTTCCATGGGAAGTGAGCGTGTTCACGCCACACAGACAAAGTTAGCACCTCCAGGGCCAGCCCTAGGAACACAGGTCTGCACATGGCCATGGAGCCTTATGTGGAATTCCAGAGGCACCCCCTGATCTGTCCAGTTGTGGTGGGAATAGGTCCCTGCCAAAGGTTGTCACCCATTAGGGCTCAGTCAGGATCCCTACCAGCTCCTCAGAGGGAAGTGTGTCATAGACATGCTTTATGAAAAATATTTTCCTTAAAATTTTTTCTCCTGAGAAGCTGAGAGGCCTCAGGAACAAAATGTAACCAATGGTTATCTGCTGCTGTGGGATGCAACAGGTGGATCTGGGATTGGTTTCATGTTGGTTGTTTCTAATTAATGGCCAATCACAGTCAGCTGGCTTGGACAGAGAGCTGAGCCACAAACCTTTGTAATCATTCTTGGCTATTCTATTCTTAGCCAGCCTTCTGATGAAACCTTTTCTTCTATTCTTTTAGTATGGTTTTAATGTAATGTATATAATAAAATAACAAATCAAGCCTTCTGAAACATGGAGTCACATCCTGGTCTCTTCCCCAATCTGAAAACCCCTGTGAGCACCACCACAGACACTCACACATTTGTGTGCTGCACATAAACCTGGAAGTGCCACTCAGCTGTGGCTCAGTGTGACTGACCACAAAATGAGCCCTAAGTAACACCACAGAGTCAGATCATGTCATGAAAATCTCCTTTTTTAGTGCTCAGCTGCTGAGTGGGGCCTTGCAGATAAAGTGTTGGTGGCCTGAAGGCTTCTCTGCAGGATTGATGCAGCACAAAAGGACACCAACACACATGAACACAAAAAACTTCTCTTCCCTCCCTCTCAGGGTTTAGCAACAGCAGCCAGGCTGACTCCACAAGGTGTTTTAGCAGCACATTTTCATCAAGGAAAATCTTCCTCAGTGTTCTTTCTGCACCAAAGGTGAACAAACACCCCCTTCCTTCTCTCCCTGCCCACTGGTGGCTCCATAGGCACATTCTTCATGGCAGGTATTTCAGCAGATCCAAACAGCTCATTTGCTGGGGTTTGGAAATTCAAGCCTTACCCATTTATTTTCAGTTTTGATGTGGGCCATGAAGGTTGCAGTTCTTAGGTGGTGTGCTGCAGCTGAAGTTTTGTGTGGTTGTTCTTAATTAGGAAGAAGCTGTGACTGAATTATGGGTTTGTTGAGGCTGGATTATCAACTCCAGCCATTAATCTAGCACTGCCAGGCCCACCACAATATAAACCATTATGTTTAAATGCTAAAGATATTAAAAAAAATCCAGCAAGTTAAGATGACACTAAGCCAGCTCCCTCACTGGTTTGGCTACACCAGGAGAGCGATCACTGGAAGTAGCTCATTGGAAAAAATAAACCAAAACAAAAACAAAACAAAACCCAACTGAATGAAAAACCCCACCCCACTAGAAGGACATTTGTGCCCTGGAGTGTTCTCAGGGGTCTCTGTGGTCAGGATGACCCTGAGATGTGTCAGAGTCTGTTTTTTCAGCTCTGCAACTGAAGAAGGAGTCAGGATTCCTCTGTTCTGGTTCCCAAGGCTGTTTATTTTCTGTTCTCTAGAACATTCTTTCTCTGGTCTGTCCAGCAGGTCAGTCAGTGGCACACTGCCTGCCTTCAGGGTGGTGTTGTCTTTTTATACTAAAAACTATGTGTACTTTATTTACAATTATTTTCTAATACTTATCACTTATGTTAGACAGTTTATCTCTACTTTAAACTAATCTAAAACCCCAGCACAAGAGGGGTTAATCCCCACCTGAAACCACCCCTGCCTTCTGTCTCAGGCCAGGGTGATGTGCCAAGACAGTAATAACAGGGCAATGGTGACAAAAATTAATTCTTTTAAACCTGTCCTACATTTATTATAATAATAATAATAATATTGGCACTTTTACAGCATTAGCCTTCCAGGGATGTCAGACCATTTTTTTAAAGGTAGGTTGGTATTACTCTTTTTTACAATGACAAAAAGAAAGGTCAGAAATTTAATCAATTTTTCAAGAGTGCTTAGCATGTGATGACTGCACTGTATATACTCAATACAAAGAGCTTGTATTTGAATTTTAATTACAAAACTGAGCCTTGCACCACCACTGTGTGAACACTTGCAGTATGCTCCACACTCCAGCATCCCAAATAAGTGCAGCTCCTTTAAAAAGTTCTTTTCATTTTACACATTTTCATTTAGAACTTAGGTGCTGCTTAGATTTTTGCACAAGTAACTTTGAGCACTGTAAAAATCAGGGAGATGGCAGAGATCTTCACTCACACAGACGTGCACAGGCACCAATAAGAGTTTTCCTAATGATTAAACCTGCAAGAAGGTGAGCTGAGCATGAGCCAGGACCCCAGGAAAAAATCCCTGGTTTAGTGCACTCCTTCAAAGCACTCCTGCTTCCACAACTTAAATGTCACTTGATTATTTCAGAGACTATTTTTTATATATTTATAATAAATATATACTTATTATAATACATCATATACATATCCTATATAATAATATAACTAAATCTATTTCTAATAAATAATATTAAATATTAAATTTTATAATGATAAATTTTTATAGCAGATCTATTTATAATAAATATGTAATTCTATATTTATTTACTTAATAATAAATATATATTTATTTATTTGGGAAAAATCAGTAGTGAAAAGAAACCTGAATGGTTATAAGCTGTGTATGTTTTTGTAAATATATATATATATATTATATATATTTTTCATATAGATATAGATATAGATAAAATATATATTATATAAATATAAATATATTAAACATATTATGCATATATAAAATACGTGTATATAATACATTAAATATATTATATATCTTATATATATTTTATATATAAAATATATATTTTATATCTTATATATATATTTTATATATGTAAAATATATATATAAGATATATATATATTTTTTACATATATAAAATATATATATAAGATATATTTATATCTTATATATATATTTTATATATATATAGATATAAATATATCTTATATATATATAAACCAACAGACCAACAATTTCCAGCAGAACTACACCCATCAGTAGCAGCTGAAACAGGTACAGCTGACTGCTCTAAGACTGAATCTCTTTTTCCCTCATCCAATAACATTACATGTACCAGCTCCACTTTTCTGTCAATGTCAAATGAGTTCATATTTTGCTAATGCCAAATATCACACAGCTTACATGAAACAAAAAATCCAGGCTGCTGCAAATCAAGTCCATGATTTCCCACTAATCTCAGGGGGAGTTTATAAAGCCCATTAAATGCAGGATGGTTTCCTCAAGAAAAGAAAAAATAAAAAAACAACAAACCAAGACCCTCTCTTGTCAAGGTTAGTAGTCTAAAAAGATTCTAACAACGCAAGGTTTCATCACAGCTGAAAGTTTTTCCTTCTATGATCAAACAGCTGTGGTTTTATTTTTTTATTATTATATTCTGATTTTAAAGCAAAATTTTTAACCTAATTTCTGATTTTAAGGAAGTCGCGGTATTTAAGTTTAAAATTATTTAAAATTCTGTCACTGTACCCTACTTGGAAGCTTCAGTTTTATATATATATAAATATGTAAGTATACATACATATCCATATATATGTATAGATATATACATATTTATCTCTATTTATCTCTATTTATCTATAGATATTTATATATACATATTTATATCTATATATTTACACACAGACATTTACGTGCTTTATTCAACCAGACATATATTTCTACCAATATAAAACTATGCTTATACTCTTTAAAATAAGAATATTCACATGGGGGATTGCTCTAGTGCAGAAAAGGCAGTAAAATTATATAGTTGCAGATTGAGAAATGTATCTCCAGGTATGAATAAACTTATTTAGAGGACTTTTGCTCCAGCACAGAAACCCCTATTTTTCTCACTCCCTTATTACTGAATTTAAACCATAACAAAGTGTGAACATGCAGTCAAAGTACCCTAAAAAAAGAAGCTCCAAAAGGCTCAGCCTACAACTATTTTATTATCTTCACAAAACACCCTCATCCTCAGCAGACAGGCCTGTCCAAAGGTGCATTTTCCATAATAGAAACACCAGGTTTATTTCACTCTTCTCTTTTTTTTTTTTTTTTCCTGAAAGTAAATGGGGTGTTGTACCTAAACAGGAAGATTTTTCTGTCTGGTTAAAAATTAAGGAAGGAGTTTTTAACTTGGATTTGTCCTCAGGCTGCATCCTGGTATTGTGGGTACCACTGCTAGCAGCCTCATACAGAATATTTAAAAAGTCTAAACGGGCTTAAAAGCTGGTTTAGTTTAAAAAATAAATGAACAAACACCCAAAAAACCCCTCAAATGTACTCTTATACACCTAAGGAGCAAGAAGCACTTCCCTCTTTAAATCACAATGCTTGCCAAAAAATTTAAAAGTATGAATACTTTCAAAAGAATAATAATCAACACAAAGCACACAGAAGCATGCTGTAGGTGTTATAATATTAATAACTGTATTATAGTTATTTATTATTTTGCAGATGCCCTTGAAAGCAGGGATGTAAGATGATGCTGTTAATTAAAACTAACAGAAAGTAAACACTAACTGGAAAAGCAAACACAAGCACTTTGTAACAGTGTAAGTAACTAAGAGTTACAGTCTAAAATGTAAGTTACAGTCTAACTGTAACTAAGTAACTGAAACCTGTGGGTGGGAGCATCGCTTCAAGGTGACAAAATAATATTTAAGATCACATCCCTCTATGCAAAACAATTGCGCAGCAAAAATTGCCTTTAGAATACCTGTTCAAACATTAATTAATAGAGAAATGAAATGAAATTTAATGAAATTTAATGGTTAGAAAAGCTGATTCAAAAGTTACACAGACAAAACTGCTGTTGCTGCCAGCCCAAGCAAAGGGAGCTGTAATAAACACTCTGGTTTTAACTGACACTATGCTTAAACAAATTGACTAAGGAGTATAAAAAATACATATAAAGATAAGAGAACTCTATCCCAGCTGACTGAACTACATGAAAAGCACAAAATAAAAGTGGGAGAAGGAGCCCAGGACATGTGAAGTGGCAAAGTAGTGCCTTACTCACAAAATTGATGCTGGTGATAATCCGTGGGTTCTCCTCTACTCTCTGTAAAATCAGAGTTAGGCCCACAGGACCTTGTAAATGGCTCAGAGTAGGCCAAGAAACCAGTTCTCACCTTTGCAATGCATATCCATAATGAAATTATTTCTAAAACCAGTATTTCCTTTAGCAGAGAACGCTGTCCTTAAGCTGCACCCAGCTCCTGATTGATGTCCTGCAGCAATAGATTGCCCTGCTGTTCACATACATGGCACAAAACTCAGCCCCCATGTTGCTCCACTCATCTCTCTTCATCCCATGATTTTTAAAATAAATTTTTCACTAGAGAATAAAGCCTCTTCAAACTCCCTCTTACAGAAAAAAAAAAAAAAAAAAAAAAAAAAACCAAAAAAAACAACAAGAAAAAGAAACCAACAAACCACACAGACGCATTACTTTAAAAGACAGCAACAAAGAAAAGCAGACTGTAAAACCAAATCAAATCAATCCTGGCAGCTGCAGCAATGTAGCACTAACAGAGCCAGAACAGGGTAAAAAGATCATGGTTTCTTTGTTAATACTCTTTTTACCAATTTTCTGTTAAGATTTCTCACTTGATGACAACCTCTTTCACATGAACACACAAAACTTCCACTACAATACGTTAAGAAGCCAAATAAAGGCTCCATCTGAGGCTACCACAGTCTCCCCCCCAGCAATAATTCTGTTTCTCACATCACACAAACCCTCAGCACACCCAGATCTTCCCTTCCTTGCTGTCCTCTGCCCACCTGGTGCAGGATCCCCTCTCTCCTTTCTCAACAAGTTATCTAAAATCTGTCATTTGCCATCCAGACCTGCACCTGAACTCAGCTCCTGCACTGGAACATTTCTGTCTCTGCTTCCACTGGCAATCTGAGACTAATTCATTGCCAGTTTTTCAAAATTTTGATCTCCCTTTCATGTGCCACACCCTCTGCTGAACCAGAATTTCTGATTTTAAAAAAGTTGTAATATTTAAGTTTCAAATTATTTAAAATTCCGTCGGTACTTTGAAGTTTCAGTGTTTATTTTAACTACAGAGTTTTTTTCCAAACAAGTATCTTTCACGACATCCATCAAGTTAATATCATTTTACACTATCCCTTAGGAGTGCCTGGATGTTTGTGAGGTTTTTAAACAAAGCATGAGCAATTTTTACAGTTTTACACTTAGCCCTAAATTCAGCTCCCGCTGAAGTCAATAGCCATAGGAAGGGGTTCTTTAAAACTGCTTTCTGATTTTCTTTTGTTTGCTTTGAATTCGTTCTCTAAATAAGATTTGTACTTAACGTCAGTCAGAAGCCCAGCCTGGAGTGCAAAACACGCAACAGAAACTTGCTGGCAAAAGGTCTGAAAAGTGAATCGAGACGCGGAAATGTTTCTAAAAATCAAAGTTACATCATCAACGTGGTAGTAACAAATCAAATGTAATTAATGGGAAGTTTTCCACCTTGAAAAGTGAATGCACGGCAGACACTCGTCAGCATCCTTCCTAAAGTTGCCTTTAGGAACATTGTAACCGCACGAAATCCTATTAGAAGGTGCTGAACTCCTACATTGTGACTCTTCCGGCAGGCTTCTACATAACAAAAATGCAATGAAGTACCATACAACTTTCCCCCCTTATTATGCAAAATCCTTATCAAATTCAATAGTGCGACATGGTTCAAAATCCTGCCTAACAATGGCTCGCAGGATGTCCAGGGATGTCGGCTTTGTTTTAGTTTCACGTGCTTTTCAGTCTATTAATGCTAAGAGAAAAAGAACCTTCGCATAAATAACCGATAAAGATCAAAACCCCACTAAACAATGGGAAGGAAATTCAGGGTTGGAGCCGGTGCTTTGCTGAGCGAGCAGCTCTTTGTGCCTAGGTGCCGACCCTGGGTGCCACAGCAGCCAGCAAGAAGGAGGTGAGGGAAGGAGGAACCTCCATCTCCTCACTCTCCACGGTGTCCCCTGGGCTCGGGCCAGGGCTGGACTTTGCAGGGAGGTGCTGGAAGGGTTCGCAGCTCCCCGGAGGAGCCGCGGGGCAGCCCCGGCTCCTTTGTGCGGCAGGTTGCGGGTGGAATGTGGAATGCGGCACACGTTCCGCTCGCAACCGCCAGGACAAAGGATTCACTGATCGAAGGGGGACAATTAGTCCCAATTAGGCCTATTTCGCAGCTGAGTGTAAGCGCTGGGGGAAGGGAGCTTAAATCTTACAGCAACGGGTCCCTCAGGCGAGTGAAAGGCACATCAGTGAAGCGACAAGCCTGAGTCCCACCGAGGTGGTGGCACCTCCATCCAGGAGAGGATGGAGCGCGGCTCCTCAGCCCTCGCACACAGCGGGTCCAAAACCCGCTAACCATTCTGCCCCTCAGCTCCCAAGGCAATTTCCCAGTTTTCCAGCCCCTGGTGGAGCAGCAGTGCCGGTGTCAGGCAGGGATACTCACATGTGCACGTGGGGAGGCTGGAAGCGGCTCTGGTTGATGTTGTAGTGCGTGAACGCCTGCGTTGGGTTGGAGCTGTACTCATCCACCGTTATGGTAACTTTGCCTTGTGAAGGAATTCCATGAGCCATCCTTCCTCCTTATGGACATGAGCAGCTCACAGCTTCCCAAGGCCAGGGGCAGGGCAGGGCATTGTGCTCCGGGCGGATCCCGACTCCCAGCAGCTCCGCATCAACTCCGTGACCTCTGCCAGGAGAGACAGACAGCGCACGCTGCTGTGAGCCACGAGATGTAAACACACACTGACCTACTGCTCCATGCTCTCCCGACTTCCATTCACATTTGAGATCTCTTTCTATATTCCTGATGCACCCATCACCCCTCTCCATGCATTACTATTCACTTTGGTTTTTTTTTTTTAATTACCTCATCATCCAACTCCATCATCATTAGACACATCCAAAGGATGAATGCTTAAAGTAAGGGTTTATCTTCAGGGGGTGGGGGAAGGGGGAATAAAATATCTGTGTTGAAAGCTCCAGTTAAATACTGCCCATTTCTTATCCCTGATTTTAAATAACATCTCGTGTTAATTGCAACCACGAAAAAGTCGCAAGTGGACCCAGCTTCCTGAAGGACAAAAGACTTTCCACAAATACGCACACTTGTTTTCCAGCCGCTGCTGTGACTTTGGAACACTAACAGCTGAGAAACTTACAAGAAACTGATGTGAAGAACATGTTACAATTGCACAGTTAAAGGCACACCCAAATACCTTTGAATCGAGGTGTTTGAGTGCCCAGAGAAAGGCGATATGGAGGCAATGTTAACAAAATATCCATATTATAGCTCACTGGCATTAAAACTGGTTTGGCTAGCAGATGGCAATGACTTATCTGACTTTAGCGCGATTTCACGCATAAACATTTCTGTGTAAAATGAAAGAAACAGGCTCTTCCCTCGCTCTGCATCCCTGTCTTTGGCTTCTTCAGAGTGCTCTTAAACACACTTTGAGCTAGGCCTGGATGTGTGCTGTGGTACCAGCACAACCCAAGAGCCAGAACCTCCCAAACGCGCTCCGCTGAGCTTCCTGCGCAAAATCCGAGCCTGGATTTCTGCAGTCGATAACTGAGGACACCTCACGTTATTATATAAAGAAGCTGCCTTTCTTTCTGAGGGCATCTGTGGAAATTGGTCAGCCCACGGTCGAAGGATAATTCCAAGAGGAGCAGCTCTGTGAAAGCCCCGTTTAGAGGCAGGTCCTCAGCTGGGACTTCGGTGAAATCACCACTCTCTGAAATTCCTCCCTTCAGCTGCCACCTGCAAGAGTGGACTTCCCCTATCTGGAGAGCATTTCACAAAAGTAAATCCTTGCTTACTGGGAAGACAAAGAGACTGGAAAGACAAGAGCCCTGAGCATCCAAGCAAGCAATATTTTTCCAGTGTAATTTCCCTGGGCTTCTCTAGCTCCCAGATAGAAATGTGCTTGCCATGTGTAACACTGAGCATTTGAAATCTTTGATTTGTATTCAAAATATATTTTTAATGCAAAGACCAATTTCCAGTTTGGCAAGAGGCACGATGAAAATGCTCTGCAAATGGCAGATGGCCTGCTATAGGCCATTTATTTTACTATTTTACCACCTCAGGCCTACGTAGGCTTCCATATGTTGGTTGGGTTGAGACATTCCGCAACCTTCATTCCAGTAACTGGATTCTAACCTTCATCTTCTTTAGCATTGGAAGGAAAAAAAAAAAGCAAAAGGAAAAAAAATATGACGAAGATGAAAATGAAAAGGAAAAGCAGCAATTTCAAAACCATCACTGGAGATGGCAGAGCACTGTAACTGTGGTCACAGCCTGCTCCACCCAGTGAGACCTAGTGGACCTCTCTCATGAGAACAAGGTTTCAGCAGCAAAAGCCAGCAAGGGTGAGCTTTGCTGGAGCACATCTTTGCTAGATGCAGCAGAAGATGCTACAAGAACTGCTCACACAACGTAGTGGTTACCACGCCAAGTTTGCAGCTGTGTCCCGAATTTCCTCTACAATTATATTTCAGTGTTGTTTTGCATAACAGTAAAACACAACACCTGCTTCAAACTGCGGTCCTGTTCCAAGAGCTGCAGTTCTTTTGAGATAGAAACAAGGAAGAGTGAGCAACAGCAGAGCAGCATAATTGCCCTGCACTGAGAAGTAAATACAAATGAAAACATCTTCCTGCCAGAGAAATGACTGTCCTTAACAAGACAGGCCATCAGAGCTCCCAGAAAAAAAAAAAAAATACAGAGTTTTTCTTTTGCACTGCAAGAACTTTGGAGCCTTCATATGTTAAGAAGCAGTGTGAAAATTACATGCATAATGTTATTTTTTTCTGCAATTAAAAGCAACAATATAAAACAACGCATTAAACCAACAACGAAAATATGCTTGGGCTTTCAAAAAAGCTAAATGACACTGTTTTCAACAACCCAGCATAAGAAAGGTCAGAACATTACATTTCATATTATAGTTCACTCATGGAAGAAAAATCTAATTTGTTCATGAGAATGAATTATACATAAAGATAATAGGCATTTTTTACAATGTTTGTAACAGTCCATGTTACAGAAAGAAATTACAATAACTGGCATAAAACAAATGACAAGAAGACACTTAAAAAGCTGCAATAAATACTTTTAAGTTGACTCTCAGATTATAAGTGTATAAGCCACAATTGCTTCCCATTGTTCTAATCTTTAATCTTAAAAATAAATCTGTACTTAAATTGAGACAAAGCTGAACAACGCATCCTTTTAAAATGAAATTCAACAACAAACGCCAGACTGGGGGTAAAAAAAATTATAATTTGAAGCTAGCTTCTGTGTCAATTCTCTTAACTTCCACTTAATACTCCATAGAGTACTACAGCTCAACTATCAGAAGTATCTAATTATTACCTTCTTTACTGTGAATGTCTCTGAAGAAAATAGAAGGAAGAAGCTGAACAGTTCAAAACTTTAAAACTTAGGCCCAAAATTTTTAAAAAAAGAAATTAAAAGAGACTTCTTCAAATCGCTACCATTCTTCTTTCTCCAACTGTGAGCACTACTTGAAGGTTACACACGGAAGATGAGTAAGAAAAAATAAAAGTTGGATTATCTTCCCATCTATCAAGGAAAAAGCAACGCGTAATATCTTCTGCGCCTTGCGAGGCAGTTTTAAGTAAGAACGCCTATATTAAAAACCCAAATGATGCTTTTTCAGCATGTTGCCTTTTCCCAGCTACAGGCTGTTATCCTTTCGCAGCGTGTATCTGTAGCAAGACAGGAGATGTGCCATTGTACACTCTGCCCAGCCTCACAGGTATAAACCGGCGCTTTTTCGGAACAGGGCTGGCCCAAACGTGGGCTCAGCTAATTGTAAACCCTGTCAAAAAACTGCCACGAAATCTGCCCAGCCAAGTCAATTTCAATGCAGCCTTGCATCGCACAGAGAGCCACTCACACGAGCCCTGCCTGTGCACACGAAGGCACGCGAAAAAACAATTTCCACAGATAAAATATTTACGCCTTCCTCATCTGAATTTCAAAAATTCGCCTCTAGCTGGGCTCGGGCTGTAGCAGAAAATGCTGAAAGGCAGGACCGGGAAGGGTTAACCCCGTGTCAACACCTTCTGGTGCTCCGTGCGCTATCCCGGCGCTGTGCCACCGACACGGCACGCTGCGCCCTCCGCCCGGGGCCGCGCCTCGGCCCCCGGAGCCCCCGGGGCTCCCGGAGCGCTCCCGGCTCCCCGAGATGCTGCGCCACAGTTTGCCCACAACTCCGCGCTCCCGCTGCCCGCCGAGCCCGGCGGAGGCACGGCGGGGCCGGACCCCGGCTCTCCCCCGACCCCCGGTACCTGGGCCCCCGGCCGCTCCCCACCTCCGGCTCCCGGGCCGCCCCGGCCGCGGCCCCGCGGGGCGCCGGGCTCGCCCCCCGGTGATTGATGGCTCCGGGCGGCCAATGGCTCCGGCGCGGCCCCGTCCCGGCGTGTGCCGCCGCAGCCCCCGCCCCGCGCCCCCTGCCCTGCCCTGCCCCCGCCCCGCGGCACCGGGGGGCATCGCTGCCCCGGCTGCGCCCTACGTGCCGCGCCGCACAAAGTTCGCGTGGCCCCCGTCCCCGCGGTGCCACGCACCCGCAGGGCTGCGGGGGGAGGATGCTCGGCTCGGCTCGGGGGAGGGATGCCACGAACTCATCAGCAGCCGCGGGCGAGCGCGCCGGGGCCGGCCGGGGGGTGATGCCCGCCGCTTTTTATTGCGGCCGTGCCGAGCCCCGCACCGCGGCCCCAACCCCTCCGAAGGCTCCAAGTGTCTGAGGCCTCCGGGATCTGGGTTTCAGAGCGGCTTCTCTGCCGGCGAAAAGGCGAGGGGCAACTCCGCCGGGGAACGCCGAGCCAACCCGCCTTTCCCTCCTTACTTTTGCGCCGTGTCCCCCCCCGCCTCCCTCGCCCCCATCCCCGGCTCCCTCCGCGCCCGCAGCCCCGTCCCCGCGCCCGCCGGCTGCCGCCCGCCCGCTGGCCCCAGCCAGCACAAAGCTCCCCGGCCTACCCTCCCGGCCCCGCCGCCGCAACCCCCGCCCCGACCCCGCACGCCGGCCCCGCACGCCGCCGCCGCCCCCGGGCCGCCCCCGAGCCGCCGCCCCCGCGCCCGGCCGGGCCGCGGCGGAGGGCCGCGGGGGCACGGCCTGGGCAGCGGAGCAGGGCAGGGCAGCCTCGCTCAGCGCCGCCGACATCGCCGCCCGGGCTGCGGGGAAGCGCCGCTGCCGCCGCACCGACCCGACCCGACCCGACCCGACCCGGCGGGCTCGGGCGGTCACGGCGGGGGCGCGGGCGGCCGCGTTCATCCCCAGCATTGTTCGCGGGAGGCTGGACCGGCGCCGCCGCCGGAGCTGCCGCCCGCCCCCCCCGCTGCCGCCCATGACACGGCACCTCTAACCCGCCGCTTTGTGCGCCGCTGCCCCCGCCGTGCCCCGCTGCTCCCGACACCGGCCCGGAGCCGCTCACCTTCCTTCCCTCCGCCGGCTGCCGCTGCGGGCGGCTCGGGGACGCCTTCAGCGCGGGCAGCGGGGCCGCTCCATGGGGCTGCGGGGGCGCGGCCGGGGCAGAGCCTGCGCCCGACCCCGCGGCGGCGCCCGGCGGCGGCGGCGGCCCTGGCTCGGCTCCGGCTCCGGGTCCGGCCGGGCTCCGGCTGCGGGAGCGGCAGCGGGGCGGCGGCGAGGGCGGGCGCGGTGCAGTGAGCGGGGCTGCCACTGGGGTCAGGGAGCAGGCACCAGGAAACACGGCGGCCACGGCGCTGCTCGCTCTCACACACACACACACACACACACACAGAGACACGCACGGCTCCTCCCGCTGCCTCGCACTTCGCCCCCCCGGGCAGGGAGGGAGCGAGCGAGCGAGCGCTGCTGCATTTCCCAAGTGCCGCACAAGGCTCCCCGCGCTGCGCTCTCCCTGCCGGGGTCACAGAGCCGGAGCCCCCCGGGACCCCCGAGCCGCCCAGACACGGCTGGCCCCGCAGCACGCATCGCCCAGCGGCTCCGTGCGCTGCCCACCCAGATGACAAAATAAATTAGTAATAACAATTAAAAACCCCAAATCGTCAGAACGGGTTTTCGCATCTTCCGCCGCACCTTTCGTCAGCGGGTGCTGATGCGGTGCCCTGCTCCTTTGTAGGTAAGCTCACCTCAGCGACCAGAAACACCAGGGTTCGCCTTTCAGGCCGAGCATTGTCTTAGGGTAACTGGGGCTTTCCTATGGAAAAAGAAAATCAGGGATGTGGCGGTTGTCTTTTTTTTTTTTTCCCTTTTTTCTCCCCTCTCCCACCCCCGCCGAAATCACAGCAATTGTGTCAACAGCCACAACAGTAACAAAGATTTGACGTGTTTGTTCTTTTACCTTCAAGACAGCAAATGGAAACGGGAGACTTCCAAAAATATATTACGATGAGGAGAAAGACAGAAGGAAAGAAAGACAGAAGGAAAGAAAGAGCAAGCCCAAATATTTTTGAATAGTTGAGCAGACAGAAAATAAATAGCAGGCCTCTAATAGTGAGTATAAGTGACCTATATATTTTAAATAAGTAATTTTGATTCTAGCCAACCTTCAGATATGCATGGCAAGCAGGCAGGTTTTCCTTTGTTGCTGAAAGCCATGAGAAGGGTCTTCTGTATT
The DNA here is from genome assembly GCA_035582745.1 of Loriotus luctuosus. NCBI lineage: Eukaryota > Metazoa > Chordata > Aves > Passeriformes > Thraupidae > Loriotus > Loriotus luctuosus. The sequence goes on from JAWWEY010000273.1 coordinate 1,389,536, forward strand.
GCCAGGCAGAAATCCACTGGGATGGACTGTCCTGTTTAGAAACATGGCAAACTAAGAAAAATCAGCCTGAAAAAGACTAAACGGCATAAGACCTTTTTCCCAAATTTACCCTTTCAGTCTGTTTTTTTTTTTTTTTACAGTTGTCATTATAACTTTTGAAAGAAGTGAGCTCTGAGAACCACCACAGGAAAACTCCTGTTTCAGACAAAAAGGCCCACAGATGAGTCGTCCTCCTGACCCAATCAGAGCAACACTTCCAGGGAAACTTTTCCTGGCATGGAGTCTGCACAAGTATTTTTAGCTGGCTTCCTGTGACCCAGCTGTAAAACCAGCGATCCAGCATCCCACCCGTGTCCCTGCACTCTGCTGGGAACAGGGAAACTGATCCACTCAGCACCAGGAAAAACCTTCTGCTCTGGTGTGGGTCAGCCTCCTCGCCCAGACCACTTCACAAATTCTCCTGCTGGGGCTACACAGGGAGAGAGATGAGCAGCTGAGGGCAGAAGGAGAACGGGAGAGCTCCCCTGGTCCCAGGAACACGAAGGGGGGTGACAGGGAGCGGGTTTGACCCTGAACCTGCTGCTTCCCTTCTCCACACTCACAGCACCAGGGCTTCTCCTGTTCTGTCTTCACACATCTGGAGCCCCTGGCACTACAAAAGGAGCTCCTAGCACAGAGAAACAGGGAAGAAGCCTGGGTAGGGGATTGGAATTAGGAAGCTCACAGACCTTGTGGGATCTCCTCCACCACAGAGACTGCCCTGGCACTGGGGTGAGCACTTCCCTGCCTCGCTAGTCCTTACACACAGCAAGCCCTGTGGCCTAAAAATTCCTGGTATTTGGGTTTTGCTTGTATGAATCCAGACTGGGACCTGCTTCTAAGCTCACACCTTTTTCACAATAATACATAATAATACTGTAACACAGTCGTCAGGAGCATTTTTGTTCATACATGACTTAAACTCTGAAACATTTTCTGCTAAGGGCACCCAGCAGAACTTTTCCCTTTTACAAACTGCTTGTTTTCAGTATGCTTTCCAAAGAGGTACTCACCTGAGAAACATGCTGGCCCCAGAGTTGCTATAGGAAGGAAAAATATTTTACTAAAACTGATTAAAGGGTTTTCTGAGGGAAGGAGTAGAATCCTGCTGCCTTTCTTCACTAATTCACAAGAGCAGCATCAAAATGCAAGCACACAAAAATAAAATATCTATATTGGGGCTGGAATGTGTATTTCTTAACAAACACATGACAAGAGGATTTCAGAGGTAAATTCAGAAACCTAGAAAGTAAATGCGGTGTTGGAGTGTCACAGGAGTGATTTTTCTAGCTGGGTGAAATTCAAAACAGTGAACAAACAGCTTTTCTTTACCTTAATACTGCCTATTAATGATAGTGAAAGGCATGTTATACATGAAACTTTAGTTCTGTCCAGAGCTGGCACTGGATGTTTTTTTTTTCACGTGTACAAATCTAAAGCGATTACCATCAAATGCACAGATTGAGGAGATGCATGTTCAAAATTATAAAACACTATAGAATCCAGAAAAGCACACCCATTTTCACAATCTATTATGTCATCTTTAATACATTTCACAGGTATCACTGCCTCCAGTTTCTGCCAAGCACAGTTCAGAGCTAACAGCTTATGAGACACACACAGCATACTTCAGACACCCTCAACCACAGACACCTACCTGTGTTTTTGCTCTTTACCTCAGGAAAAAAATTTCCCAAGTATCTGTAAAGCACTACAAAAAAGTATAACTTCAAGCCCAGCTCTAAGCACTCATTCCTTAAATAATCAGATTTTTTGAGATTTTTTACACAGAGAGGAATTCAAACCAAACCAAAACAAAAAAAAAAACTTTTCAAACACATGCAAACCACAGAAAAAAAAAGAAGAAAAAAAATCAGATTTTAAAAAGGCTCCTTCCAAAAGGGCAGAAGGGGTTCTGAGGCAGACCCACAGCAGTGTCATGAATTCTTGTGCTGGCACAAAGCAGTGCAGGACCAAGGCTGGCACAGCGTGTGCTGCACCTCCTAAAAGAGCCAGGCCAGGGTTTCACACTATTTTTCCTTTGGAAACAGTACCAGAGGGGTTTGGGTTGTTTGTTTCAATTTCCTGGACTTTTTTTAGCCATTTTAAGACCAGAGCACCAAGGGTTCTCATTTGCACTCACAGACAATTCAGTTTCAGCCTGAAGAGACTGGGACACTCTGGTTCAGTACTAGACAATGCATATTTTAATTCCCTAACATATTTTCATTTCCCATTTTAAGAAAGTAGCTTTTGGTCCAGTGGATGGCCACTGGTAGCAATCTCCACCAAAATTCACTGGATTTACCATATGTCAGCAGAGACCAGAGCAATTCTACCAAAAACTGTATCTTAACAGGCCCATTCCCCCCATTCAAGCAGAAATTCTTCCCTAACTGTGGAACAGAAGACAACAGAAGAAAACTGCATTAGTTTGGGCTTCATGCCCCACTGAGCCCCACAAGGTTCCAAATTTGCTGAATAAGTTTGGGCAGATTGCCCCTTGCTCTGTTCTTTCACTTGCAGGCCATAAGTCACAGGGCATTTGGTGTGCAGGCTGGCCAACAACATGAAAACAACAGAAAAACAGAGCATTACTTAAAAACAACAAACAAACAGGAAAAAAAACTTCCAAAACAACAGGATTCCAATTTTGCAAGTTGAGTTTTTTAGTTCTTAGGGCTTCTTAACAAAATTGCAAGCTGGAACTAGCAACTAATTGAATACTAAGAGCTGAGAAACCCCCCAAACCTCATGGCTTTGGACTTTCATAGTCCGTCCCACTATAAATTTTTATCTGAATTTCTCCCCTCACAAACAGGCCTATAACTGTTCAATACTTCAGCAAACACCTCAGGAAGAACCCACAGCCTTTCCATAGAAACACACCAGCTTTGGGAGGCAAATGACAATTGCCAAAAGGAACTGAAACTGGAGCCTTTGTCAGAACCTGCAGATACAGAAGAGCACGTCATTATTCTGCTGATAGAGCATCAGGTAAGATTACTGAAGGAAATATCACCAGCTGCCCTCTGGGCAGTCTTTTTACATTTGATGGGCCACAACTTTGTCACAGGATAATGCTTGTCTGCTGCTTCACCCCTTTAAATGCAATAAAATTAAATATTTCATTGGAATTTTCCTACTTACCCTCTGTAAAAATAAAGTGATGCAAAAAAACCCAGCTGGAGGAGATGTGTCTGTCCTTCTAAGAACTTCCAGTGTAACTGATAGTCATGGTACCTGGAAAAGAAATATTAATATTAATATTATTATATATTATATAATAATATTATTAATGGTATATAGTAGTATATATAATGTAATATTAATGATAGAAAATATAATGTATTTTATAAATTATATATATTTATTATATACATAATACATTAATATAATAGAATAGAATAGAATAGAATAGAATAGAATACATATATATTAATACATTTATTATATACATAATATATTTTTATAATATGATATATTAAATATATAATATTTTATATATTATATATTTATAATATATAATATTATATATTATAAATATTAATAATATTTTCCCCCAACCCCTGAACATTCTTTTTTTCAGAATTAAGAAGGATCCATGGGTGATTTATTTCTTCTCAACAGAGAAGGCAGTGACTCCAGTTTTGTCTGTACAGAACGATGCAGGTGTTGTTTGATGGAGAGTAGTTCCTGCACAGGCATCACTGCAGGAACTCCCAGGTGCTGGAGGCTCAGGGCACACTTCAAGGAAAGGTTTTGGGGGTCACACTCTGGTCAGTGAGCTGTGGCAGGGAATACACACCAGTGGGTGTTTTAACATCCTATTTATTGCATTGCAATTTGCCTGTTTAGAAGGTGGATGCCTTTTATCCCCAAGTGATCGTTTTATCATTTAATTGGTTTATTATTTGACTCAATTATTCACTGAGTCAAAGCCAGGGCATGGGAAAACCTTCAGTTTAACTCACCTGCAGCTCAGGCACTCAAAGCCCATTTTGTACCAAATAATTTTGTACCAAAATCTGATGGTGTGTCAGAAAACAGGCATTGCCACTACAGAAGAGTGTCTTACACACCTCTCCTCTCCTTGACCTTTAACTTCTTTAACTCCCTGGCCTGTTCATCACAGAGATTATCTCTGCTGTGGCAGACCCTGCTCACACACTGCTTCTGCTCCTGGGGTAACATGAACTGTGTCCCCATGGCTCTGAGGAGTCACACTGATAGCAGATGCCCTGCTGTCCACAGTCTACCCCTGTCCTTCTGACTTCAGACAGAAAATTCTGTCAAGGGGTTTTCCTTTGCATTTTTCAAATGTCAGGCTCCACGAACAGAAATTCCTGCAGACAGAGAAAAATTCCTCTCACTATTCCTGAGAGAATATTGCTATTCTCTCCTATTGCATGGAAAGTTATGTATGAAATTCTCCAAATCAGTCAAAATTCCACATGGAAAGCCAATTGCAAACCTGAAATTGATCTTATTTCTCAATGCAAGAAAAGCATTTTACATGGTACCGCAGAGGAGAGAGTATTACTCCTGTGCTATCTTCAACACATATTTTTTTGAAGGCTACAGATTTACTGGCAAATTAATCTGATGATGATGATGACTATTGTCAACAGCTACCCAGAGTTAACCTCTTTACATCTAAACAAATAGAGCTTCACTTCATGCCTTGCATAATTAACTTTATGCTTTTGACAGACATGAAGAACCGTGCTCTCCAGCAAATCTGCAGCTAGTTCTGGTTCATCCAGATTCCCTCTGGATCAGAGCTGTGGTGCCCTGACAAAAAATTGTAGGATGACCATAACAGAAAGCCTTTAAAGGCTTCATGTGTTCCTACATGGACATCTTCTCCAATCTGAGCTCCCTAAATGAAGGAAAAGACTTTCACAGGAGCCTTGTCACTTTAAATGTCCTGGTGACACTGCTGATCTGAAGGTACACATAAACCTAAGAGCCTGAAGCCAAAATCTTTACTGTGTGCTACTTATCATCATTATCAGACTCTGATGTACAGAAAATACAGCTCGTGTTGCTTAGGAATCCTCCCATTCTGTGGGGAAAGAGCAAACCTTGGATCCACAGGCAGTGCTCTAATGTAAGCCAGCTTTCTGGGAAGGAACAGTGAGGGTCCTACAATATCAGCTCTGGTCAATGCTCATTTTTATCCCTTGATTTGGCATCTTAAAAAAATCAATATTCCTTACCAGTTATTGTCTGGATTTTGAAGGCATCCAGGCTGAAAACACTTGCTAAGAACTGAGGGATGTTACACTCTTTGTTTCAGGCACAGAAATCCTGTATTCCAGTTATTGCCTGGAATTTGAGTTCAGCGTTGGCAAACCGGGCCCTGCATGTCTTTGAGGCATATGGAAATTGATGATGAAAGTGTCTAGTATAACTACAAGTATAATTTGATGGAAACTGGAGCAGTGAACTGTGAGAAACTGCTAAATCAGTGTCATCAAACTCTGCTTGAAAAATAATGAAACAGAAACACCACCAGGACACAAGCAACGCAGTGCAAAGGCTGTGAAACCGGAGAGCAGACACAAAAAATTAGGGAAACCCACAAGAAATTATGTTAATTGTTATTTTTGAAACAAATACACAGTACAACTTTGATGGAGACAGTGACATCACGTCTCCTCCAAATTGCTCAAGCCCAAAACCTTGGCAGGAGCTGCTCCAATGGAATATCATGTTCAGCTCTGGCACTCTCTCCTGCCTGCCCAGAACCATGTGCAGAACAAGAACAGCACCGTGGCCAATCCTAGTTAGAGCTCAAGTCCCTGGGGGCAACAGGAAAACACCAAAATAGAAAACATGTTACAGTTTTAAAGAAATAATATTACTGAGGGGAATAAAATAAATATGACCTCAGAAGTAAGATGATATTTATTGCCTAAAAGTTAACAATTCCTGAAGCTGTAGAAGTATAAATAAGACCTGATGATGGCAGTGAAAAGATCCTGATATTGCTCTATTCATACATTTTGAATGAAAACAAAACAAACTTTCATAGAGATCTGAGAGCAAGAGGACAAAGAAAGAAGATATTGTAATTTTTGTATATTAGATGTATGTTCTGTTTACTGATGTTTACCTACATCAGTAAACACACACTCATATTACTGGGGAAAAAAATGAATTATTCTATTTAGTTCTACCCATGTTTTGAGATAGAAAAATGTGTATGTATGCCCAAGAAATGGATATAAGCGTGCACATTTGTAGACTTGCCAGAAAATTTGTTCAAAAAGATCACAGGGAGACAGAGACAGCTGGAAAAATTGGAGCAGGGGCTCTGATTTTCATGCCAGTGTTACACCTAATGCAAAGGGAATGCAGATGATGGACTGCAAGCTATATGTTATTCCTCCTGACACATCTCAGTGTGCTTGCAGAGCTGAGCAAAGACTGGGAAGTAACAAAAAAAAAAACCAAAAACCAACAACCAAACACAAAAATCCCCAAAACCCCACACAAATAAACAACAAAACACACAGAAACGGTGTTGTTACTCAATTAACATATGTATCCCTCATTACAGTCATCAACGTTTTCATGTACAAAAAACAATATCAAGATTGAGCAGTGGAAAGCAAGCAGGAGCTTCTAAAATTTGAAAATTTAACTAAAGTGTACCTTCAAGGCCACCATGACACAGGGATGGCAGAAATCATGAAATGGAAAATGAGCAGCCACAAACATCTCTTGCATGTCCTGTGTCATGTATTGAAAGAATTGTAATGAGACGTTTCTGCATATGGATTTATGCAGATTAATTACCAATAAGCCTAATTAGAAAGCTGATATCTAATAATGTCTAATATCTAGAAGATATTATCTAGAAGATTCCTTTCTACTAGGGAGTATACAGATAGGAGGCTTAGTAGGAAAATGCTAAGTGGAATCCTGAGAGGACTTTCTGGAAAAACATTCAGGTTTCTAAACTAATCTAGGTGTGGGTTCTGATCTCTTTTCCCATGAGGTGACCTCAAAACCTTTGTGCTAAAAAGTCATTTTCTCTGCCAGTTCACCCAGACCATGCAGGTGAGGAATTTTTCAGTGTTTCTTTGCCCCCTCAGACCCACTGATCACAATTCCATCTTTTGTGACTGTTGTGATCCATCCCAAACTGGGACCACGCTCAGAAAATTGCCTTCCCGGAGAAAACCAGTTCATAAAATCAGCTCCAAGTCTCGGTTAGAATTTAACCCGGGTACCCTGGTGTGCCCCCAGGGAGGGTTTCTGTGGATTCCTGCTGTGCATTCAGACCTGCACAGCCTCGGGCAGGGGCTCTGTCTGTGCCACCCTCCTTGTCACAGTGGCATGTCCCACCTCGGGCAGGGAGAAGGCTAAAGGCAAACATTAAAAACACAAATATGGCAATGCAGAAGACAAAGGAAAAAGCAGGGGTTTGGTTCCAGATTTCCACAAGCCCACATCCAGTGCAGGGCCAAACCTACAAAACACTCCAGCTTTTAAAACAAATCCAGCCACAAAACTTCTCCAGATCAGCTTGTGGCTCGACCCACCAGCGAGATAAGCTAATCACCTGACAGTGATTTTTTTCCCATTTAGAACAAACTGCTAGCCTTAAGAAGGACAAATCTAGAATAAAATGCATACTTAAGCTTCTGTCCAAGCTTCAGTCTGAGGACTGTACTTGTTGTTGAGCAGACAATACAGGATCACATCCATGCCACGGAAATCCTTGGCTTCACTTCCAGTTAAATTGATAAAATTGAAAAGAGCACACATTCTGCCCTGCCCTGAGCTCAAGCTCCTATTTTTGAGATTAGACATTAGCTGTGGATGCAAAAAACTTGAAGTATACATGATTTTTTAGCCAGCTGTTTCATATGCAAAAACCATGAAACCATAGTATTTTACTCACTGTTGTTGGCTTCCTTCTACTCTTTCAAGTTTGGCCTGTCATAAAGCCCTCTGTGTAAGCTTGAGAAGAAAATATCCCACATATGGGAGTTCTACAAAGGGAAAATTACTCCTCCAAATCTGGGGGTCTCTATCAAAATGGAGAGTGTGAGCCAGGGAACAGCAAGGGAAGAGATCACTGCTGTCAGGCCCTGCTTTGATTCCTCCAGCCCAGAATCCACCTGCACACCCTCCTGGTGCTTTGAAGCATTCCCTTATTTTCTGATGGATTTTCATTAGAGTGCTCTTTTCCACCTATTTGTCGGGTCTGAACGTTCAATACTGCCAAATTAACACAGCAAAAAAAATCAATGATTAAAGCCCACCAGCCACCAGATTGCCACAGTCTGCAAGCTGCTTCATTTCCATTTCTTCAACTACTTTGTTCTGGTTACATTGTTGTAAGAGTCCCTGTGCTCTAATTCTATATTTATGGCAGAAAGTGTGCAGGAACTCAGAGAAAAGTCCTGTGGCATTGCCTCTGGGTGAGCTCTGGTCTCCCAGAGATGAGTGTGAGCCCAGCTCTGCACCCACAGAGCTCCTCCAACACCTGATAGCCATCCTTCAATTCCAGGCCTCAGAGCCCCTGACAGAAGATGACTTGAAAGTTTTGGGCTCTGGGCCCTTGCATGTGTTGTAATCAAAAATTTATTTCTTTGTGTGAGGCACAGGAAGAAGAGCCAGGCTGTCAGGATTTTAGAAGCCTGGGTTTAAAAATAGAAACAAGAGGAAAACATGCTTCTGAACTGTCCAAGAACTGATCTGACTGCCACTGTCTTAAAATACCTCTGGCCACAGCAGTGCTGATTTATTGCCATTGTTTTGTGCTTCCCTGAGAGGAGTGACAGGATGAGGGTCATCAGATGGGATATTTTATCTGATTTATCTGTTTGGAAAGACAAGCTGTGGCTCCAGAACCAGAGGAGCTGGAAGGGCTCCAAAGATGCTCTTGAGTAGGTACACTCTCAATAAACTGAAATTTCTCTTTAAACACAAAGCTGAAACCCAGGCTTCTTGCAGAGCCCAAGGCTCCTTCCAGGCCCAGCACAGCACACTTGGTCAGCTCTCAGTGGGGCTGCAGCAAGGCTTTGAGAAAAATGGATTGGATTCCTGTCTAGTGCCTGCAGAGCATCCCTCCCTCCCAGCACCAGCAGCTTCCCCCTGCAAAGCAGAGCTCTGGGCTGGGTTTTTTCTTCCCACCAAATCCCACTCTTTTTAGAGACAATTTGGGATTTTCAAGGAATGCAGAATTTCCTTTCAGACTCTAAATAAATAAATATTTAGAAGTCAAACTTGCTGCCAGGAAAGAGACATGAGTTTTGCTGTTAGTTTGAACAGAAGTGAGAGAAAGTTGCAGACTTACAAACCTGCACCTATCGGACATTTTTTAACTTTTCTAGGCTTGGATTTTGAGCCCAAGAAAGCCCCTTCAGAAGCAAACCCAAATGTAATGTACTTGGAATTCTCCCTAACAGCCACAAGAGCAGAGGTGTCCCTGTTGTCACTGTGTAGCAGCACAGGGTGTTGATAATGGTGCCATCCAAGCTGCACAAACCTGCACAGATTCTCTTTTAAAGCAGTAGCTGGTGCTCAATCCAAAGTTCCTGGTTGTGAGTTGGAGGCAGGCTCCACCAGCACTCAGTGATTTATGCTGCCTGCTCCAGAAACCATGCAGCTTCAGGAATTTATTTATTTTTTTTCCTAAGCTCACACAGCAGCTTGAAAGTCTCATCCAAGAGATACCAAGGGAATCCCAGCCAGCAGCTCATCCCTACACACCCTCCTCTGGCACAGCCAGGATTTGCATTTCCTATCCCAAGACAATTGTGGAGTAATGGACCTGGACATATTTTATTAACCAAAGTCTCCACGTCCAATAATCCACTTGTCACTATTCTTAATTTTGTCTCTCACAGCATTTATTTGGTACAGAAGGATGATACATGCCTTATTTTAAACAGCTACACTTCAAATGAATATTAGAATATCCTGCATTGTATGTTACCTGTCAGAGGTCATCAGGAGCTATATTTCAAGAAAACTGAAGGCATTAGATGTAGTTTGCCCAGTAGATTAATACTGAGCTGTGAACTTTTATCCTCTGCAGCGAGATTTCCATCCAACTGACACAGAACTGACATGCAGTAACACTTACAACCAGGGGGATCCAATTTAGACAGAGTTCAAATGGTTTCAAGCTACTCATAGGTCACAGAGGTAAAGTATGCATAAGAGAGCTGGCTTTAATCAGGAGGTTTTCAGTAATGTCACACCAGAAGTGATGGGCTACATTGAAAATGAGCTGAATGTCAGGCTGAAGAGTTAAATTGCCAAATATATTTAAATATTCCAAATATATTCTTTAAGACACTTTCACAGGCCCAAACACTTGGTGGGTTTATTTCCAGAACAATACAAAAAGACAAGGCCTTTTATATGACAAAACCTTTCCTATGTGGCATCATATCTGTGATGTCTGTCTTCAGAGGCTTCTGGGGAAGAGATGTGACCCAAACCTAAAACAAAACAGCCTCATTGTGGGTGACAGCTGGGAAATAATTCAAAAAAAGACTCCATATTTTCTCCATAACAGCGTGTCAGAACATAGGAAAATTGAGAGGGACAGGCCAGGGTTATAGGGAGAAAGAGGATTTAGGAAACTACAATTTTAATGCAGTTATCAAATGCTGACCTACTTGTGGAACAGGCAGGTGGAATTTCTGTTAAACTTTTCTTACCAAAGAACAATGTGAAAATGAGGGAACTCATTGAAAGACATGCCACTGAAAGACCCTGTGCTATTCTCTTGGGGCTTTTAAAGGTTGCATTCCACCCAGAAACCCCTGAATCTGCCAGGTGTCCTTATTTCAAGTTTCCCTGATCAGTTTGAGTGCATCCAAACCAGCCCTGTGCCCTCCTTTCCAGGCAGATGTGCTGTGAGCTTTGTCCCCATGCCAGCAGGTACAACAGGGAGTAAAGTGGGAGTTGGTCATGCAGCTTGGGAATTGTGCACCACCTGCTCTGCACTCTGCTGGAGAGCTGCATCCCGGACACAACAGCAGTTCCTGCACAAAGCACCTCTTCATTCCAGCCCACAGCCACCTGGAACCCTGGGCAGAGCTCAGCAAACCCATTCTCAAGGGCATCTTTCAGCTCATCTCCAAGGGAGCCAGCGCTTCTGTGAAGGCTGATCTAAAACTGCAGGAGGAACTGCCTGAGGAAAAGAAATGGAGCATCTCAAATCTTCCCCACCGCCTGCAACTTGCTTTAAATTTAACACGAAAAAAGAATCCACACCTGTATTAAACACAAACAAAAGCCCAAATCAAGCATTAAGAGAAGGAAAAACAAACCCCAAACACCCACTGTCCCCCAAAAAACAGCCCACAGGGCAGATTACCCCATCTTAAAAAATAAAACACCTCCAGCTGCTACAGAAGGGGTGTTAGAACCTGAACATGAGAGTTTCTTGCCCTTCTGCAGGGCTCTCTTGAGTGCCTTTTAAGGAGCCAAGCACAGACAGAGCAGTAATTTTGCTGCAGAAATAAAGATGGCAGAATAGAAACAACCATGGCTCAACATGTTATCCACACCAAGCCCTGCTCACAGCCTTCTCCCTCACTCTGCTTTTCTGACATTGTCTTCCCAGGCTCTACTCCCTCAAACGAACCACCCAGTTATGGCATGTCAGCTGAAAAGTCCTCACGAGAATAATGTTTTCCTCATTGAATTAAAGAAATTACACAACACCCATTAAACTGGACAGTGATGCTACAGGACATGAGATATTTCATGTTTTGCAAATGGTTAGCATCAAAATCTCTCCCTAGAAGCAGTGACAGTTACAGCAGTGAGGCCAGCTCCACTGTGTGCCTGCACACCACCTCAGAGAAAAATCAGCAGAGGCTGTTTATTGTGGCCCTAAATGTGATTTTCCTGTGGCCTCCTCAGCATTCATGTGCCTAAAGCCTCCAAAGCATTAAGCTATCCCACAAGACACATATCCAAAAACATCCTTAACAGCCTCCTTTCCACAAGAACAGAACGTGTGGATTGGAACATTCTGGTCAGCTGGCTCAAGGGGATCACAAAGTTGATTGGGAGCTCCTGGGGGGAAAATAAAAAGCACCTGGGAAAAGAGCTACAAGGGTTAACTTGTGGGCTACCTCAAAAAACCACATTCGTGTTCTTTTGCAATAAAACACCAAACTTAATGACCATCAAATAATGGTCGCATGATCTGAGATTTGGAAAAGCTGGACACATTCAATTGCTCTCTCTGATGAAGTCTGTACTTATTTGGCATTACCAGAGATATCTCAATCCCTAAATAATTAACCTACAACCAATATGTATGAAATTGCCTCACTAAGCTCACTAGCCAGGACTGTTTGCTGTTAAATTAGCAGAATAAATAATTTACACACACAAAAAAAAAGTGTGCACAGGGTAGCGCCAATAAACCTGGAGGAACTTGTTCATTATTTGCAAGAAAATTGGATGGAAGCACAATTCCCCAAGTACAAGGCATTGTGCAGAGTAAAAGGTGTATTAGTATTATTGCAGCATGTAGGGAACAAATGAAGCCTCCTGACTGCTCCCTCAGACTGTGCTGTGCTCATCAGCCTTCCCTCCACAGCTGGGCAGAAATATCTGCAGTGCCCTGGACATATGAGAGCACAGGAGACTCAAAGTTGGCATGCAAAGTGTATTTTTGTGGGGGAAAAAAAATAAAAATATTGTGGTTTTATCATCGCTTGCTTCTGAGTAAGCAAGGACCTAAAAAAGTAGTAGTTATATAGAACATAGAAATATAGTTACTATAGGTATTTTATTATAAATATAATATATATTATAATATATATAATGTATATTTTATATATATAATATAAACTATATTATAAACATATATATTTATATAATAGTATACATACATTATACATTTTAAATATATTTATAATATAGTACGTATAAATACATTATATATTATATATTTTATATATTGTAATATAGTACAGTATCAATAAATACTATATATAATACTATATATAATATAGTATTTTAAAATATTATAATATATTATACAAAATATATTTTAATAAAGTGATATAGTATATAAAAATATCTTTTATGTATATATTATATATATGTATATATTTATTATATATACTATAGTATATAAATATATATTTATTATATATAGTAAATATATAAAATATAAAATAAATAAATAAGATTTATAATGTATTTACTCATATAGTTTATAAATATAAAAAATATATATTATATTTGTAAGGGTTTATATGAATATGTAGTATTTAACACTGAAATGACAGTTGTGTGTCATTTGGAAAACCCACAAATCATTTTTTCCAGTGGCAAAAGTCACTGTTGCTCACTCCAAATGCTCAAGAAAAGTGCTCTGTAAATTCGTAATTTGCAGGATCTTTATCATTTTTAAGGTCACTACAAAATGAAGTGCTGATAAAAGTTATGTCCTGGAAAAGCCCATCTCTGCATGGCTACTCCTATAGACCCTGCTGCAGCACATAATGAATCAGTCAGCATCTCTCCACTAACGTCCCTGGCAGCTGGAGCAGGCCCTGCTGGCTAAGAAAAACAATCCTGACTCTCTGCTCAAAGCCCAAGAACAGTCTAAGAACAGCTATTCCAAAGGCACATTCAGAATTCACAGCTAAGAGCTGACATTCAGCAATAAATAAATGAAATTCAGGGAGAAGGGTTTGGCACAGAAACTGGTGCTGAGGCCAAAACCAAGCTCATGGCTGCTGTGGGCCCATCTCCCGTGAGCTTCTGGAGAGCTGCAAGCTCCTGTGCTCAACCTGTCCCTGATACACTGATATAAATACGCTCCAATTATCAATCTATATGCTCCAGTTGAAGGAATGGCTTTCCCTGCCCAGTGGGACAGCAGCAAGAGGCTCCCCCTGCCCCCTGTGGCTTCTGCACAGCTTCCCTCCTGGGGCTTCAGCTGCTCACAGTGACTCTGAGATGTGGTAGAAAGTCTCTTGTCCCAGCCTGGCAGTCAAAGGAGTCAGAGCTCTTCAGTTCTCATTCTCAAGGTTGTTTATTGTTTCTTATCTATAAAATTCTTTCTCTGGCCTGCCGAGGGTCATTCAGTAGGTCAGACAGAGGCACTCTGGCCACCCACAGGGTGGTGTTATCTTTTTATACTAAAAACTACATGTACAATATTTACAATTACTTTCCAATACCTACCACCTATGTTAGACCATGAGCTTCTACTCCAAACCAATCCAAAAGTGCCAACATCACAGCAGAGATGGAGCCCAAGGAGAAGAAGAAGGAGAAAGGCTGGACATGCCCAAATTCCTCCATCTTGCCCCCTGAACCCCCATTCTAAAAACCCAAAAAAATCTATTTCTTACCCTGTGACAAACTAACTATTATTCTACTTATACTTTTTGGCTTGCAGATCTTCATATAAGGTTGGTAGTTTGCTCCATGGGTCATAATCAAAACCGCAGGGGCATCTTGGGCTCTGTGCCAGGGTCTCTGAGCCCCCTGGCAGGAGTCCTGGCAACCCAGGACAGCCAGAGGGATGTCCTGAATTGCAACACTTCCCTGCCCTCCCTGCATCACCCCTGAGCTGAGGAACACCCTCCAAACCCTGCCTGCCCTCCCAGCTGTGCTTTTCCTGCACCCCCAGCCTCAAGGGACAGAGGCACAGACACCTTCACCTCCCCCAGAGCCCCTGGCTGTGGGATCCAGCCCCTTGGCTGAGCTGCAATCAAATGCCAAGTCTCAGCCTGATTTGTTGGGGTTTTTTTGTTATTTGATAGCAAAGTATCCTGGGACATGTTTTTTGACCTCTCTCTGTATTCATGCTGAAAACAAACAGTCTCTTTATGAAACCCCAAACATTTCTCCTTGGATTATGAATCATGTAGTTGCATGACCTGTGTCCCAATGCTTCCTGCAATCTGTCTTATTTAATACTGAAGGAAGTCATAGATATGAATGCCAGCTTGTCTGTTCTCCTAGAAAACAATACTGGGAATAGCAATTTCACTCATCTTTATCCCAAAAGAACAACAACAACAACAACAAAAAAAAATCCAACAAAAACCAGGTTAGCCCTGTGGAGTAAAAGGTGTCTCAGTGTCATTGTTGCATGCAAGGATCAGATAAGCACTTGGTTTGTGCTGTCTCTGAAGACAGCTTTATCCAAATAAAGCAAAGTGCATTTTATCATTCTGTAATGGAAAAGACCTGTCACTCTTTGAATATCATCATATGGTTGGTGGCCAGCAGATAATGGACTGTTAAGTGTCAAGGTGACTGGCTTTGAATGTGCACAAAACTAAAAATTATAGACCTGTCATTCCACAGGCAGGCCACAATTAGCTGTCTATGCAACTTGAAATTCCCATTTTGCCAGCTGAATAATCAACTGGGTACAGTTTCTCACTGTGGATGCCTTTTTAGGCTCTTTGCACTTAGGATTTTATCTTTTTCATAAGGTATTTCCAATAACTGCACGGGGCATTTAGGCAGAGGAGGTTAGCAGTGAACTGCACAGTTATCTCCTCCCCAAACACACACATGAATGCATCCACTAAGATTACACAATCAACATTTTTTATGTTCATTTCCTCTCACTGTGCTCTACCCTATATTGTTTCTGCCAGAGATGTGGTGCTAAGGAGCACGAGCCACACAAAATTCACAGCTTCAGACTTCCTAGCTGGCTTTTTTTTCTTTTCTATTAGAAACATAATTTAATTTTTCTACCTTTTGCTATCAGTCCAAACTGATACGAGTTTTGGAAATAAAATGTTTTCAATGGTCAGCTTCAGAAAGGAAAATTATTTTCCTTTGGGAGAATTATTTCTGCTATATCACTTTTTCTCTATCACTAACAAACATTTCAGGTGGTTTTTGGCCAAGACAAGTGGGGTGATATATACCCAGAATGACTCTTACTTTCTGCTAGGAAACTCAAGAAGTAATACGATCTGAAGCATGGAGAATCCCAGGACATACATTAATGTGTGTGCTGCAGCCCTTTTTGTCCTGGACAAGTAGCAAGCATTTGATGTCTAAAAGGCCATTCTGCACTTGAGAAAGAAATTGCTTAACATTGTGCCAGAAGATGAAAATAAATAAGGCTAAATTCTGGGTTTATAAACAACGTAACATCAGGACAATTGCTGCCTCAATGCCTTTTTGATATGAACTCCTTTCTAAAGAAATGTTATTGCAAATGTTTTCCTTTTGGGTTTTCTTTTTTTTCTTTTTTAGCTCAGCCAAAGCCACTTGGAATAACAGAAATACATCTGGGATCCTCACTGGACACTGAACCCAGCCACAACACGAGGCTTTCAATTTTTCCAGTGCTTCATATATGGATGAATATATCCAAATATATCCAATGCATGCTGGCCTGGGAGGTGCAGGGGCACTTGGATTATCTGAAGAGGGCTGCTGAGCACCCAAGCCTGTGGCTGAGCCTGTAATTAAATGGCACATGGGCTGGCTGCCTCAGCAGCCCTGAGCTTCCCTCAGACCCATTTCCTTTCTCCCAGCACAATTCACTCTTCCCTCACTTGCCCCATTTAAGTGCCCCCCTGTCCTTTTTTTGATGATGACTTTTAACAGCAGTTATTTGAAGAGTGTAATTTACAGCAAGTCGTGAAAATAGCTGTATGCACAAAGCTGAAGACGTGGCAAATTACAGCTAGAGAGGCTGGGGGGAGCAAAGGGGAAAGTTCTTAAATTCACACTGCAGAACTACACTGTTAGCCTGGATTTGCTCTCTGCTTTTTCTCCTCTCTCCCTCTAGAAATAGAGGGTTAGGCCATTAGAGGATTCAATTGGTTCCAGATGGACCCTTAACCCAGTTCTTCTAATAAAAACATTTTCCTGTTAAACAACCTGTGTCACATGGAATAGATGAAATTCATTTTTAGTGTACTGCCACTGAAGCCTGGAAAGACAAACCTACAGTATGAGGATCTTTATCTCAAATAGAAAAGGGTAATGCAACCGTGATTTATCTCACAATTGGGCAGTGGTAATTAAAAAGTAATGCTGGAAAAGACACCTAACACAAGTTTCTAAGGGAAGTTATAAAAAAATTATAGCTGCCTTTTTTAAAGGCAACAGTCCTTTTTTAACTTTTCTATTATATTACTTGGAGAAAAATCAAAATATAACAGCATGACTTCTAAGTAATATTTTTTGTGAGTTATTTCCCTTGTTAAAAAACTTTAGTTTCATTTTACTTCTGGTTTTTTAATACATAAATCACAGACCCAGCTTTCCTCATATAGAAATCACTAACAAAAATCTTGCAGTTGTCTCAT
>JAWWEY010000273.1:1422600-1445821 GCA_035582745.1 Loriotus luctuosus
GAACCCACAGGATGGGCTCACACTGCAGCAGTTCAGTTTGTGCAGAACCCACAGGATGGGCTCACACTGCAGCAGTTCAGCAGAACCCACAGGGTGGGCTCACACTGCAGCAGTTCAGCAGAACCCACAGGGTGGGCTCACACTGCAGGAGTTCAGCAGTTTGTGCAGAGCCCACAGGATGGGCTCACACTGCAGCAGTTCATGCAGAACTGTCTGCCCTGGGAGGGACCCAGGTTGCAGCAAGGGAAGGAATCTCCTCTGGGCAGGGGGAGGAACAGTGTGTGATGAGCTGAGCATGGCCCCCACCCCCTGGCTCCCTGCTCTGCTGGGGAAGGAGGAACAGCCCCATAAATGACCCTGAAGATCCTGCAGTTCCAATTCCCCTGCCATGGCCAGGGTCACCTTGCACAGCACCAGGTTCTTCAGAGCCCCATCCAGCCTGGCCTGGAACACTTCCAGGGATCCAGGGGCAGCCTGTACCAGGGCATCCCCCCCTCACAGGGAGGAATTTCTTGCCAAAATCTAACCTAACCCTGCCCTCTGTCAGTGTGCAGCCACTCCCCCTTGTCCAGTCCCTCCATGCCCTTGTCCCAGACCCTCTCCAGCTCTCCTGTAACCCCTTCAGGCACTGGAAAGCTGCTGGAAGGTTCCTCCCAGAGCTTTATCCTCTCCAGACTGAATAACCCCAGTTCTGGAGGTGCTCCAGCCCTCTCAGCACCTTTGTGCCCTGCTCTGGGCAGATCATCCTGAAGATTTATCACATGTTCCTGCAATCCAGAAGAGCCTCACCATCCACCTGTGCAGGTGTGAGCAGATAACACAGCTTTGACCAGAACCTTTAGATAAGATGAAACAAGTATTTAATGAGAAGAGCAGTTTGTGTGATTTTTAGGTGCTTTCTCTGGCAGCAGTTTTGTCCCTGGGAAAATGCAGTTGGACATGCACCTTCAGCAAATGTAATGATCAGAAAGTTGCATTACAATCCCAGCTAGCACTGCTGCAAACAGGGCTGCTGCAGTAAATTGTTCAAAGCCAAAATAAACCAAAGGGGCTTTTATGTGTTTTTTTTTTTCTTTTTCCATACTCTTAGGTATTAGAAAGGCATTAAATACTTGCAATAGCAGTGGTACCTAGTGCTCAATAGCTCACACACAGCTTAGGCAATTAGAAGCTGTTTTCTTTGGAAAGAATGCACTAAAATTGGCCAGGACAGCATAAGGATAAGTCATGGTGTTACTTGTGTGAGACTGACTGCGATAAGGAGATTATTTGAGCTTGGCAAAGTGATAAGCCTCTGTGGATTGAATAATTTCAGCAGCTTGGGAAGACTGGAGGGCTTTTGCTGCACTGAGCAGCACAGAATGCACAGAGCCCTGAGAAGCAGGGGCAGAATGCTCACACCAGGGCAACACTGTCCCATGGCTAATTACTCATTTCTGCAGCTCACTTCAATCATTCTGAACAGGGGGTGCATGTGGAACAACAAACATCATCAACAAGCAAGGGAAAATAGATAATAAGAACCAAATAAGCTACAAAGAACCAACCCCAAAACACCCACCCTGATCATGCAGTAATAATTTCTCTGAAGTTTTCTCCTGCACACTCGTAACTCCACCTGATTTATTCAATTCTGTAAACAGAACAGAAGACTGGTAAGGCAGACACACCAGGATCTTATTCTAGAAAGCCACGTACAAACAGCAGAATCAGCATCAGTGATTTGTGACTGCTATTGAGGAAATTAGAAATAATTGCAACCTTTCATTACAAAACCTGTCATTTGGTATCTGCAAGCAATTTGGTGTAAAACTAATCTTGACGACTGAGTCACTGCCAGACCTCATAATTTGCTGCATAAACATTAAACCATATAATTGCTCAAGGTGAATGCAAGAACCTATAACATTAACTGTTGCTATATCAAGACCAAACCATGAAGTTCTTGATTCAAAGAAATTGGAACTGTAGGATCAGGCTTTTATTTTTATTTTTTCCACCTCTTTGAACATAATGAGGGTTAATAGGAACTCAAATTTCAGGGGAAAAAAAAATCCAGAACAACATTTCCATTGAGTAAGCTTATTTTGGATTACTCACATGAACTGCTGAATTCACAAACACTGGGCTCAGGATTTTGCACATTTAGACCTAAACTGCTTCAACAAAAACAACTGCACAGTGTGGAGAACCCATTAGCATTTATCACAAATCAGATTAAACCCAACAGATTTTTTCCACTCCCAGACTGTGGATCAAACATCCTCACCACACACAGCTTATAGTTATGCCTGGATTCTACATTCTCCTTCCATTCCTAAGCATTTTCCCCTAGATTAGTTCCTACCCAGTTTGCAATCAAAAAACCCAAACCCGACAAAATATTTGATACCATAAAATGTAATTGATCTGTGCCTTCACCACCAGAACTTCCACCAGTTTCTTGTAAACCTGATGTAAAAAAATCAGCATTTCTGTCATGGAAATTATATCAAAAAAGCTCCACTTGCAGCCTGTCCTCTCTTGCCACCTGCCATTGTTATACCCTAATTACTGTATAAATGTATTTTAACACACTGCTGTGGGTCTAAGCCCATGAGCTCCTACCCAGTTTGCAATAAAAAAAACCCAATCCCAACAAAATATTTTATAGCATAAACTATAATTGATCTGTCCCTCCAACACCAGAACTTCCACAAGTTTCTTGTAGAGCTGATGTAAAAAAATCAGCATTTCTGTCACGGAAATTGTATCAAAAAACTCCATTTGCAGCCTGTCCTCCCTTGCTATCTACCATTGTTGTACCCCAATTACTGTAAAAATATATTTTATATACATATAAAACTATTGTATAAATATAAAGTTATTGTAGAAATATATTTTGACACACTGCCATGGGTCTAAGCCCAGCTGGACACCAGGACAGACACTTTTATGGATATTCTGCTTTTCTGCCAATTTTGTTCCAAGGATTTGGAGAGAAAGGTGGATTGGCAAGGGATTTCAGATGCTCCCACAACATGTGAAAATAAAGTTCAAGTCACAGCGTGGTGCAAAGCATTATTGGAAGAGAAAAAGAAAAACTCTGTCCCACAATGTGTTGAAAGCTTCCCAAATGGTGAGAGTTATTTCAGAAAGTTTATTTTAGGTAAAGGAAAGGTTTTTTCCCCAAGGAATTGGTAACATAGGATTGCACATTACAAAAGGTTCATTGCCAAAGCAAAGTAGAATTATTTTACTTCTGTTTTATATCCTAGTTCTCCAGGACAGAGAGAAAACGTCTGGAAAAGACTAGAAAATATCACCTGGCTCACAGCCCATGTGTGCATGTGGGTAGATTTTATTTTTCAGCAAAACTGCAAGCTAAAACATAAATTTATTAAATGAAAAAACCTCTCCCACCTGTTAGAAGTACTTGAGTAAAAAATACACTGGGTTTCCACAGAACTATAAAGATTCCTCAGAATACTATTTTTTACATGTTTAAGTGAGACTTGCAAAATGAAGTGTTAAAAATTCATTCTACCCTAAAAATTCATTGCAAAATGAAATGTTAAAAATTCATTCTACCCTAAATCCAGTAGCTGCATCCCAAATATGACCTGTGCTCTTGAGCTTTCATCTGACAGCATCTCAGGAGCTGAACAGTTCCTTCCCCTCCTCTCCTGCACTTCTGAATGAACAACTGGGAAATAAATGTGACTGTCCTGGTGTGAAGCAAAACTTCCAAGACAAATAGACTGACTTTTTGCAGTAAGCCTAAAAATAAAATCAAACATAGGATTGTAAAAATATTATTATTTTATTATTTATTATTACATCATCATCATTATTGTTGTTGTTATTCCTACAAACCTCACAGGGACTATAAAAACCAGAGCTGTAGCCACGACTACAAACTAAGTCCCTGGAGGGAAAAGGAGGAATTTTTTACATATTGAAGCTGTCCCCAGATTCAACCAAAGCCAGTGAAATATTTGATTTCTTTCATGAATTTCCAGTGCAAGTGACCTCTGCATACAGGCAGGCACCTACATCAAGTGTGATGTTAGCCCTGTTAATGCAAACAAGTTCTTTATTGATCTACTCTAGTGAAGGCTTGAGCCTACACAGGGAAATAACAAGGGGGAAAATCCCTGTACCATTTAAAAAAAGGATTTTTTTGGTTGGAATTAGTGGTTCTTACAACTCACTGCCATCAAAAGCTACTTCAGAGAATTTCACATTAAAGTGGAAATCTTCAACCATTTTTGCATTTATCATGATTGCAAGGTACAAATGTACAAAATTCCAAGGCACAAGGTACAAAATGTTGTTTCTTTCCAAGAAGCAACACAGAAGACAGACAGAAGTTTTATCTTATTAAAGCTACTCAAAGAAAAGATTTCCCCTCCTGCATGCAGTGGTGGGAATGTAGCAAACAGGCACAGTGAGGAAGGTCTAGGGCATGTGGGCATCAATAAACCACAGCTTCTTTATCAAGAATAAATAATAAGAAATAAGAAAATATTTAAAAATAATTAGAATTAAAAAAAATAAAATTAGACTTAAAAATTAAAAATAACAAGAAAAATTTAGAATAAGAATAAAAGAATAAAAAATAAATAGTAATAGAAAGAAATAGTAATATAAAGCAATAGCAAATAGAAAAGAAATAATAAATAAAAAATAAATATTAAATTAAAATAAATATTAAATTAAAATAAATAGTTAATAAAAATAAATAGTAAATTAAAAATAGTTAATAAAAATAAATAATAAAAATGAAATAATACATAAAAATGAAATAATAAATAGAAATAAAAATGAACATAAAATGAATAAATAAATAAAAATGAATAAATAAAAATGAACATAAAATTGAAAGAATAAATTAAAAATAGTAAACAAAAAAAAAATAGTAAATAAAATAAATAGTAAATAGTGAATAAAGAAACAGTAAATAAAAAAATAAATAGTCATAAAAAGAAATAATAAAATAAAGAATAAACAATAATAAAGTTAAGAATAATGAGAAAATAAAAAAAGTTAAAAGGGTAAACTTTACAAGGAAGATCAGTAAATGCAAAATCAATTTTGCTCATTTATTTTCCTAATCATGTCATGCTGTGATTGAGTTTCAAGCTAGATTTTCTCTCCCCCTCACCTGGAATTTAAGCAGGCAGCATGTTAAATCACTGCAAGTGGACTCTGGCTTTCCAGACCCTGAGAGAGTGTGGCTGTTCACTAAGGTGTACCTAAAAATAGCTTCATTTGGGGCAAAGCTCCTTTTCGTGCCCCTGAACATTGAATGGGGAGCAGATTCTCCATGGCTGATCACTGCAAGATGAATTTTACTTCAAATTGTGCCCACAATTGTGCAATTAATGAGAGAAATCCAAGTTTTCTTACTTTCATTCTAAGCAAAGCCATTACCCCACCAGTTTATTTCATTGTCTAAAGCATGAAAACCTGTAGGGTTTCACATCAGATATTTTCTTAGTTGTTACTGACTAAGGAGGACTGAACACTTGAGAAGGGTGAGAAATATTTGCAAAGTTGGTGCTCTGTACTCAAAATCTCTGCTGTGGTTCCTTCTCCCCCTCACCACCCAACACTGAGCCTCAGTTACCAGAGCCTGTGTGCACAGAAACAGGATTCCAACTTTGTATGGCACTTGAGAACCAAAAAAAAACAAACAAAAAAACAAAAAAGTCCAAAACAAACAAGAAAAAAAATACACTAAAAGCAAACATGCCAGCCAAACAAACAAACAAACAAAAAACCAAAAAAGAAAAACAACCAAAAAAAAAAAGGGAGAGAACAAGTAAAAACCCCATGTTTTTTGCAAGATCATATAGATTAAAATTTTGTGGATAAGGCATACATAAAGCAAAAGCACAGTTCTAAAAGAAGCCTCAAAATACACATTACACAAAGATTAAAGTTATGAAACCCAAACTCCTGGAAGCCCACTGTAATTGCTTCTTTCATATCTGGCATTGCACTGCTGAATTCCTTGGCTTCCAAGAGCAGACTTATGGAGATGCTGTCCTGTTTGATTTGGCACTGTTCACAAGCTTTGGTAGATAATCAAAAATAGAGAGAGGGCACAGAAGAGCAGGAAAACCCTCAAAAACCTGGCTGGGCTGCTGTGGTGAGTGCCCCCATAGGCAGAAAACCTGTAAGCACAGAGCAGCTCTGTCATTCAGTCTTGTTCCATTTTAGACTGCTTTTCTATGCATCTTGACAAAATAAACATCAGCATCTCATCAGTAGATATTGATGCATGTCCAGGTTAACCCTCTTCACTTGTCAACAGGTAGAAATTTTAGTTTTTCCTCTTTGCAGTATTATGGAATATGTATGTTGTACATTAAGTGAAAACAAAAATGTTACAAAAAGTAACAAGAAGTAAACAGGACAATTTAAAGAGGTACTTAAAAAATTTCCCAGGTTAAATCATTATTAAAAGAGGTAGATTTAAAACATTCTCAGTATAAATATTCAAGGGACATAAAACTGATTTTTCCAACTTCAAGAGGACCCAATAATGACCTGGGGAGTCCTGAAAGGCTGCCAAGAAAATTGTGCTCTTGTGGAAAACCAGGGGCAGAGGGAGGGGAGGCTATCCAAGCCACCCAGGGGCAGCAGAAGGCTGGCCTGGGATGCTTACACATGGCTGGAAATTCACAGGAAAGCCTCCCATGTAAACAGGAATCCCCAAATATCAACACGGCCACCAAAAAAGCTCTAAAAGCAGTGCTGAGCTCCTGGCTGGGTCGGGCTGTGTGCAGTGGCAGGGCACACAGGAGGTGGGAGAGCTGCTCCCAAAATCCCGGTCCCCGTTCAGTGCCACCAGCAGCAGGTCCTGGGGACAAAGCCCACGGTGCTGGGTGTGTGCCCTGCCTCTGCTGCCAACAGGAACCTCTCTGGGAATCCTTAAAATCAGAGGGGTTTGGGAAAGCTGCAAAAGGCACCCTCAGAGAAAGCAGAACTGGGATTGGAGCCAAGCAGCAGCCATGAGATTGGTCAGCAGAAAAATTATATGAGATGTAGAAAGTAAGAACAGGTAAAACAATGGTCTGTGCATTAAAGCTTGGCTGGAATAACTCCCTAAGCTACAGAAAAGTTTATCTAGTGAGATATTAGGAAGCTCTAAGCTTAATAATGGAGCTCTGTGCATTGTAAATAGTCAAGTACAAGTCAAACACAATACCTGTTTTAAGGCTCACAAGCAGGTATTGTATTTAAAATAAGCAAGCATTGTGTAACCACAGGTACATGTGCTTATAGTGCTTGGATGGAACTGCTGTCATTGTGCTTTTGTTTTGTGTGATTGGTCAAAAACCTTTTAAAGTAAGTTATAGCATTAAGTTCTTGCTCTGCTGCCTGGGATGTGAGCTGCTGGCATCTTCCCATTGCCATCACCATGGAATGAGACTGATGCTGGAAAATCAAACAGAGACGTGTTCCCAGCAGTCCTGTCCTGTTGGTGACTTGTACATAGACCCCAGCCAGCAATAGGAACCCTCCAGAGCTGCCTGGGCAGAGGATCCTCCCCTTCTGCTGGAGCAGGGAGGGAAGAGCAGGCTGGTGGCTGCGAGGGGAACGAATGCTCCCAGCAGTTTCACTCCTATTCACATTTGGACTTGGAGAGCTGCCAGGTTTCCAGGGAAGCAAGTCATCCAGAGCAGCTGCTGCCCAGTTATGATCTCCTCTCTCCCCAGACTTCCTCCACAAACATAGAGCAGATCCTTGTTGGCCAGCTGGGGCTTTTTAAGGCCCCCACAGCCAGGAGAGGGCTGGAGCTCTTTGCTTGCCTCCAGCTCTGGCTGTTTGTCCTCCCCAGCTCTGTGCTGCAAGTGGGGAGAAGCAGATTGTGCTCTGTGCAGCACGGCAGTGCTGGGTGATGCCCTCGGGGATGAAAGACAAGATAAACTCTCCCAGTTTGTGCACAGCCCCTTGTGGCTCAGCAGTGAGGAGAGCCAGAGGACTGAAGCCACATTGCAGGCAGCAGCAGACAGAGACACACTTTGTGAACAGCACCACGCTCAGCTACAAAGCTCAGTGGGGCTGTTGTGCACAAGAAATTAATCCTCACAGAGCATTACATAAAAGCCATCCCACAGTCTTCCTCCTTTTTCAAGATTTTGAGATTAATATGGGCACCGTGCTTGGGGACAGACGTGTTCCTTAGGCAGCAGGAATGCAGAAAAAGTGCCTTCTCCTGAACAATGCTTTCATCTCCTTATTCCAACACTTGTTAAAAGTCTTTTATGGTCAACTCTGCTTAGATTTGCCACGTTAAAAGTGAAGAAAAGCTCCTCAAAGTCAGATGCTTTGTCTCTATCCTGTTTGAAAGAGAGCCTGAAGGCTCTGCTGCTGAACATGCCACTTGCATATGTACCTGTACAAGTGCATTAAACTGAAGGTCTCCAAGTCAAATGTTCAAGTGCTTTGCTGCACTGCTCTGACAGGTATTCATTCTTGTGACAGCTGAAAACCAGAAGCATTCCCTGCAGACAAATATTTTTTCCTGATTTCCTTCAGACCTGCTGGCAGAGTGCACTGCCTGATCACTGGGCTGCTGTGCTCGAGCAGAGCTACCCAAGTGAGCAGCATCCTGGAGTGATGCATGTCTGACCAGTTGTATTAGACAAAAAAAAAATCATCTGGTGGCCAAATTCCAGTTGCAGTTATGGTCCCTTAATGAAATTACATCTTAATGGAGCTGACCTAGTTATACATTAAGACTACTGTACCTAAAATATTACATGGATGGAAACATATTCTTTGCCATTTAAGCTGCAATTTGCAATACTGATTTTAACCCCAGATGAGACCTTGATCCAACTAAGTGCACTATGAATCCAAAAATCCTGACCTCCAGACCAAACATTTGTTCTTGATTCTAAGTGCAAGCAGGCTGCCTCACGTTTGGCTGAGGGGTGTGACCCAAATCTCTCAGTTAACACTCTGGTTCAAAGAGTAATCCTGCTGCATGCAGCTTTTTTTGGGATGAAAGCTACACCAGAACACTCACCCACACAAGGTAATGACTCCAAGTTCTCAGAGACACCAAGAACCAACAGGGTATTTTCATGCAAAATAGGAAAAAAAAAAGCAAACCCAAAAATCAGGGTTGCAGTCTGCAAACAGAGAAAAATAACCTTTGATTCCTTTATACCAGAGAAAATTAAGGGACAAGGAGTGATTTCATCTTGTCTCAGAAGACACAGAGCTGTTCACCATCCCATCACAAAACCCTCCTGCCCTGCTGGAGGCACACTTGGAAGATTTTTTCATTGCAACCAGAAGCACAGGAAACCTTCAGAGATTTACAATACCTGTGTGCTGGTTCTCCCTGCAGTCAGTGACACCCAGACCTCCCACAGGGATTTGGGTGCTCATTTTCTGCTGGTTTAACTGGACACCAAAATGCCTTTGCACTGAGTTCTGCCTTAGCACCCCTGCTCCTCCCAGTACATGATGGTAATACCATCTCCCTGCTTCAAAGATGGTTAATGAGAATAAACTACTAACATCACTGAGTCACTCCAAATTATACATGGTCACCTAAACAGTTTTTAGGACTTGGGACTCAGTCTTCAATCACAGGCATGGAACAGCCCGAGTACCTGCAGTGAATGAGAATTTGAAAAGCAATTTAATCACAAGAACAGGATTTGGGAATTAAAAAAAAAAAAGAAATTGTGATTCTAAGGAATAGAGGAGACAGGTTCTCTAATTCTGCTCTGTGCCTTTCAAAGAATCTCTTTAAGGAATTATTAGACTTTATATGACTGAACTGCACTCTCTTTACAAAGTTGACTGCACATCTAAAGCACAGAACAAATCAAATGGAGTGGACCCTTTTAATCCAGGAGAGCCTCTCTACGTGACCAGCACGACAGACTCTCCTCAAACTGATCTGTTTAGTTGGGTGGGCAGCTCTAAATGCTCATCCCTCTTCCCTGCTTGCAGACATGAGGGAAGCAGCACTCTCAGGACTCATATCTGGACATCATTTTCCATTAAATCATTAGAAAGCAGCAGCACACAGGAAGAGCAACAGGAACTATTCTGCAGTACTATAGTTATTATAAAATTCAGCTTTAAATAAGGAAATCCATAGGAAAAAAATCAACCCAAACAATCCAAAATATCATCAAGCTCCTGTTTATCAGAGTTTCAGCTGATTTTCTGGAATGGAACCAGCATGGCCTGCATGGAATTAAGACTAGAGCTGCTCACCTGCCAATACTTCAGATTTGTAAATGAAAATAAAAAATATCACAGATGCAGAAAACTGAAGAGCATTATCCAAGTCGTTAACAACGTGAAATTAATTCATTCAATGTCCCCAGCCTTTACTGAACAGCAGCAAATTTAACATGAATTTTCAAAGTGTCAAACACGAAAGGCCACAGTCATGTCTGACTTAGCACGTGCCCTCTCATCTGTCATTTTCCTCCTGGCCCAGAATTTCTGGGCTGTGTTAACTTCCACTTCACAGTTGCATGGAAGTGATATTGGTTAAATGAGCTCAGTGCTACAAGGAGCTCAACACCCACAATGGTTGGAAGCCTGATGTCAGGAGATGGGGCTAGAAGAGAAAATAACTCATTTTCACCACTACCAAACACAGTAAGAGTGAAAAATCCTAAACACTTCAACTATTTTTGCATGCCTCAGTCAGTCTTCAGGGTATTATTCTAGAACAAAGACTTAACATTATTATTTAGTAAGTTATTTCAAAATGCTCAAGAAAAACAAAGAGAATGCTGCTAAAGAAAAAAAGAGGCAGAGAAAATTGACTTTCTAGTAGGAAAAAGAAGTGTGCTTTTCCCACAGTAGTTCTCCCTACTCTGTGACAGTTTATTTTATGCCTACATGATGCTTTTATTTTTGAACAGGATAACATGGAAGTTTTTGGGAAGGTACTGCTTCATGACCATTATATAAACATTTCAATGGTGTGGGTAAGGCCAGAGAATTCTGAATTCTGCTAGCAGAAAATATCTTTCTGCCAAGATGGCAACCAAGAAGCTTTGGAAAGATCTAAAACTTCATCGGCTGTATGAGCATTCACAAACAACCCACCAAACACTTTTTTTTCCAGAGCCCTGTGAGAGGAAACAGAAAGAAAAACACACCACAGTGTACATCAGCCATTGCAGAAGCACATGTTACATTTGCCCTTCAGATCAGCACTGTGCAAGCCATGAATGAATTGTTCCTCAAAACCTTCCCTCAAAACTTCTCTATGGAAGGAAATAGTTGAGGATGCAGCCAAGTAGAAGTATGTGTACTTTGGTGTCATCTTGTATTCTAAGCAAGTCTTTAAATCATTTTGCTAACCCAATTTAGTAAAATGGTTAAGTAAGATTATTGTTATTAAAATGATTTAGTAAGATTATTTCTTACATCTGGGTTTCCACCCTTAGGCTGAGGTTCCTTCCTGTCAGGCACTCACAGAACCTTTCTGGGCAGCATCCAACTGTCCCCCCTCAAAACCGGGATGTTTACTTTGTGAGAATTAACTAAATTGTAGCAAAGTGCAGCAAATAACTCATGGACACGACTCCACAGTTCCTACCAATGATAGCCCATAGTTTTTTCTGACTGGTTGTTAAATACAGAGGGGAACTAGTAATATATAGTCACTGACTTTAGAGAACAACTAGTTTATAGCCATTACTTCCAGAATAAAATACTGCAGAGGTGGCTCACAAGTATTGTTTAAATCATTTTACTAACCCAACAGATTATTTCTTGTTCCATCTGGGTTTCCACCCTTAGGCTGAGGGTCCTGTCAGGCACTCACAGGACCTTTCTGGGCAGCATCCAACTCTCCCCCCTCACCACTGGGATGTTTACTTGGTAAGAATTAACTCAATTGTAGCAAAGTGCAGCAAAGAACTGAGGTGCCCTGGCTGGATTTCACAAGGATGAGCTGCAGTGGAACTCTGAAATAAATGATAATGCCAAAGGAAAAATTCCTCACTGTTGTCAAGTGCTCGGAAAGTGTTAACACAGTTCATTCATTTTCAGCTGCAATACCACGCTGAAAACATACTTCTGCTGGTCTGCAGTTGATTGATGTACATTACTCATATCAGGCTAATGGCACTTTATTTTCCAACAGTAGCAAGTAATGAGTGACCTTGAGTGCATATTGTTTTGCTGAGAGGTTTTGTTGCTCCGTGTTCTCTGCGAGCACCCCCAAGGAAATGAGGGCCCCGTGTTGGTGTTTTTCAGCAAACCTCATTTCTTTCATGGCTTTCTGTAAAAGAATTTGATACAGGGATAGAAGCTAACCTAAGTGAGTAAATGAAATATTGATCCACACTACTCTGGCCTTGCCTTCACCTTGTCCCAGGGCTGTGAGTTACTGACTTTTCCGTTTTGGCTGTAATAGGAATTATTACAACAGGCCTGTGCAAGTAATTACTTGGCATGGCAAAAAGGAGGGTCCATCATATATTTCTGTAGAGACGTTCCTTTCCATCAGGCCAGCAGTCTGCTTTTTTGGCCCTGTCTTTCCTACTCTTGATTCAATTCCTTTAAAAATCATTAATCAAGTTCCTTGTCAGCAGAAGTTTATCAAAAGTATTAAGTGAGCAAGGTTGCATGGCCTCCTTTAAAAAAAAAAAAAAAGGAGAGAGAAAAAAAAGCCAAGAAAAAGAAGCACCAATGCAGGGCAGTAAATTTCAAAATATGGAACGCTGGTTCCATGATATATATGAGTGTCTCTTCAGCTGGAATGAGCAGTTTGTTTTAATGATAGATATTGTAGTTTGAGCCCTGATAGAATCCTTCTCAAGTTTATATGCCACGGACTATCATTTATGAGAGACCATGTGTTTCTAAATGGTGAAGGTCATGGCTGATGGCAAAAGTAAAAGCAGTGGTGATTCATTAAAAATAGTTAATAGGGCCTGCTGCTGACAGGGATAAATAGCAACACCCTGCATTTGCAACCCACAAGCAAGTAGTTTAGGCAGTGCTTCTCGTGTGTTTGCACCACCCCTGGCTGGCAGACAGCTGTGAACACACACTGCAAGATTGCTCCCACCCTTCCTGCCCACAGCACATGCACCACGGGTTTGCAGCGTGAGCAGTTTCTGTGGGGGCACATTTTCCACCCAGCAGCTCTGTCAGACTGACTCAACACCCAGCTCACAGTGATTTGTTAGCTAAAAATCACGCTGTACACTGAATTCTGAGGGGCCAAACGTGTTTGCTGAGTGCCCTGCTGGGATCCCATCCCCTGGTTTGAACTCCAGCTGATGTCCCAGGTGAGCCCACGTGGCATCAGTGGAAGCTCTGCTGCATAAAGGACACTAAAACAGGACCTGGCAGCCTTGGCATGACTGAAACTCCAATGATCTTTATTGGTATTTCAGTATTTTATTTATCTATATTGGATCCTCAACCAGAAAAGTGCAATTCCCTTAAGGTGTTTTTGTGCTATTCAGAAAACAAACTCTCCAAATTCAGTTAGAAAGAAAACATTTTGAGTTAGAAAGAACACATGGCTGTTGTGATGCTGTCCCTTTTTTTGTTTTAGCTTTAGTTTTAAAATGCAAACACACAACAATCATCACTAAAACAGAGAGGTACTCCACTTGGTAAAGTTCACAAATGTATTTTGTCAAACAGATTTGGGGCTGCACTTTGAAAACAGAGTTTGGTGAATGTCCTCTCATGGACACAACTCTACAGCTCCTACCAATGATAGCCCATGGTTTTTTCTGACTTGTTGTTAAATACAGAGGGAAACTATTAATATATAGTCACTGACTTTAGAAAACAACTAATTTATAGCCATTATTTCCAGAATAAAATACTGCAGAGGTGGTTCACATTTAATTTCTGACCCTCCTTTGCCAGCCTGTTCTGTTTCTCCTGGGACATTTCCCTACCTAACACATTAAAAAACACATTAAAGTGACTTTTATTTTGGGAGAAAATTTTGTTTCTTATTCAGCTCAAGTCATTTCCTCCTCAAGTGAGATTTGTCTCAACTATTTAGAGAGTTCCATTTCTTGAAGCACCATCAAAATTAGCACAATTAACAACTTCCCTAAGAGTTGATCATGTGCTACTTGAGTAGACACTGGAATGGTGCAAGTAACAGCAGCAAAGGAAAAAATAAAAAAGGAAAAAGAAAGAAAAAAATGAAATCTTCTGCTTAATTAAAAATAGTAACAAAGAGAGGAAATGAAAGTGAATCCATTAAGGCTTGGTTAATTCTGCCATCTCCAGTCCTTTCTTCTTCCCATGATAGATATGCTTTGCAGCTGCCTAGATCAGAGCTGAAATCCTGATTATTCCATAATTACAGAAACTCCCTGACTTTCTTCCCTCTCCCTTTACTGTGGAAAAAGAAGGGTAATTTTTCCTTACTTGATTGCTGAATACAAATGCTTTTTTAAGCAAGCCAGGAAATGGGGCCATGTTGTCTGGCTGATAACCCTTCCTAAAATATAGTTTTGCCTCAAATGTTTTTACCTTTCTTAGGCACTGTTTAAATGCTGCTTCCCTTGGCTGATCATCTGCAGAAACAACAGCAGCCTGTAAATTAGGGAGGCAGACAGTGAAAAAGATTTGATTACAAAGTAGAAAGGTAAATGAGATAGCTGTTGTGATTATTTTAATGCTTATCTTTCAATACTTCTATAAAAGGATCAGTTACCCTAATATAGTCATTCAGAGAAAGACAGTCTGCAGTGGTTACAAATTGACTTTTTATGGAGGAAAATAAGACTGTTCCTAACCTATTGCACTGATATTATATTTTGTTAATATTTTATGAAATAAAAGTCCTCCCATTAAGGGTGGCAAATTGCTTTATAATTATAGCACTTCGCACACTAGAATGACTACTTCATTTTATGGAAAAAAGCTCCAAATACAATTTCATTATCATCCAGTGTCTTTTCAGCCTTCTCAGGCTTTCAGCAGAAAGCACTGTCATATGTATCTCCAGTATCTCCTTTTTCAAATATTAGTTCAATTTAAAGAAAAGAAAATGATGACTCCTGTTCCATTCTGCTCACTGTTAACAAAATAGTTGTGTACAGTGGACATTTGTACCTAGATGAGTCAAACAACCATAAAATATGGTCCTTTTAACTTCTGCATTCAAAGGTTGATTTAAATCAGTCTGAGCACTGAGTTAACTCGAGTGGTTTAGAAACAGATTTAGTTAAATCTGTGCCAGTCCATGGTGCAGTCTATCTTAAATCAGTTTAAGAGAAACTGACATCAATTTAGCCTGATGTGGTTTATAGATCTGAATGGGTTCCTAGACCCATGCAGTTAAACCAGGTATCCAGGCTGTGATCAGACAGCCTCCAGCCACTCTCTGATCTCAATCCAGAGCAGCACACTGCTGCAGTTCCCACATGACAGCAACACTGCAGCACCAAAGCAATTTTTTTTCCATCTCATCTTCTCGGTTTTTTCATCTTTCCCCTTTGAAGCCTTTGATAAAACCATTAAAGCCTTCTGCTGGAAAGCATCAACTGCCTGGCATAGCTGCAACCTCATCTCCTGGACAGCCCAGGGACACTTCTGGTGCCCAGGCCTGTGAGCTCCAAGGTTATTTGATTTCCACTGGAGTGGTTTGCTTGTCTGCTAGAAGATCATCCCTGCAGCACTGTCAATACTGCAATATCAATCTATATTGCAAATCAAAACTCAGCTGATATGTGTAACTGGGAAATGTCAGTAAAATATTCTGATTCTAGAAGAATTAGTTCTAAAATACCCTAATTTAATCAGCCATGATGCAGAAACTGCTTTCAACCATAACAAACTAACAAACAAAGCTCCCCTCCCTCAACTGTAAGAACTTTTTTGGAATGACCTCTGGAGAAAATATTGACTCCATGCAAAAGAAGAAACAGCAAAGCAGAAATTCACCCCAAGCTCAACCACAAAGCAGAAATTCACCCCAAGCTCAACCACAAAGCAGAAATTCACCCCAAGCTCAACCACATGTTGCTGCTTTGAACTGAAGCAACACAAGCCTGAAATTTGGCCTTTGGATACTGAAGATTTCAGCCAACCTAAATGTCAAGGTGGGAACAAAGTGATTGTCCTGACATAAGCCAAGACTCTCCTGATGTGTCCAAGACTTCAGGATCAAGAAACTCCAACTCTTTAGTACTGTGAACCTTTCCCTACCACCACATAATATATAAAACCCTATGTAGGACATTTAGTTTGCTTTTGGTGTTTTTTTTTTAACCCTCTACACACAGAGAGTAAGTATTCTATTTTTACTCTTTTTTTGACTTTTCCTCTCTCTTTTGACTGTCCTACAGTTTCTGTTTTTACAGTTTTAATTGCCGAGCAGTGAACTTCAGTGCTTGAGGAGGGTGCAGGATGCATCTTCTGCATCTGCAGGATAAATGTCATTTCCTCCACATGTGGAGCATTGTCCCTGCACCACGTATGTTTAATAAAGTCTGGGGTTTACTTGCCAAGAAGATAAAATAAGTTGTCTTTAACTCTTCCACTACAATTATGTTTGATGAACTTCAGCCCTTATGGACAGCTAGTTCACTGCACAGAAATACTTGGTGAATTTCAAAAGGTAAATTCTGCCTGTGGCACAACTTGTGTGGTCAGACACAGAAGAAAACATGACATTAAGGAAAATTGCTCTAGCTAATGGATTTTCATTTAAATATACTTCTGAGTTAAAAAAGCATTAAAACCAATAGAACTCTAAATTCTGGACTAAGGACATTAAAACCCAGGCACACCTTTCTATTCCCTTCTGTCTTTCTCTGT
Source organism: Loriotus luctuosus (assembly GCA_035582745.1). NCBI lineage: Eukaryota > Metazoa > Chordata > Aves > Passeriformes > Thraupidae > Loriotus > Loriotus luctuosus. The sequence continues at coordinate 1,439,392 of JAWWEY010000273.1, forward strand.
AGATAAAATGTAATTTGGGCTTTCTTTCAAAATAAGCAAGCAATATATTGCTCAGTCAGGATTTTATGAGGTTATTCTTTTGTAATAACTCTGTATATTCTTCTGTAATTCTTCTAAAATATTTTTATTCTTACGTAGTCACCCAAAGCCAGAAATCAAAATTATTCTGGGCTGAAATTCTCCGTGCCCTATTTTTTTTTTTTTTCTTTTTTTGCCTAACATATTTTGGTGTGATGCTGCTGGGCTCCATTTTAGGGGACTCTAGAGCAAAAGTGAGGAGCACACCAAGGCACTGAGCTGGCAGAGGAAGCTGAGGCAGCACACAGAGAGGTGTGTGAAACTTGCCTCGGTGGGTGCTGCTTCAGGTGATTTATGAAGGTCTCGCTTATTTTAAATTGTTTGTTACTGTCAGGGACAGATGCCAGTGGGGTTTTTGATATTTGCTAGAACCTCAGGATCCCTGAGGGTCACTCAGAATGGAAAGGACATCAGTGAAGGAAGATGTCCTTACCCATCTGGACTATCAGAGTGCAAGCCAAAGATCGAGCGCTTTTTGGTTAAACACATCCCCACACCAGGCACTTCCACATCTCATTCTTTGCTGCATTTACAGCCTGGAACATGAATGGTCTCAGATTTCAGTTACAGTGTGAAGGAAGAGAAGGTTTGGAGCCATCGTGGTGACAGCTGAAAAGAGAAAGAGGGAGGAGAGATTGTTTCCAGCCTTGTTCCAGCCTGTTCCCCCCTTCTTATCTGGCTCTGGGACGATATCACTTGAATGTAAACTCAGACCTTTCCCTGACTCCCACATTCTATTACACACTCCAATTTTTACACATCAGGACCCTTAGATTATTTCTACACTGGCTCTGCACCAATATAAGCACTGGCAAAAATTCAAAACACTTTTCAGGGAATGATTAATTGTGTGAGTGCTCTGAGATGTACAACAAATATTCCCCGGTTTGAATGACCCTCTCAGGCTCTTGTTAGCTAAGATGACTTTGCAGAAGCTTACAGAACATTTTGACTGATGTCAAACCAAAATGCAGAGTGCAGAAACTCCCCTCAGTATAGATCAACCAATGCCTGCTCCTTTCTGACTTATTTTTTGTCTTTTTATTGCCATTCTAATGACACAGCTTTTGCTGCTGGAAACAAAAAGGTGATACAAATGCATATTGAAATGCAGCACATTTCATTTCCCAGCGCCTTTCAATGGCACAGTATTTCAGTAAACTGTCAAAATGGCTAAAAACTGCTACTATTGAGTCTCCAGTAGAACAAAGAATAGGAGCAAGTCACCTCACTTAAGTCAAAGGCTTACTTTATGCTCTGTGCTGCTTATATCCTATTAAAAAACAAAATTATCCACCTCTTTAAATATGGTTTTGGGAAAACTGATAGAAAGATAGATAGATAGATTAGATATATTAGGTAGATAGATATATTAAATAGATTAGCTAGATAGAGCCACAGTCCAAAGTAAATATTTGTACTTTCTGGTAACGAACAATGCATCAGAGCCCACAGGCTTTTTTCTCCCTCTTTTGTTTCCTGTTCTCATTAAAATATTTTTAAATGGAAATGTCATTGGTATGTCACATTATTTCACCCACATTCTACTCTCAGATGCTCATTACTCTTATTCTTCAGACAAATGTTGGTCTAAGAACAAAAAGCCTTTTTCCCCTCAGGAGAAGAAGGATATAATAATAATAAAAAAAAAAAAACTAACTCATCAGCAAACCCCATTCAATTCAGAATATTGTTTCAAGTGCTCTAGTATTAATTTAATACCCTAAAATTGCAACACTCACTTAATTCTAAGCACTATATTAAATTTTCTTCAGTATCCATTTGTAAATGGAAAACAACCTTTATTTAATACACTGCACAAGACCATGGAATTTTAAAACCAGAGGGTTAAAAATTAGAGAAAATCTGATTAGAGACAGATGCAGAAAAATGTAGACCCACAGAACCAAAGCACATGAAATCAAAGGCCTGGAAACCTAATGCTGCTAAGCCAGTGCTCTCAACCTGACTTTAATTAATGTTTTTTCCAATCATCATTATTCCTAGATGAACCTCCGTAGCAATTATTAGTCCCTAATAATAAATTATTAGCACACAGATGTACGAAATCATTCTAATGGAGAGAGTCACACAACTGGGAATTGAAAGCACAAAAGGACAAATCCCAGAAGCAGGTTGAATTTTTGGAGCTCTAAGGCTTGGTATCCAAACTTCAGCAGGCAGAGAAAACACAACTGAGCCTTGAAAAACGTCTGAAACTTTCTCCTGCCACCTGCAACTAAGGATGCCCAACTTGAAAACTGAAATGCAAAATGCTTGAGGTTTTGTTAGGGTGGCCCACTCTGTAATATGATTTAATCACAGCAATTACTTGCAGGCTTTGTGTGTCCTTTTTGAGACACTGAAAAGACTGCTGGTACCATTAGTGGAGAAATTTATCAGAGAGAAAAACCTTCCATAATCAGAGACTAAAGTTTTATCACCTTAGTTCTAAATTCTTAAAAGGCTGCTGACTTCCAACAGCACAGAGAATGCAGCTGCATCTTTGAGTTCACCCAGCATGAGCACAAACCTGGGTCCTGCCCTAACATGCACACTTTTGGGGACACAGAGCCCTCTGTTTGGTTTTGGTCAGGAGCTCATTTCTGACACGTGCCTGATGGGAAACAAGGGGCAAGAAAACCATCTCTTTTCTGACAGCAATATTCACAGCAAGAAAAACATTCAAATGCCGCCTTGAAATTGGCAGGTTATTTAAATTATTGCCTCCTGTAAGTTTAGATTAAGTCAGATAAAGTCAGATACAGCTTTTGAAGTCTGTAAATGGAACCCTTTATTTTCAGAGGCTTTTGGGTCATGGCATGACCCAAACCAAAATAAAGGTGCAGGTAATTATGAAACAGAAACTTCAAATCAGATTCCAGCTTTCTGATCCACAAAGCCCATTTTTTTTTCTCCTGGTGCTTTCCTTTAAGCCAAGTAATTAATGCTTTATGAGAGATCCTAATAGCAAAACTGAAGCTCCATCTGTGACTGTTTATACAAACTGTATTCCTCATAATGTATTACTAGTGGTGCAAAAGAGAAAATGCCTATTGCATATTCCTATATTTTCTTGGGGTGGTGCTTGTTTTTTTGGTTTACAGAAGAAAGAAGTGTTGCCAAAATAGTGATTTCAGAAATATTTGTATTGTATATTTGTATTTGCAATTGTACACAATATTTGCAATTGTATACAATATCTGTATTCAGAAATATTTGAATATTGGCAATTTCTGTAAATTGCCACCAAAACTAAAGAAGTTTTTTTTTTTTGCAATATATATTTCAATACTATTTGTCAGGATCTCCCTTAAAATCTCCTTAAGACAGGTAAATAATACTTCTATTATGAAAGAAGTAGAGTGCCTACAGAAACAGACACAGAAAAAGCAAACTTCCTTTTCCCTAACAGTTTTCTGAAGCTTGTTTTTGAAACTTCAGGGAAAACCAGAAAGGAACAGTTAGGTGAAATACTGTCGTATTAAACAAAGAAAAGGTTTTTATAAATTGAATGTATAAATTTTAAAATAATTGAATGTATAAATTTTAAAATAATTAAATGTATAAATTTTAAAATAAATGAATGTATAAATTTTAAAATAATATCTAAATTTTAAAATAATTGAATATCTACATTTAAAAATAATATCCAAATTTAAAAATAATTTATTATCTCAATTCTTATAAATTTAATTCAGTGGCAAACACACGAGTCAGGGCAGGAGTAGCAGAGGAATTAAAGCCTTACAGGTTGCAGAGGTTATAATGCAAAGTTTGACTGGCACAACCCAACTTTTAAAAGGTGTCACAGACACATCCAGCCAAGTTCCAAAGACCCTGATGTTGACCCAGAAATGCAGCTCCAGCTCCTCAGAGCAGGGTTGAGCTGATCACTTGCAGTTGGGATGGGAAGCCCAAGGGCTGGTAATTCACACTGTCCTACCCACAGCTGTAATTAATGCCAGCGTGGCAGATGAATCCATCCCCCAAGGATTTATTTGCTATCCACATGAGTGTGTCCACAAAGATTTTGCAGCTTCAGAAGCAAACCAGCCACCTTCCCACAGCCAACAAAGCTCTCATTAGCTCCTCTTCCTCCCACCTAGGGGGGTATTTTTACTTGGGGCCAGCTTTTTTAGGCACCAAGTAAAAATACCCCTCCATGTAGGAGGAAGAGCAGTTTGGTTTTAAATCCAGAGCATATCTGTCACAGCTAAATAAACAGAGAGTTTCAAAGTAATACCTACCTAACACCATTCTCTAAAGGACTTTAAATGAGTAAACAGAAAACAGAAAAAGAGGGGGAAAAAATGTTTTAGGCTTCTCTAAGTACTTCCCCATGGCTCCATCTCCATTTTGGCTCCCACAGGGCCTCTGCCCATCCCAGAACTTCCCCTGTCCAGAAGAAGGCTGAGATTTTTACACACCACCACAGAGAAATTAGGGTATTTTGGACTGAAATCAAACTTGAAGTGCAAATAATTTTTAGCAAGAGGCGTGAAAAGGGGGCAGAGTGTTCCCAGAGCCCCATCCCTCCCCAAGGGGTGATGGGGCATAGGGGCTGCCCTGATGGCAGCATGGCACCAGTGCCCAGGGGGTCAGGACTCTGGTTCTGGGGCATTTTCTCTGCTTGGCCTCATTCCTACAGACCTCAGCTCACTGCTCAGGGAAGGAGAATCTCCATGGCATTGTGAAAAACAAGGTTCACACTCCTGGGAAAATTTGAAAGTTTGATAGAGGACAACAGGAGACAAAGCCAATAAAACAAAGATTTACAGCCAAGGGGCTTCTTGGCATTCCACCAAGACCACACCTGTTATTTTGGAAATATCTATTCCAATATTTCCATTTTGGAAATATAATTTCCTTGAGATATCATTTCTATAGCATCAGCCTGTCGCATATTCATAAACAATGCTGCATTTTTAAACTTTTCCCCCAGACTAGTTGACATGTTCCAAGAACTGTTCAGCATGGCTCCTCCTCCATTCTGCCTTTTTAGAGCACGCCTGTTTCCTGGCTGTGGTTTTAGTCCATCCTCATCTCCTCCAGATTTCGGGCTTTGGTCCATGCTTTCCACCAACAGTGAGTGCTGATAATTGGCACATCAATATCAGGGACCTCATCCTGTGTTCATGGAATGTTATCCCAACCAAGCAGGGAGTTTAACACAAGTATACTCACATCAGCTCTTTCACTGCTATGTCTAAGTTTAGTTAGCAGAATAAACTTTACAAAATAAGTTCATATGCATTGACTGTTATAGTAACAACGTTAGTAATAATACCTTTTGTACTTCACTGTACACCACAAACAATAAACAAAACCATCAAAAAGTATTTTCCATTCAAGACGGAGGGGGAAATGTGGGAAGTGGATTTGTAGAGAATGCTCAGAGCCCGACAGAAAGCTCCCATAGTGTGTATCTGTATGCAAACTCTGAGATAAGAGATGGTGATTTAGAAATGCCATGGAATGGGACAGACATTGCTGAGAGAGAAATGGAAATACAAACGACTTTCAAAGGATGGTTTTGCAAATAAGACTGGATCCTTTGGAGAAACAGAACTATGGAAGATGCATTGTAGTAGGACCCAGGAGGGGCAGTTTTAGATAATTAACTTTAAGTCTTTACAGCATGGTGTGGCAAAAGCTGATAGGTCAAGAAACACTCATAGTGTATTGTAATTAAGAAATAATTGGCTTCTGATTATGATGGTGTGAATTGTTACATCTGTATTGTGAGACTGAAAATGGAATAAAAGTTTTTCAAACACCTCTCAGTTACCCTGTCTCTGGGTCAGAAAAGGGCTTAATCCAGCCAAAAGTTACAGCAAAGTTACTTTACCATTATACAAATAGTATCCACTTAAATATTTGCAGAATGCCAATATAATACAGATCTATAACAGCACCTACAAGGCAGCTGCTGTGCAGGAACTTCCTGGCCCCAGAGGAGCTCCCCAGGCAGAGCCTGCAGCTTTGGAGCTGTGACAAGTCTCCAATGTTGCAACAGGCTCCAGCATTGCCACCTTGTTGATGTGCCTGTGATGCCTCAGGTTTCAGCTTTTATATTTTCAGGTTTATATTTCCTGCTTTAAAATATAAATTCACATTCTCGCTCCTAGCACCTGGGTTTGGGGGCCTTTTCCAAGGTCTCAGATCAAATCCTGTGTTTAATTCTAAGCTTTGGCTTACAAACCCAAAGTTCTGGGAGTTCCCTGTGATGCCTCAGGTTCAGCTTTTATATTTTCAGATTCTGTGCTGCTTTGGTGGGTGGGTCTGAGCTCCATATTCAGGGATGGTGAGCTCTGTGCACAGAGCAGGGAGACAAAACAATTCCTGCTCC
>JAWWEY010000273.1:1458840-1482812 GCA_035582745.1 Loriotus luctuosus
TAACATCTGTATTGTCTCACCCTTCACATGAGACTGAAAATGGAATAAAAGTTTTTAAAACACCTCTCAGTTGCCCCGTCTCTGTGTCAATAAAGAACTTCACACTCTCCTACCAACTTCCTTTTCTTGCTGCAAACACAGCTTAAACACAAGCATTAAATTCATTTCAGCAGTGGGCGACAAAACCTAACATTGGCCTGGAATGAAAGGTGTCATTAAGCAACAACAGGGAGCAATATTTCTAAGTAATTAAAATAGGATTCTAAATCAGATCATACTTTCCAGTGCCTGAAGCCCCCGAAATGAAGATTTACAGTATATTCAGCCCTTTTTAGCACTTCCTTAGCCTGCGAGTACTTTTCTGGCAGAGCAATCATCACAGCACAGGAGGAACAGGACTGATGAAACAATTCCATGCCATGAACAGTCACATCATTCTGAATAAGTCAGACCTCATAATAAGTATTTATGTAATTACACCCCACAAAACTGAGTGACACTTAACAGAGAGCACAAATCTTCATCTGTTTTATAACCACACAAAGCTATTACAAATCTATTATGTTAGTGGCTTTCTCCCACTTATATGTAAAGCCAACAAAAAAGAACAGATAAAACCTTTCATTTGCCACCGTGTAACATCATATGCAGCAGCCCCATTTAAACCAACTAGGAAGACAAAAAGCCCAAACTAAAATCCACATAAATTCCTTTCACAGTTACAAGTCAGAAACTTCAGAAGGAAACATGTTTACCAAAAGACTAGTTTAAAATCAATAGTAGAAAAGTATTAAACTCCTTTACATTGTTGACATCAGTTAATTATTTTGTATTACTTTAGCATTCCTCATGCACAAAGTATCCAAATTCAATAATTCCTCCTCTGGGCTTGCAAATACACCTTGGGCCTCTTACCTGCAGCAGTAGGTACAGAATGCAGGCTTTGTCTGGGCTCAGGGCAGAAGATTATGTAAATCATTTAAATGAACCTGTGGAAAATGGAGGCACTGCCAGAAAGTGTTACTGCTGGACTTCACTCCCAAAGTCTGCCTGAGTGCATTAAAGGGAAAACGCAGAGAAATCCTCACGGCTGACTTTGTAAAAAACCCCAGGCAATAGCAATTCTCTGTAAAGCAGCACTAAAGGTACACTAGGGTACAGTTTGGTCCAGTGTCTTGTCAACTTGCTAGCATGGAATCAATGAATGTATAGAACTTTTGTGTCTCATCCCTTCCTATGCACAGATTTAAAGACTGCATGGAATATTAGAGATTCTTTAATTATTTCTTGATGAATTACTAAGTAGGCAAGGTTAAGTAACAGCTGCAGCCAAAATGTGGAGCTGATAGGAACATTTCCCTAGATTCTATTTATTCATTTTATTTCCATAATGATTATATAATTTACATAATTATTATAATTCTCATAATGAGTATTTGTATTCATGGGTACCTGAAAGAAATGCTGTGCTCACACACTGAACATTTATGACTTTCTGAAAGTTCAGGCTCATCAGGATATTTCAAGGGAATGTTTATCTTGACTGATTTCAACCTTGGTGAAATTCTCATCAGTTTCTGACAGACTTCTTGTCATCTGTCTTTTGTCACCTCCCTTAGTGTGACCCTTTTTACTACAAAAATCATCAACTTTTAAAACATTTGAAGTGGAAACAGCCAAACTAAAATTTCAAGAAGAGGAATGATTAACTGGATTTTATATATTAAAGTCTCCCACACTATACAATTACAAATGAATGAAAAACTTCTGTCCTTCTTGCTGTTTGGGAAGGTAATGCTTCCTGTGTATGAAGTACATAGTTGCTTCATGCAAATCATGTACCTTGCCATAAGCAGAATTGTCTTACTTAGCTAAACACATTAAAGTTTGTTACTGGTAAAATATCTTCATTATTCCTAGTGTCAGATTAAAACCTTCATCTTGCTGCTGAACTGAGAGGAAAATGCCACAGAAATTCCAAGTGAAAGCACCTAGAATGGCATGGAGCATGCTGGACAGGGAGGAGGATGGTGCACAGGAGGAGCCCACCCTCAGGAAGCTCAGTTACAGTTTATCATATCCCACCAGAGCCCCTGCTTCAATCATCTATTCTGCTGTGCATGGAGCAAGGAGCTTGGAAGCAAACTCCTGCACTAATTTTGCATGAAAACACCATCTGGCCCTGAACAACTCTCTGGGCTGTGGATCTGTTAGAGCCTAGATATGGTCAGCATGATATTGAAAGGTCAAAGAAGGGTCTAATTATATGCCTTAGTACTTAGAGGCCATGGTCACTGGAGCATGAACTTAATCACTCAGGCCAAACAAGACTCATTTATAATTTTAATTATCAGTGAATCAGACATGTCTTGAAGAGTTGTCCATGTAAAGGAGTTACATGACTGTTGTTCAAAACAGCTGTCTTGTTTGTCTCTAAAATAACCCCTTGAGACACCCTCAACAATTCCCTGCTGATATATTTAGAATCCAACCATCTTCTCAAGCACTGCACGTTAACATATTCAGAGTATTGTACAATTGCACACAAAAAACCCCTCCTTGTGTTCCAATCTGTTACAATGGAGCTAGCAAAAATCCAGAATTCCACACCTGAGATTTCTCAAGCCAGGGCTGACCATGCAATTCCATTCACTCCCTCACATGGAACGATGCAACACGTACAAAACAGGCTGCAGTGATGTTTTAACAACTGTGGTATTTTCAGGGTCCCCCGTGGCAGGAAGAAAATGATGAATCTGACTCCATGTTCTTAGAAGGCTGATTTATTATTTTATGATATTATATTAAAGAATACTATACTAAAGAATACTGAAAGGATACTTACAGAAGGCTTAACAAGATACTAATGAAAAACCCGTGACTCTCTCCTCAGAGTCTGACACAGCTTGGCAGAGATTGGACATTAAGTAAAAACAATCCACGTGTTGGATAAACAATACTCAACCACATTCCAAAGCAGCAAAACACAAGAGAAGCAAATGAGATAATATTGTTTTCCTTTTTCTCAGCTTCCCAGGAGAGAAATCCTGGGCAAAGAGGATTTTTCAGAAAATATGATGGTGACAAACAAGTCTCTTGCCTCACCCATTCACTATATGTGGTGGAGTGCTTTGGGGGTGTGGGAAATGAGCTCTAACTAAAGGAACACCCACTCTGGCTGCTGGGGAAAAAAAAAAATTTGTTTGTAAGGACCAGGAGGACACCACACGAAACACATATTGGTAGGTAAGCTGATCTAGAAGGTGCACAACCTCCTCAGCTGCCATGGATGATCCATGCCACCCTAAAAATCACCTGAATAACTTTTTTGCCCTCGGATGGAATCATAGGATATGCTGAGTTACAAGGGACCCATCAGGATCATCAAGGCCAAATGCTGGCCAGAATCTGAGTCTCAGGGACAAACCTCCTGCAGGCAGAGTTTACTTACCCAAGTTTAATGCTGTGACACATGCCCCTGTCACCACCCACTTTACCCACTCACAGCTTGAGTTCCTCCCATGTTTGTACATGGCTGGGGAGAAAAGGAACAGATAGTTGTACAGTCAAAGCAGCTGGAGTAAAACACAGAGCTAGAATCAAAGACGCTTATCAAATAGAAAAAGGTAATAAATGGGATCATTTGCTCCCATATTTCCTTTCAATCATTAATCAAATCCATTTCCATATCTAATTTTACAATTTTTCTTTTCTTTTGACCTTTAATAAAATGTTTCAATTGATCAGGGTAATAAAAATGTGAATTATATGAGCTGGCACAGACAAAGAAAGACCATTGAGTAATCTGTGTTCCAGATATAACAAGGAAAGTGCCTCTGATTGAGTATGGGCTAAAAGGTAACTTTAAAAAATTCTAAGTGTTACATTTTTATCTTAAGAATTCTGCGAAGTACAAACTTCAAAAAAATTCCAAACATGAACAACTAAAACAAGGGGTCCCAAAATGTGGGACTGCAGCTGTCCTTGAGTTGACAGAATCTATAGAATCTATTTGCTCATTAATACAAATATTTTTTAGCACAAGTAACATATTTTCCTTTGCTCTTGAAGTTTATTTCAATTATATCTCAAACACTAAACTGCTTAAATTGTTTCATAGCAAAAGCATTTAAAAGTTGGGGTTTTTTTGGGATTTTCTAAACACCAGTGCAGTTCTGTCAGCAAGAATGTAATCAAAGCAAAAAGCCTGCTGAGCCTGCCAACCAGTAACATTATTTGTTTCAATAGCTTTCCTTTGAATAGAAATATTGATTTTCTACATCAGAACTCTTCTACAAAGAGCATTAAAAGAGAAATTAGACTTCCTATTTTTTCTCCATCTTATTAAGGACCATTGTTGAAGACTAGCAATAGAGTCACCAGGGATTTGAGCTAAAGTCACCACAAGTTCGAGCTAAATAGATCAGCCATTTAGGAATTCTAGGAAATTTTCCTTATCTTCTAAGAATTCCTGCTATGGGACAATGCCACTCCTGCCAGAATGGATAGGTTTTTTTGGTTTTTTTCCTCTTGGATAGAGGCAATTAGCTAAATTGCATTATTCCATGACCATCTGGCCTCAGCTAGCTGTGTTCCTCACATGAAGTCCAGGTAGAGTGAAAGAAGCTAAGAGCAGAAGCACAGAATAAAGGGTGCCAGAGGACTGTTGGAAGGAAGAGGCTGAACTCAGGGAAAGGAGGTCAAGGTCAGAGGTGTTTGGAAACAAAATTTAAACGAGTTCTGCACTTCATGACACTTCTTAGGTCAGAAGAATATCTACATGCCAGGAGAAATCCCTAATTACAGGTGGTTCAACAGGTTTGGTTACTCCTTCAGCACCATCCCCAGCCTGCCATCCCTGCCTGGATCATGACAGCCTGCGAGGATTTTCAGGCCTTGGGCAGCAATGCCCTTTAGCAATGCTTTTTCAAGAACAGCAGTGTTTTTTGACTTCCTCAACTTAATATCTATTCTTAAAAAAAACCCAATGAACTAGAGAGCTACTACTGAGTCAAGTTTAGTGGAGTTAGTCACGTCCATTGAAGAACAAAGACTGACCTCCCTTTTAAATTTTTACTTAAAAAGTATCAACATCTTAGAATATCCATTATAATTAGCTGAAGATCAATTTTCAGTGGGTACATTTCCATCACAGTACAATAAATTTGGTGCAGGTATTTCACACCAGCATATTGAAATTTGCGTTAGCAGAGCTACAAAGCAAAGATTTGCCCCCAGTTTCATTACAGTGTTGTTTGGTTGAACAAGGGTGACCCTGGAGTATCCCCAGTGACAATTACTGCACCAGGATCATTGAAGAGACATGAACAACACATTGCCTTTGCACTCTGACTACTCACTTGGGATTAGGGATGGCCAATAAAAGACACAGGGCTCTACAAAGAACAGGCCATGACATTTAACTCCTAGGCTTCTGATCCCAAGGAGGGAATTCAGATTGGAATTCAGATTTCTGGTGCCTGCAATGCATGGAGGAGCTGGACATGTCACAGTGGGATTCAAAACAAGTAATGTACTTGAACTCCAGAGAAAAAAACACCTGAGCACACAGAGAGAGCACCTTAAATGCTGGACTGAAAACATTTACTCAGAGCTGCAGACAAGTTCTGGCACACAGAGTTCTGCACCTCCTTCTTCAGGCAGGCTAATGTGGTCTGACACAGGGTTTGCTAAAGACAACTGATGTGCTGATTACACTGCTCACCTTCAAGCACAGCTCTCACACCTTTGCTGAGGGTGGAAGAGGTCACGTTCAGTGCTAGCCTTACCTAACAAGGTTCAAGTCCAGTTTTTCCAGCTCCTTTCCCCCAGGCTGTGTATCAAATGACACAGCACTTCCTGTGATTCTTCCTGCTAGCCCTGTCCTGTCGTGCAGAAAGAAATTCTGACCTCAGAGGGGAAAAAAGCCAAACCAACCCAAACACGAGAAAGAATCATAGCTGGTTTCAATGACTTTTTGAGAATACTTTGCCACTGGGTTCCCAGATGTTGATGTCAGCCCCTGAGCCTATTCTGGGATAGCTCCTACCCCCCTGGCAGTTCTCTGTACGTGCCAAACCCAGAGAACTGAGGCTCCTTTCTCACACTGCATGACACACACTGCTCCACCACCTCAATCATTCAGCTATTCCACCAGCCACATCAGAACATTCACTCACACCCTGCACATTTCTGGCTTTCCTTCAGAATTCCTCTCAGTTTGGTATATTCTAACCTGTTCTTTCCAGCACTAACACATTTGAAGTTATCAGTTTGAAGTTGGAATCTCAGTAGGGCATTATCTCCCCACAGGAAGAGCTCCCACATTTGTGCTTCAGGAGCAAACAAGTGCTTAGAAGAGTCCAATAAAATATTGGGAGTACAAGTCTCCAAAAGAGAGAAATGTGGTGGAGGGGATCCAATTAAAGAGCAGCTAAAGAGAAAACTTCATCCCCAACTTAAGCAAAATCTAAGAGGAAGTTGTGATTACTACACTGTGCTGGAGTATCATTACCAGTTCTGGACTGAAAAAAGGATATTCAAACAAAAAGCATATTAACTGAAAGTGCACATTTTTATTTAATTAGAGGTAAAACAGAAAGACCAGTAATAGGTCAATAATAATGACTTATTACTTCCTTTATGTGGCACACTTACAATAAATGGTAATTTACCATTAGAGAGACTTATTAAATTTTTTTCTGCTAAAGAAATTAACATTAGTCATGTGGAGAAAGAGAACACTCCATTTCCAGCTCAAGGATTTGCATTCAACAAGGCAGTCAGGGGATATTACAGACCCCATTCCCCCTTCAGCAATGCAGGAAGAATTAAAGCATAACCATGTATGACATCATTCCAGCTGTAGGCTGATGGGCTACAGATCGTTTCATCCATGCTATTTGAAAAACATTCCACTTTCCAGTCATTAGACCTGCTAAATGGATTCACCTGCCATACCCTTGGAATCATTAAAAAAAGAAAAAAAAAGTCTTTGGCACACAGAACCGTACTTTAGTTTTATTCTTATGGCTGATGTACTATTACTTTTACATCCTAAAAATAACTTAAAATTATTTTTTCACTTTCTCCATCTACATCTATGTTCCCTGGTTTTATTCTTGCTCTAGGCTTATGTCAAAGTTTGTGATTAACTATTTCAGCAAACAAATATAACATGACTTTCTAGACAAAACTTGTCATTACCAAGGCTGCACTGTGCCTTGGTATCTTTAAACAACTGCCTGTTAGCCTGATCCAAGGAAAACAGGAGCAGCTTACTCATCAGAAGTCTACGTCTGTTAACTTCCTTAATTGTTTGACACGAAGATAGAGAGCTGCTATTTAACACTTCTTCCAGTCACAGGAAAATATCACACAATTTGTGCACTCATTATGGCCCCTAACTTCAGACTCATTTGAAAGCTTCAACTCTACAGGTGGGATTTTCAAAGCTGCCTCTAAGTCATTAATTTCTAATTGGACACCGCAACCCTCTAGGCAAGCTTTAAAAATCTCATCCTAAATAATCAATATTCTACTCCTTAATAACCTGATCTGCAAAAGACTTGACAGGACAAAACATTTAGTTACTAAGGGAGACTGCTGTGATCATGGGAGGAAAAATAATAGATTGTATATCCTCATCTTAATGGTAGGATTATTTCCTACTCCCCATAAGGTGTGAGAGGGACCAGACTGACAAAGGACACAGGAGGAGAGGGAATCCTCAGGGAAAAAAACCCCACAAATCCAGAATCAGGAGAACAGAACAGATTCAACAGTGCTGTGCACTGCTTGGGTGTATATTCAGAATAAATCTAAACCAACATGATCAGATGGCAAAAAAAGCCCAACAACAGATAAAAAGGAGAACAAAATACTGTACAATGCCACAGAACAATGTATTTGATAAACAGAACACCAAATAATTAAGGTATCATTACAAATCTAACCCCACATGTTTGAAATGCATAAGATGGGGATTTAAAACATCAAAATAAATATCAGATCTTGCTGGGTTAACCAATAGTTAAATACGAAATAAGATTTCATTCAGGGTATATACATCAGCCTGAGTGACCTAATGAAAATGGGAGAACTAATTATATTAAATCTGAAACAACAGCAGGAAAAAAAAAAGTCAGAGAAACATTTGGGAATATCTCACCAATTCAAGACTGTAAATAATTTGAAACATACTCTCCAAATACTTCAGAAAGGGGGATAAGGTAATCTAATATAGACCATCCCTAGTCTAATTAGCAGGCATTTGAACAACTGCATTTTCTCAGAGGGAAGAAAAATAACCCTCCCAAACCCCACACATTTAAAATTTTAATTATTATTTTCTATGAGTTTCCTACATTCTAGAACAGTTACAGAACTGGGTAATAATTACTTGTGGAGTCCTTCCAAAATAAAATACCCTTAGCCACCTTGCAGCAGAAAAAGGATTCCATCTGGTTTAACACACTGTATTTAAAAACACCCCAAATCTTTACATGCTGCCATCCAGGTAATTCAGTGCAATCAGAACACAGCTCTTTCCCTTAATGGTTCTGTAAAACTTCCTTTGCCTCTGCCTTGATTTCTGCACAAGTTACCTGATGACGTGGATTATGCATGTAAAACCACAATAATGGTACAACTTTCAGCTATTTTGTTTTTTTATTCAGCCTTTTTTTTTGGCATTATGTGCATGAAAACTAATCAAGATTTTAGTACAGCATCTGTCAAGGAAATGCAAGTTCCCTTACTTTGATAACTTCACATCTGACTCTTGATATAATATTGTCAAGTACCTGCTTCACATTTGGTCTGACTTGAATTGGTAATCTGAGATATTTAAAAATATTCTGTTATTAATATTGCTCTGTAAAGCAGCAGATGATGTCTGGAGAGCTGCATTGTTACGAATTTCAGATATTTCAAAACACTATAAATAGATATTTTTATTTTGAGCATTATCTAGGAGATGCACTTACTGTTTTATTTTATATAATCACTGTGTATGTAAAATTTGAGGAGAATTAAAAGAAATTTTGCATAATGAAGAAGCTCAGCTTTTCAGTGCTGAGGTAGTGTGGACTGAGCAGGTTGAGTTCCTAAGTAAGGTCAGCACCAGGATTTCAATGTGCCCAATTCTCTTTTTGGCTTTGCCCAAAGTCCTCCTCAGACTCAATTAATTCTACATTCTCCAGATTTCTAGCTGTGGCAAAGCAGTAATGGTGAGATGGATGATATTGGGACATTCTTTGAATTTCCCTCACTCACAAAATACCTTACTGAAGTTTTTCTTTCTAGTATGTCAATAGCTAGTGACTTTGCTGCCTTTCTCTAGAGAGGTACTGCTGCTATAATGCAAATAAAACTCTAGAGCTGCATCAAAGACCAGCAATTGTTTTTTAACAATCCCCGGTGTTGATTCCAGGATATCAAATACTAGAAATCAATTCTGCAGACTAATTACACACATAGTTGGACTCCTAAATTTCATTTGAAGGAACTAACCCAGTGGATATCATCTGAGCAGTAATTTCCCTTTCCTGCAGTTTGGAGTGGTGCTCCAAAGGGCTCTGCAGTGATCCTGAGCAGACACCGCCACCACACACCCAGGAGTGAGTGACCCACCTGACAATCAGCCTGTGGGAAATACCTCCATGCAGTTCATGATAAAACATGCTGTGCTAGAGCTGACCTGAACCCCTGGCATGGTTTTTTCCTCCTAGGAAATGGCTGCAGCCCCTGGAGACACAGTGCCACTTGCCCTGCACAGGACAGCAGCAATGCTGCACTTACTGCATCCTGCACTGAGAAACCCTGCGTGTTTTCCACATCAAAGGACAGAGGAGGAGAGGGAATCCTCAGGAAAAAAAACCGAATCCAGAATCAGAGAAAAATCAACCCAGAATCAGGACAACAGAACAGATTCAACAGTGCTGTGCACTGCTTGGGTGTATATTCAGAATAAATCTAAACCAACATGATCAGATGGCAAAAAAAGGCCAACAAGAGATAAAAAGGAGAACAAAATACTGTACAATGCCACAGAACAATGTATTTGATAAAAAGAAGACCAAATAATTAAGGTATTATTACAAATCTAACCCCACGAGTTTGAAATGCATAAGATGGAGATTTAAAACACCAAAATAAACATCAGATCTTGCTGGGCTAACTAATAGTTAAATATGAAAGAAGATTTGCAAGGGTGACAACACAGGCAAAGCCTTGACACCTTTTCTGCAGCCACTGATGTCCATACACGGAGGTACAAGGATCCCAAAGAGCAAGGATCTGCTTCTTTGTCCCAGTCATTCCCCCCTCGCTGTGCTGAACCACCCCAAGCAGCTCCTCTGTGAACGTGTACAATTTTCCACAGAGATAAACAGGCAATTGAAATGTAAAAGCCCATGACCGTTCACTTTCTAGGTACAAAATGCTGTAATCTTGTAATCAATATGCTATTTAACACAAAGGCAGCGCAGCCCCGGGGGGAGGGGAGCTGTGCTGGGAATATGTAAGTTAGGCGATAAGGGTTGATGCTGTCTTTCTGCTTCGTGGAAACAAACAGGACCTACACATTGCAGCTCAGCAATGCTATCTGATGGTCACAGCGCCTCAGATCCATCAGAAACAACGACAGAAAGGAGCAGGAAGGCAGCCCATGAAAACAAAGCATACCTGTTGGTTGAGGCAGCCACACCGCAGGGCTGAGAGGGAATTCCCTGCCACCTGTCACAGCACTCACAGGGTTTTGGAAACTCAGCCAGCTGGGGGAGGCTGAGAAACTTAAAAAAAATCCCAAACCAAACATGCACAGCGTTGTTTGGCAGAAGTAGAAACACTACCACGTTTCTAATAATTTATGTTATGAACAACATTTACAACATTCACCCTTTAGGAGAACTCAGAAGAAGCAGCACTGGTTTACAGAGTCTATTGCAAATCTAATGAAATTACCAAACCATTCTTTTACTCTGATAATGTTCTACTAGCAAATATAACTTTTTTTTTTTAAACAAAAGCATCAGATACTACCATTTCTTTGGGTTTAATTAGGCAATAAGGAATTAACAGCCAGCTAGATAAAAGTAGAAACAAAGTAATTCGAAACCTTTAAACATTTTCTAGACGTGTATTTAAGTAAGCTGCTGCCTGGTCCTTTCTGACCAGTGGTGGAGACAGAGCAGTGAATTACACAGATAAGAGCTGTATAGTAACTGACTGGAAGCAAGGTATTAAACACAGAAATTGTCTCATGTGGAATAGCAGGGTTGTTGTCTTGGTTTTAGTTTGCATTTTCATTTGTACTTCAGAAAACAGTGTGATAATTACAGCTGATGGCAATTTGAGATAAGAGACAAAACCACATGAAGTTACAAAATTTGAAGGAACTACGCAAATTAGAAATACATGCAAACTAAAGGTGCGTCAAATATAAATCAAAGCATATAGAATAGAAAACAATCATGCAAGCTCTCAAAAAAGAGCATTTTCCTGTGAGATGTTCCAAACCCTATTAAGCAAAGTTCAGCTTTCTTGTTTTTTGCCATCTCAACCTCTGCTGAAAGCTGCAGGGGCACATGCAGGTGATGTGTCCATTCTTCAGTTTCCAGTTCAGAGGCAGGCACATTATAATGGAAACCACTATTGATTTCAGGTCACTTTAATGCCCTGGACTGTGAACTGTTGTGGTGGTGGACTCCAATTCATAATCCCTGTCAGATTTAGCTCCCACAGCTAAATCCACAGTGGTTGTGAATAAGAGAACTTAGAAATCATTTCAAAGTGAGAAGTGATCCAAACAGGCGGGCACAGTTTGAGGATATAGACACTGAGTCAGAAGGTAAATTCCTAACAAGCTCTGCTCCTAAGAGGGCTGCTTTAGTTGAATAGATACCACGAACCAGGAGCTCAGACACACCCTGTTATGAAAGCACTGCCCGTGCGGCACAGGCAAAAAGAAATCACAGCAGAGCTCCTCTCACATTGTGGACGCTCTGCAGTGCAACACTGCAGCCCTTCAGGGAACCAATTCCCCCATATCTTCCTCCACCCTCAAAAGTATCTCCCCAAAGGAAGTGAGTCCAACCACTTTATCAACCCAGACCTCAAAAGGAGCCTCTCACAGATGGGATGGACTCTCTTGTTGCAGCATATGTCGCAGCATCCATGGCAGCCAAGATGGCCACAGTACACAAAGTACCACCACACAATTTCAGAAAGCTTTCAGCATTCACTCAAACACAGTAACACCTTACCTCATCAGAAGGATTCAGGTATTTGCCCATACAGAGTAACAGCACATCCCATGAGAAGGCTGCAAGTGTCTGCTCCTCTTGTCCCTCAGCCCAGGCTTTTATGCCCTCCTGTGGATGCCCTGCCCCTGTGTGCCCTCTGTGTGATTGCCCAGCACCCCTGGGCACTCCATGGCTCCTCACCTTCAATAGCATTCACCTGTCCTGCACAGCTGCAGCCACTGGGGATCAGCCACAGCCCCACTCCCAACCACCACAAACTCTGGGCCTCCACTTCCCCAAACCCTCAGTGGCTCCTCACAGCACGTCCTTTCCAACCTTTCCTGAGCTTTGCTGCTTTTCCCTGGATGCACCAAGGACCCTCACACCCAACCTGTGGGACCAGAGCTGCACCCAGCACTGGAGGTGAGGCCCCTCCAAGGCAGGACCATCAGCTCCTGTGCTGGGCTGGCTGAGCTGCTTTTGATGCCCACCAGGATGGAGTTTGCCCTCCAGGCTGCCAGGGCACACTGCTGGCTCTCTCAGGCACCCCCAGGTCCCTGTCTGCAGGGCTGCTCTCCACACTCTCCTCTCCCAGGTTTACACTGTGCCTGGTGTTCCTCCACCCCAGATGCAGAATGGGCCTGGGGGGACTTTATGATGCCCCATTCTTCTGTTTGACCCAGAAATCAGTTGTGCACCTTCACAGCTGGTTCTGAGAGTGAAGAGGGGGGAAGAAGAAGCATGGAGCTTGTTTTCAGAAACTGCACTCATTCCTCCACATTCCTGCTCCTGTGCTGTCTGCAGATGGACAGATAGCAGGACAGAGCTCTCCTTTGCTTTTAGTTTGTTTTGAACAAGTTGAGGTTGAAAAGTTCCCTGGACTGGGATTTTCCTTTTTCTTTAAAACTACTCTAGACTAAAAACCCAGAAGAACACCAACAACACACACCTATAGCCCACCAGACCCAGCCTAAACCACATTTCAGCCCTGCAGGGACTAATAAGAAACTAAATGAAGTAAACTACAGCCCAGAAAGGGAACTTCCTGAGTTTATCATCTCTCTTAAAACCACAATAGATTTCATTGTTTAATGTTACCCATTTTCTGTACTAATAAATGCTTTACCTATTAAAGAACCATTTTTTTCCATATCAAAAAACTCTTTTTCCTGAACCAATTAGGGAAGGGACCACTTAAATTTACTTTCTCAAGGGAACCCCTTCAGAGGTTTTCTCCAAAATTTACCCTAAACCAAGACAAGAACCCAGCATTTAGACTTGCTAAATGTTGTCACTATATTACAAGAGTTCTATGTTGCCAGAGTTTCATACCTCCTTGATATTTCTTGTAGGCAGCTCCTCTAGGGACTGACTCTTCCTTGTCCTTACAGCAACCATCTGACTCCAGTTCCTCTTACAAACAAGCAATCCACTCTTTTATAACACTCTTCTCATTGGCTACAGCTGCAGCCTGTTAACATCAGGCCTGCTCCTAATCCTTAATAATTGGCTCAGCTGCAACTCTTTAGGGGGTAAGAGTTTCTATACCACTTTTCTTATATCCTATCCCTCTACAGCTAAACCCCATCCCACTGATATTTGTCCAATCCCCCAGTCTATCTGGATCCCTCTGCAAGATGTCTCATCTTTCAAGAGAGTCATCAGCACATCCCAGTTGGCATCAGCTGCAAGCTTGCATTCAAATCCTGCACTTGGATCACTGACAATGAAATGGAACTGGGCCCTCAGGAGCACCACTGGTGGCTGCTCACCAGCCTTGTGGAGAGCTTCACTCATTTTCTCAACAAACATAGATAAATACTATATAGATAAATCCAAAGATTCACATGTCTATGTACATGTGTGGCATTTTATTTCACCATCTGTGTTATTCAAATAGCCAGTCAATGCATCAGACTAATAAATTTCCCCAGAATAATAACCTCAACCTGATTTTCAGCCTCAGAATTGCCTCTGCCTCTGAAGTTTCACTAAAACATTGCAGAACTTTGAAAGTTTAACACATTGGAATGCAAAGACTTTCTAGTAAGCTTCTTGAAGGTAGTCCAATTTTTATTTATTTCTAGGTTAAAGAAGAGGTGAAAATCAGCCCATGAGTTAAACTATACAAAGTGAATGAGTTGTCCCTGACTAGTCTTTATATACCAAAAAGAGAGACAAGATTTTCATCCCAGATGTGAAAGTTGGGAACAAGACATGCCAAGAAGAAAACACAAAGTATTCCTGACAGTAAGGCAAAACTGAAATCTCCCTGTCAGTCCAACAAGCTCTGCAACATTAAATAAATTTTAAATTATTTTTATCTATCTCAGTTGAACAAAAAATCAGATAGTCACCAAACTTAATTTCCACAGACATATCTGCTAAATCTGTATGATATAGATATGACATAAAGGTATGATATAAAAGTATGATATAAAGATAACTTTATCTTTACCTAAGTTTTTTTAAACTGAAAAGCAGCTTCAAGAAATGAAAAGGGACTTCAGACACAGAGCGATATTTATGATCCTGATTTTTTAAAATACAGTTTATATTCCAATTTTCTCTGAGATCTCCATAACCTATGTAACAAATCTTTTGAGCCTAGGGTGAAAAAATATTCATGTAAAAAATCTTTAAATTCAAAAGTCCAAATTTCAAATAGGATTTGGTTTATGCTGGCTTTTCCCCTTAATTTCAGTTTTCCAGATTTCTTTGTTCCCTGTGAATTTTGATGCTCTATGGTTCCATAAATAGTTTCTTTCTAACGTGACAGTTGAACAGAGGTTTCTTAAATAAATGCAGTTTTATTGAGCCTTCAAAGAGAAGCTGTTCTTGCCCTGTAGTTTCAGGGTGTTTACAAAAACACATTTCCCAAGAAGTGTCCTCCATCAGGCAAGAAAGAATCCTTCACATGCCAACGTGCAGACAGTTGCTCAAGGATA
The DNA here is from genome assembly GCA_035582745.1 of Loriotus luctuosus. Classification (NCBI taxonomy): domain Eukaryota; kingdom Metazoa; phylum Chordata; class Aves; order Passeriformes; family Thraupidae; genus Loriotus; species Loriotus luctuosus. Next base: position 1,474,034 of record JAWWEY010000273.1, read on the forward strand.
TATCAGCCAGCCAGGATCCTGCGTGTCTGACTTGCACAGCACTTGCTTTAAATGTAAATAAATCCAAAGTAGGTCCAGCACACAATCCTATTCAGCTGGGACACATCTAGGGAAGGGCTGGCAGAGTGGGGGTTATTTTTCTCCCTGAGTGTCAGCCAGTGACAGATCTCAATGACACCCCACGCTATTTTTCTACAGGGAGTACCAAGAAGCAGAAAGACACAGACTTCCTACAAATCTTGACATGCCTAACAGTCCCAGGGTATCACATCAGCCCCTTTAGGTTATTTCAATTTGATCTACATATCCATGAAAATAAAAATCAATGTGCCCAATGGTCTAGTAAAACATTCAGCCTATCCTGTGCAGCCATTTCCTTTCTGCACAGCCCGGGCATGAAAGGCACAGTGACCCTTGGAGCTGTGCCCCTGGGAGCACATCCATCCTAGCAAAGCATGTCTGATGAGTTTGTGAGGGTCCCCAGGATGAGGTGAGAGAGCAGAATCTGACTCCATGTTCTCAGATGGCTGATTTATTATTTTATGATATGATATTAAATTATATTAAAAGAATGCTATAGTAAAACTATACTAGAGAATATAAAAAAGGATACAGAGAGAAGGTTTAACAAGAATGATAATAAAAACTTGTGACTGACTCCTCAGAGTCTGACACAGCTGGCTGTGATTGGTCATTAAGTAAAAACAATTCACATGGAACCAATCCAATGTGCACCTGTTGGTAAACAATGTCCAACCACATTCCAAAGCAGCAAACACAGGGAGAAGCAAATGAGACAATATTGTTTTTCTTTTCCTCTGAGGTTTTCAGCTTCCCAGGAGAAGAATCCTAGGCAAAGAGGATTTTTCAGAAAATATGACAGTGACAGATGTCATGCTCAACAAAGTCTAATTTATTAACAGATCTTCCCCCTTGACTCTTCTGGCATGGCCTAGCCCTGGTTAGAGTGAAAGCTGTAAATACTTGCAAGTGTTCTTACAGGAGCCACATAGAAAGACAGTGAGTGGATTTTTTTTCAGGCCCTTGAAGGATATGACAGTAAAATATTTATATTAATATATTCCTTTAGTTATAAATATATTATGAATATATTTTTACAAATATATTCCTTTTTTTAAAATAATTTTGTCACATCGTAGAGGCTTCAATTTACCAACAAAAAAATGTCAGAACATTTCAATGTTTGGGACAAAAATATTGATTGATACAAGGAGAAGAGCCTTCAGCACTGAATATTAGATCCTCCTAATTATTCAATATATGGGGCCCTGGTTTCATAGTGCTCTGAAAGCAGCAAGTGTTTTCTTCTATTACAACAGTGAAGTTTGGCAAGATTTACAGATTTTAATGAGGGAACAAGGCTTAGAAAACACAAAAAACACATAAAAACACATAAAAGAGAGCCAACAATGCTGAAGATGAGCAAAATATTTCTCCACCTGACATATTGTAGACTCTACTCCTTGTTGGAGACAGATAAAGCAATCCTCCCAAATGCACCTTGCTCTCTACAGAGCCAGAGAAAACTTGGAGCTGTCCAGAACATACTGTGCAAATAAAACCAAAATAAACATTTTTCTTTTGGTGGGGAACCAATAGAAGAATAGATAGGCATGGATCCAAACCTGAGATAAAATTTTAACTTCCACTAACTTCAGGTCAGGATTTAGGCCTGGAAACAAATGATGTGCACTGCATATCATCCCTGTTTTCTTTGCATATTTTGAAGTATCACAGTTTTTAAAAAAGTAAATCTTTATTAACATTTAAAATATTTAATACCCTAGCTATTGAGATATGATTGTAGTTCAGTGACTAGTAAAAAAGTTGGAATTTCCTTCCTATCAGTTTAAACATCAAATGTGAGCTACAGCATAATAGAGATTGTTGTAGTAGGGATTATTTACTATATCAGAACTAATGAAACCAAACTACACTGCAGATACACCAATATTATCCAAAACCCATGCATTAGCCTATATAAAAGAAGGGTTAGTGCAGATGTAGAACACCTTTTAAAGTTTTTATTCATTTACAGAGGTGCCACCACCATGTATTTCAGCTGCAACTGGCTGACCAACAGCAAGGCACCTCTGTACTGCAGCTCAATGCAGAATCCTTCCAGCCCTCCAATGAATGGAGAAAAAGAAGGAGGGGAAAAAAATATAAAGGTTTGAATAAGTTAAAAGAACCAGAAAATTCAACAATGTGTCACAAATGGAGAGGTCATTATGCCTGGATAAGCCAGGATATTAACAGTTGCAGAAAGTGAAACACTACCCACAACTTAGCAGTCAATGAGCCCTGCTCAGAAGCAGTGATCTGCTGTACAACAAGAGTGGCATTTTACAGTTCAGTGAGAAATGGAACAGACCCTTGATATCTTCATTTGTCCTTTTTCTGTGCATATTTCACAGTGCAACGATTTAGGGTCCATAACGTGTCACTTGGTATAACTACAGAGTTTACTTGAGATATGTATGCACAGGGAAAAAAAAAAGTTCAGTGAACTGCAAAGATTGCAACAAATCCATATTCTTTGGGTCAATATAAAGTTTTACTCCAAGTCTGAAACCATATTGGTTAAACATGCCAAAAGTCCAGTCTGAAATATTTTTGCTTTGAAAATTTACTACAACATTTACAACATGGGATTTACTTTTTAAAAAGCCTGTTACATACCAGATATTATTATTATTTCCCATTTGAATGCAATATTTACTACAGAATTAGATCACTTAAACCTTGGCTACAGGTCAACAGCTCAAAAGTATTTTTTAATTAAATCCCATTTTAAAAGAAGAATGGTTTATTAGCCACTAACAATAATACAATTGGATTAGCAATAATACAATTAAAGGGTTTAGTCATCAACATTTTACTACACTGACTTCAAGATGAGAAAAATTAAGAATGGAGGGAATTATTTTTATAAAGGACACTGTCAGTGACATATCAGTCCTTTTTAAAAAGTTGTAGTAGAAAATGCCATTAACAGCTACCCTAGATTGGGAATAATAGTAGTAATATAATAATATGGAAATAATAATAATAGTAATAATAGTAATAATAATAATAATAATAATAATTTGTCCATATACATATTTCTAAGAACACTTTCTGCTTGTGCATTTTTTCTGCACAACCATAAATAACCATTCTGAACCACTGATTAAGAGGTGACATTAGGAAAAAGTCAGCCTCAGAAGACAGTTTCTCATTTCTAAGAAACATTTGCTGTACAAATACAGCCTGGAATGTTTTCAGAAAACACCACGCTACAGAGCAGCAAGAGATAAAAACAATTATAATTGAAGTTTACTGTGGACTGTAGAATGCCAGCAAAACATTATCTTGTTCAATTAAGCATGAAAATAAATGTTTCAGCAGCATATCCAAGAACTGGGCTGCATGATTTTACCAGTCCTGCTAAAGATTTGTTTCTTAACTTCCCCAGGTATTCCTCTGTCTTCTGCTACCAGAGGGCAGAAAGGAAAACATCCTAAGTTTGTCCTGAATTGCTGGTTTGACCAGCAATTCAGTATTGATAAAGAAGGAAAAGAAGGAAAATAAAGAGGGAAAAAAGAAGGAAATACTGAAAACCATAAAAATGCCAGTTTCATGAGTTTTCCATACAAACACATTTTAGTGGATTCAAGGGAGCTTTCAGACTGCCCTGTGCTGGTGTAACTCAACTTCTGAGGGTTCCACGTTCCATTTCAGCTTCCTGTTACATGTTTTGTATACATTGCTTTTCATAACTCCATAAATAAAGGTTTTCCTGCAAGAAAAAAAAGACAGGCGAACCTCCGTTAAGCAGAATATTAAGATGAAAAGGGAGACCTTGGAGTAATGAGGGGGGGAGGTTGTAATAACAAATATTAGAATTTTCATTTCTCAAAGACTGTTGGTCATATGATACCCAAGTCTGACACGGATAACATAGCAGGAGAATGAAATGAGACATTGTAGTTTGGAAACATAAAAAGAGCTGTATTAGCAGATGAACTCCTCCAAAGACAAATTTATAAAATAAATCATCCACTAAAATGAATTTAAGTCACTTTGTCAGTAGCACTAGATACTTCAGTAAATGCTTACCTTTTTTTTTTTCCCTAAGTAAAAACAAGAAGAAAAAAGAAAAAAAGAAATTGTGCTTGGGCCATTTCAAAAATCTATCAATATTCAGATTTGATAGGGTTATTGTAAACTAATCCAGTTTGCTTTATGTATTTCCAGAGTACTGTGAATGTCCCTCTTAAACTGCAGGGAAAATGTCACTAAAAATAGTACATTTAGAAAGCTCATACACAGAGCTTTCAAGAGTGGACTTTGCATGGTCAGTTACGTGAGGTCAACAGGGAGAACATTTCAATTTATGTGTATCAGGACAAAGGATTTAATAGCAGAAAGAAACTATTTGGAGCTTAAGTAAAATCTACACATCACTTAGACACACAGCTCGCTGTGTGCACACATCACACACACCCAGAACAAGCTGCTTGTCCTGTAACTCTTGGCAGGTGCAAAATCCCAAATCATGGTCAGTGTAACCAGGCTCCAGCAGCTCACTGGGAAAATGCTCCTGGTGCTGAGTGAGTGATGTGCAAGGTTTTAATAATATGTGGTATGTAAGACACTTTTAAAAAAGTAAATCACAAAATTATTTTGGTTTTATGCTGAAATATCACCCGGTTTTCATGCAGAAAAAAATTTTTAAATGCACTCCACATTTTTATATTTATATTATGTTTCTATTCCAAGGCTTTTACAGGCTTTCAAAGAGGTTGAATACATTTGTTTTCAATTAAAGTGCATGATAAAGTAGCAAAAGCCAAGTTTCTCCTTTTCTTCAAGCGTTCATTTGAAGTTTTTCATTTGCAATTTATGGCATCTGGTTCTGCCACATCAGTCAGCAAGGAGAAGTCAAGAAGAGGACAGCAGTGGTAATTTCTGTCCCATTTCCATCTCTCCAACAGGGTCCCTGCCAAGAAATAAAATTATTATTCCGTGCTAGCTGACAACTTGGTATCCAGGACCCAGTCTTGACCCTTGCCGCCATAATTTGGTTCTCAGCTCTCATCCAAATTCCCTCCCACTGCTGTCAGTTGAGAGAACAGCCAGCAATTCTTCCTGGTTGGTCAGAAATTCTCCATTTTTGGTCAGTAATTCTCCCTGTTTGGTCAGCAATTCTCCCTGTTTGGCCAGAAATTCTGCATGGTCAGTAATTCTCACTGTATGGTCAGTAATTCTCTCTGTTTGGGAGAAATTCTCTCTGTTTGGCCAGCAATTCTCCCTATTTGGTCAGTAATTCTCCCTGCTTGGTCCAAGTGGGCAGTCCAGTTCAAAGTATGGCACAGGGAGAGTTACTGACCAAGCAGGGAGAATTATTGGCATTACTGGGAAATGGAGGGATCTCGTCAGCTCCATTGCTTCAAAAAAATGCTCCTGTAAGGTTGTGGTGAGAAATGGGAGGAAAAAAAAGAAAAAGAGGAAGATTAAGTCCCAGAATTATTAATGGTGCAAGGGATTTGAGGAGTTTGTCTGCTCCCAAGTCCTGCTCAGAGCTGGGACAGCCCTGCCTTGAAGCCTCGTTGCTCGGTGGTGAGTTCTTTCAAGTGCTGAGAACTCCAAGGACTGAGGTTCCATAACCCTTTTGGTGCCTTGTTTCAGTATTTCATCATCCTCAATGAACACTTTTCATCCTACAACCACTAAAGATTCCCTTTCAAACCTTGTCTTTCATTCCCCCAGCACTGACCCCCAAGAACCTGTGGGTTCCCCTCCCTATTAACCTCCCACAGGTATTGCAAGGCTCCATCAGGGGTTTTAAAGCTACCCAAAAAAACGTGACAGGAACCCAGGGCTGGATTACAGAGGGGAAAAAACCCTCAGAAATTAAATCTAATGCTGAATCCTGATCAAAAGATATTTGGAATAGAATCCTAGAATCAAGTGAACTCTGTGCTAACTTAAGCCTTCCCTGGGAAAACTTACCATGTAGGTGATTTACCAGAAGATCTAAATAGCTGTAAAGAGGTATTTTAAGTGAATAAAGTTTAAAATTAGATAGGAGTGGGAGCAATTTCAAACAGGTTTGTAGTTTAGGAATTGTCTGACATTCAGTTAATATTTCTGTTCCTTATGGGCATTCATAAGGACGGGAACTTACCTGAAATTCCAGTGTTACTTTTCTGCCATATCTTTTTCAAGAAAGATTAGCCAGAAATTTTCAGTTCTATCTTTATTTTCCTTATGATTACTTTCTGTCATCACCTTACACTTCCATGAGCAGAAGGCTTAGATACCACAGTCCCTTCCAAGCACAGTAATGCTTTTTGTGTCACTTGATCAGATACAGGGAGAAAAGGAAGAGGAAAAGGAAGAGGAAAAGGAAGAGGAAAAGGAAAAGGAAGAGGAAAAGGAAAAGGAAAAGGAAAAGGAAAAGGAAAAGGAAAAGGAAAAGGAAAAGGAAAAGGAAAAGGGGAAAGAAAAAGGGGAAAGGGAAAAGGGAAAGGAAAAGGGGAAAGGGGAAAGGGGAAAGGGGAAAGGGGAAAGAAAAATGGGAAAGGGGAAAAGGGAAAGGAAAATGGAAAAGGGAAGACAAAAGGAAAGGTAAAAGGAAAAGGAAAGGTTATTTACACTAGAAACATTTTAAGATCATTTTTCCCATGATGACTTTTATAATCATCACACTGGCAAAATTATAGAAACTAGACTTTACCTCATAGCAACTAAACTAAGGAGAATATCTTATTTCTTCTTAGCCTGAGAAATTATTTTTCCTGCCTAGCATAAACTCCCACATTATAACATTCAATTCTCTTTGAAATTCAAATTAGTCCAACCTTTTCAACTTTGAAGAATCCACCCTGATTGTTATGAGAGAAATAGCCAAAATCCAGCAAGAGTGCAAATGCAGTGGAAGTAAAATCATCTCTTCTTGTTGCCCTTCCATGGCAACAAGAAGACTGTTAACTTTGTTTCAGGGGCTTAAAATTTTTCAATTAATTTTATAGCTTCTTCAAGACTAGCATCCCATCAATTACAGGGGAATTAGATGAGATAGTACAGTCAAAATTGCAAACAAAGCTGAAAAAGTTTGTCAAGTTTGCAAACAGCAAGAAAAATTACACAGATTGTTTTATTGTGCCATGAAAAACAATTGTATCACACATGACAGATGGGGTGCCATTATGACACTTCTGAGTTTTCACTAAGCATTCATAAGTTAAACATCCAATTCTCTTAAATTAATTTGTAAAACTTAGAAAAGAGTATAAGGCATTTAATGAAAGCCTACAGGGAATAAACCACTTAGAGAATAAAAAGGGTTTGTTCACTATTTAGCAAAGAAAAACCTTGTAATATTACAAAATATCAGGGGAAAGGCTTCAAAAATAATGCCAGTGCAGTGAAATCAAAACTGCAGGCAGTGAAGGTTTTTTCCTATTGTTTTTATATTAACAAAAATTTATTCTAATAAAAATAGTTTGACAAAGTATTCATAGTAAAGGACTAAAGCTCTACTTAATGTGTTTAACTCATATATGGGTCTCAATTATTTTCCTCTATTATGCTTTCTCCTATTCAGAATGCCTTGAGTATTGAATGGTTATACATAAAATGTAACAGCATGATGGAAAATCAGACTTGAATTAGGCAAAACACTGAAAATTTCCTGGTATGAATGATAGAAATTAGTAATCTTTGGAGAGAAATTTAAATTGTTCCACATTCTGCAACAGATCAAGGACACAGAAGTGTGCACGACAATGCTTCTAAATCTTAGCAGAAAAAAACTGCTGAACTCTACAAAATCCAGACCCCATAAAGAATTCTCCCCTCAGGCCTCTAAAAAAACCCCAAAACATCTGATAAAATTCTGAGGGATTACATCAGCTGGTGATTGTCTATCCCAACTTGCTGGTTTAGGGCTGATCTTCCCGAGTGATAAAAGGACAACAGGCTGTAATTGTCAGGGTTAGCTGCAATCCCAGGCTTATACACAAGGATTAGACACCCTGAATTCTCCTCTGCTGGAGAGGTTTCATTTGGCAATAAAAGATTAAAAGCAACAGCCAGGGGCTCAGCTCTAATACCTAAATCTGAAGATGTTTTTAAAGCACACATATCCAGAACATGCATCCCCTCTTAGTGTAATCCTCTTAGTGTTTTCTGTACCTCACTGAACTTCAAGCTTCTGAGGATAAAAATATACTGGACCTGGCACCTTTATCCTAAATTTACCTTCAAAGGGTCCCTCTTGAAGACATCACAGTGTATGATATAGTGTTCATTCCAGGTGCACAACTGTGGATCCTTTCATCCTGTTTTCTAATATCAAACCCAGAACATACAAGCACAATTTCTGTTTTTAAGTTCATGTTAACTGTTCCTGTCAACATATAACATATTGGAACTTGGAATATTCAAATGTTCCAGATAATGGCTCTGAGATATATTAGATCACTGTGAGATGACAAAATGTAGAACCACTGCACAATAAACTGTGTTTAAGTGGACTATTTTGAAAAAATTGCTAAGCAAATCACTATTCTGTTTCCAAAATGAAGTTGGGTAAAACTCAAGTCTTCAAGTAATGGAGGCATGAATCACTTCATTTTCTGCTTGGACCCTCCTTGTGCAGGCTGCCCTAGAGCAGGGGCTGGGCAGAGCTACAGAATAAAGCAGGGATTGATTCCAAGCATCTCCTCCATGGATCCACCTTGGGCAGCACCAGAGCCCAGCCAGGGCT
>JAWWEY010000273.1:1486976-1497487 GCA_035582745.1 Loriotus luctuosus
ATTTGTCCTTGGTGCCCAGCTGGAGCAGGAATTGTTTTGTCTCCCTGCTCTGTGCACAGAGCTCACCATCCCTGAATGTGAAGCTCAGACCCACTCACTAAAGCAGCACAGTGAAAAATAGAAAAGCTGAACCCTGAGGCATCATTTCCTCACTTTAGAGGCTCAACAAGGTCCTTACCTTGCTAAGTGGTTATTCTAAATATTTACTAATAATAGGTATTTAATAACAGATAAGTATCTAACAATAGTAAACAACTATCAATATAAACATCTAATAATAAACATCTAATAACAGATAAATATCTAACAGTAAATAAACATCTAATACTGGATAAATGTCTGATAACAGTAAATATCTATCAGTAAATGTCTAATAATAGAAAAAATCTAATAATATTAACAATAAACAACAAAAACCAGTAATAAACATCTAACAACAGTAATGCCTCGCACAGTCGGGTATCATGCAAAGAAGAATAATGATTATTGTGAACAGTTCTTTGGGCACAGAAGAGGAATCATTTAAAACAGGTTTTCATCTGCATCAGTCTCTGGTTTTACAGTAGTTTACTTGTATCAATACCACAACCACCTTAGCTAAAGAAAGAGAGGACAAAAAGTACCAGGTTATGTCACTGTAAAGAAGTAGTGAGGTCAGACCTGCATATGTTATATCTGTTCTGTCTTTGTTTCATACAGATGTAAGGAAATAAGGACTTCATTATTTTGCCCAAAACAAAACAGAGGTCAGTACCATTCCTGACAATATCACCTGGTTTTCCTCCAATAGCTGTTTATTTGTTTCATATTTACTATAAACAATGATCTCCTCTTGAGCTCCATCCCTATGCTGTTGCTGTACTGCGTGGATGTCACAAAACTGTTTTCACATTTGGGCTTTTGCAGGTGACAATCCAATGCTGCACCACAATAAATGCATTAATAAAAGCTTTAAACACCTTCTTGTAACCTGGCTTTCCACAGACTTGAGCCAAGCAAACCACAGGAGTGCATTGCCTGTGTGCTGAACACAGTGACGAGAGGTGTGACCGGCACACAAATCACACAGCAGGCACACTGTGAGCTCATTTTTTCTGAAATGGAGATGCAGTTCCCTGGTCTGGCACACAGAAATGTGAAACTTTGGAACATAGTTATAAAATCCATCACAGCTCTCACACAGAGCCAGGTCTATATTTCAGTTCTGCTGGACTGGACACGAGGAATATGTGGATATCACAATCTAGTTAAGGGAAAAAAAAGAATCAAGCAGATGGGTATCTTCAAATTCTCACCATGAGAAGAATATAAAGTGTGCAAGATGCAGTTTGTCTCCCTGTGTTTTCAGTTCAACTCCTCTGTGCTTGACTACAGGTTATCATGATGAATGATATTTTCTTTTAAATCTGTTCATTCACTAGGAGTTTTTGGCAAAAGGATAGTCTGAAGTCTTTCTATGATGATGCTCAAAGTTCCTTAAAGTTTTGTCTGCAGAAGCTAAGCACTCATATAATGAAAAACACAGGAGGACACAGAATTACTTAATTCCACAGCTTTGTCCCAAGAAATAAATCTGCTGGAACCCTGCAGTTTTGCAATACATGATCCTCTTAAAGCATGATCTATTGTTTAGATGTCTACATACAAATCAACTGATAGCGCGTGATATTGTTTCCCCTAAGAATTATGTCTGAAGCTTTTCTAGGAATATGACTCACATAATTACCCTTTTGCATGCCTGCAAGAAGCCCCACAAAAACCAGTAAATCAGCAATACCTGTGGGTACAAAGTGTATTTCACATCTCCACGTTTTCAAGCTGTGAGAAAAGATCAGAGTTTCCACCTGTTTTCAGAGCAGTAGGAGGCTGGGCGCTGGCCACCTGAAACATCCTGTGGGGCTCCAGATGCACACCATGATGTGGTCACTCAGCAGCCAGGCACTCCCCCACCCCCAGGTCAGTGTCCCCCAGGGCACAGTGGCACGGTGTCGCCTTCTGCCAGGGAATGGAGCAGCAGCGTGACTGCCAACAGGAGCAGCAGAAATGGTGGAGATCAACCCTCCTGTGCCTCTGCTGAGAGGATTAAACTGATTAGCCACTTGGGATCACAATTTAATTTTCTCACAGGCAGCTTGCACCATGATTCCACTTTGAGCTTCTTACATGGATCAAACAGGAAAAAGGAACAGGTACAGAAGAGCAGGAGCTAAGATTCACCATAGACCTCCTCACTTCTGACCCAAACAGGAAGCAAACTGCCACCTCGTCCTTGCCAACAGCATGTATTTCCAGGCTGTCCACAGAGGAAAACATTTCTCCTTCCTCTTTGAAAAACCTCCTGTTTAGGAGACAAGGAGCAGAAAAGATGTTAACATATCACTAATTATGCAAACAGAAGGCATTTAGGTGTCTGGATTAGGAGACAATGCAAGAAAGCATTTGGATAGAATCATAGAATCCCTCATGTTGGAAAAGACCTTTAAGATCATCAAGAGAAACCATGAACCCAGTACCACCACCCTCTTCACCGTGAAACCATGCCCTCAGCTGACAAATCTACATGATTTTTTAACTCCTCCAATGACATTGACTCCTCCACTTCCCTGGGAAGTCTATCCCAATATTCTACATCCCTTTCTGTGAAGAAATTTTTCCTACACCCAATCTAAAACCTCCCCAGGTACAACTTGAGGCCATCTCCTCTCATCATATCACTTGTTACCTGTGAGAAGAGACCAACACCCACATCCTCACAACGTCCTTTCAGGCAGCTGTAGAGAATGATAAGGTGTCTTCTCAGCCTCCTTTTTCCCAGGCTAAACACCTACCATTTCCATAAAACAAGGAACAATGAGGAAAAATCCATTCTGGTAGAAGCTGGGTCATTCTTGTGTGAATATATGGATGTTCCAATAAGTAAGATGAAGGTTTAGTACCACTGTTTGTAGGCAAAATTTATTTTCATTTGTCCATAAACCATAAGCCAAACTACAGCAAAGACACTGCTTGCCTGGCAGCTGACCAAATACATTTGTCCTGAAAGTACATCAATAATATTCCTCCAAGTCTTTTACTTTTCACTTGGCAGTAATTACTTTACTTATTCCACATCACTATTTCATCTTTGTAAAGATGCATGGAGACCCAAAATAAGCTCCTACTTCAGCACAGCACTTAAGCACAAACTGAACTTAAGTACCAGTAAATCCAGCAGGGATGTTCACATGCTCAATTCAGCTTTGGGATCTCTGAATTCAGACAAGCACCATTAGCACTGGGAACAAGAGCACTACCTCACCTGTCCATCATGGCCCAGAAGAGCAATTCTGTCAGGCCCCGACACCAGGAGCATGGGCAAACACCAAAACACTCTCCCACCCTCCCTGGGGAGGAAAAGGGCTCCTTCTCCCACAGAAACTACTGCAGCTCTGCTGCTACACAGCAAACAGCAGGAACGTTTGGCTATAACATTCAATGATGCTGTTACAAGTGCATAGGGCTGTGGGAAAGAAATGCTGAAGCATAGATGCCTAAAGTGAGTAAAGGAGCAAAGGAACTGCCATAATGGATGGAAATAATTCCATACTTGCCCTCCAAAAACAGGTACCACAAATAAATATGTAAAACATCCTGGCCTGGGCAATTAAATGGCAGCCTAACTACAATGAACACCTCAGAGTTACCTCAGTGTTCAAAGGCTGGTTTCTATTTAAATCAAAAGAGGTTCTCTCTCTTTATTTTTAAAACTCTGAGCGCTATCTGGCCGGGTTCTTCTCTGCTACACAAATGAAGAGGGAGGCCCTATATCAATTAAAAAGAAAAAAAAAGGTCAGAGACAAAACTAGTACATATAATAAAAGAGCTGATAAAGAATATTCTGCATCAAAGTTCATGCCAAGCAGGAGCAAGAGCCTCATGATGTTGACAACAGGTACTTTAAACCTCAGGTCAAGGATAGTTGCTATATGCCCTGTCAATACACTGTTAACCATGATGGATTTGGTCCAGTGACAGATAATCTATTATGCACTCATACTTCAACCCCACTAAATCAAAGACAGTTTGTCTAGCAGAACAAAATGACACAACAGAGGAGAAAGTACAGGGACAAAGTAGTAGTACTCTTTTCACCCAACTTTCTCCTATGACAGAAGGCAATCAACATGTAGTAAAGGTCTAGCAAAACACAAATGCTTATGTCTCTGGTGGATGTAGAAGAGGAAAAGGAGAACACTGTAATTTAAAAATATATACTGATGAAAGAAAAGCCATAGAAGTTCTAGCAAAATGTCAGAGAGTTGCAAATAGCCTAAACATAGAGAACAAAGTAGGGACAGAAAACCTGCCCCTGGAGTCAAGTTGTGTGGAGATACTTATCTTAAACTTTGCAGTGGGGGAACAGGACCAGGCTCACCACTTCTCATCACCTTCAGTACAAGGGGGGAAAACCAAACTGGATTCTCTCCAAGTATCAAATAGCATAGTTTACATGCTTTTATTGCCTGGCATAGACTTGCAGTTCCCACCTTACTCTCCCTCCCGGTCTTTCCTTATTTAACGTGGATATCTGCCTAGAGATAAGATGTCTGGGAACAACATCTTCCTATGTGTATCCCAATACTGATGTCCTAAAGCTAAGGACTGCCCACCTACCAGTCTGCATGAAAATGGAGTGCATCCATCCTCTTTTATTATTCACCCTTAACATCCTGATGTTCCCAGCATCAGGAGCCTGTGCTGGTAAGAGGCAACACATTTCTGTGAAACAACTGAACTCCATTATTCTGTCACCCAGACACCCTTTGTTGGTCAGAGGGACTGAAAAGAAACGGACCCATGCCATATAAATAATTAGCAGAAGATGTAAGTAGCCTAGGAAGTAGAAGACAGATGTTCTGTGCACATCCAGAGCTGCTTGGCATCCATACTCTACCCCCCTCCATTACTTTATGGACTATAAACCAGCAGCTGGTTACCCTGAGCTGGGTACGTGTGTGCACCCAGAGCCCAGAGGGCTGTGCAGACACTGCAGGGTGTGATTAGAGCACAGCCCCAGAGCAGAAGTGTCCCATGATATTTTCTGAAAAATCCTCTTTGCCCAGGATTTTCTCCTGGGAAGCTGAGAAGCCTCAGAGAAAAAGGAAAACAATAATTATCTGATTGCTGCTCCTGTGTTTGCTGCTTTGGAATGTGGTCTGGACATTGTTTACCAACAGGTGAATTTTTGATCAGTTCCATGTGAATTGTTTTTAATTAATGACCAATCACCATCAGCTGTGTCAGACTCTGAGGAGTCAGTCATGAACTTTCATTCTCATTCTTGCCAAGCCTTCTGATGTATCCTTTCTCTTTCTTTTAGTATAGTTTAGTATAGCATTGTTTAATATAATATAATATCATAAAATAATCAATCAGCCTTCTGAGAACTTGGAGTCAGATTGTCACCTCCCACCTGGTCCTGGGGACCCTCACAAACCCCACACAGAAGTGCTGCACAGACTCTGCAGTGACCCTGCCAGCCCAGGGCTAGAGGGATGTGCTGCTGTGGGCAGCATGGAGCTGAGCTGCCCTCTGCACACCAACCAGTGCCTTCCACAGCTGCACAAAGGCATCTGGGCTCTGCTGAGGCACTTGATTGCTGTGCAGGGGTGGAAAGGGTTACTAAATAAAATCTCCCCCTCAGGCCTTTTCTTTTGGAGGTCTACATGGCGTGGACCAAAACTAATTTTCTCTCCTAACCACATCTAGCAGGAAAAGCTCAGCCATACACGGAAGCTGTAGAATATTTGACAAGGACAAAAAGACTTGGAGAACAGTGAAATATTAACCTGGAGATAGTGTTCATGCCCCTCACCCTTTAATATGGGACAGAAATAAGAGGGTCAGCCCTCATCACAGAGTAAATAAATAATATTTTACATTCTATTGAGCAAGTACAGTATATATTTTCAATACAAAGTCATTTTACCAACGCCAAGTAGCCTGCAGATATTTTTGTGTTTCCTCAGCTTTATTATTTCCTTCCCTTAGATTATACAGACATAGATTTTTCTTTAATTAAAGTAAGTATACTACAGCTGTGTATAATTTTTCTCCTCAAGCTTGGTAAAGTGTTGTCAAAGCAAAGAAGGAAAAAAGCCCACCATAGTAGTGATGGTGACCTATTTCACTTCTGTGCAGCCAGCAGAATCAAATTTGCTTCAGCTTTAAATGCACTGCCAATTTGAAAAATTTAACACGAGCCTTTTTCCTTCTAATAATAGAGACCATTAATAAGTAACATTTACAGATTCCTGCCAGCCTTTACAGCATCTCCAATATGCAAAACCTGGTATTTTTGCAAAGGCTGAACTCCAGAAGACCTCCCAGGAAGCACCTGGATCAGGCCTTCAGATCATATGAACCTACCCTGATACCTCCAGGGGTTTAGGGAAACCATTTCAACTTAATCTGGCTGAGGAGCTGGCTCACAGCTTTAAAAGGTATTTATTTTCACACTCTGACTGACACTGCAGGCCAACTAATCTAAGCATTTATCCCATTTCTATGCATCAGTGATTTAGACTTAATAATACTCAATTTATAGACAGAGTAAGGGAATTATGTGCTTGCTCCAGGTTGCACAAGAAGCCAAGACCAGG
The DNA here is from genome assembly GCA_035582745.1 of Loriotus luctuosus. Classification (NCBI taxonomy): domain Eukaryota; kingdom Metazoa; phylum Chordata; class Aves; order Passeriformes; family Thraupidae; genus Loriotus; species Loriotus luctuosus. The sequence goes on from JAWWEY010000273.1 coordinate 1,493,618, forward strand.
GCAGAAATAAAAACTTTCATTTCTGACGATAAATCCTGTATCTGACTGAGAAGCCATCCCATTCTCTACTTAAAAATAAATCACATGTAAGTGTGACCACAGAGGGGACACACATTCAGCTGGCACACGTGGGCACAGCTCTTTTCTTGACAGCACAGCTGTGCTCTGTTTCAGTAGCTCATCTGATCCAGAGTTTGTGTATGTGAACACTGACTAAACACACGAGAAGCAGAAAGCTTAAACACATGCAAGTTGTGTTTATATGGTCAATCTAAAATTTATCTCATTATTAACAAAGTTCTCCCCCCAAAACACTTAAATTCCAACTATTTAATGCTAATTAAAGTAGTAGTTTTTAAAGCAGCCTATCTCCCCTCAAGCAGTTAAATTAGGCTTAGGAAAAGAACATCAGATGATGTACTCATTTCTTGTTACCATAAGAAGAGTGACTTCCTTGGCTGGATGATTTTTAAAGAAATCACATGGTGGTGATATAATTTCCCCCTGGTTAATAGCTCTGGCGTGCCTGAGAGGCAAAGAGAGAGAAGAAAGGTCTCATTACACTGAATACAGAGCAATTTGAGAATACCTACTGTCACCTTCAGCAAGGCAAAACAATTTAGCCATATATATATTCACATATGTTCAGCTCACTAGAAACTCTCTGTCAAAGCCCAGATCACGCCTGACTCAATGGAGAGCACTCATAGGACACAAATTGCAGACTGCTTCCTGTAGCAGGCTGAGAAAAGAGAAAACACATTAAGAAAATGGAGTCTTTGAGTATCTTGAAAATAGAGACTGTCTGCCTGAGCAACCTGTCTTGCAATCAGTCTTTAAGCCCTAAAGGCATAAACTTGTGCTGTATTTGCTGACTGTGACAGAGCCATACCCTACCCTAAATGCATCATTTTAAGAAAAGGCTCACATCAATTGTAGGGGTGGGGGGCTGAGGAAAAAAACAAAAATAAAAAAAAAATCACACACACCAAAAGGCACCGTCACTTCAAAGGAGTCCACTGCCTCTGAAAAGTAGTATTTCAGTAATACTTGATGCACAAATACTCCAACCCACAACCAGTGTCTCAGCCCATCTGTGCCCTGCAGCCTTGCTACCCCCAAAAGCGACACCTGAGAAATGAACGCAGTTGCTATTTCACTGTACACAAAGGGGTAAATGAACTCACATTTGAAATAAACCAGAGTCATTGAAGCTTTAGTGCAGCCATATATTAAGATACGAGTATATTGTTCTCTGTCCAAGAAGACTTCAACGCAGGAGACATTAAACCATAAAACCTTTACTGCTCGGCTAGCAGAGCTGCTGCGTGCCTGCCCGTGTCCATGGCGCTCCCTGCCCTTCCACAGCCCAGGGAAGCGCTCCTTCAGCTCCCGAGGGAATGAAACAGCTCACCGGGGCCGGCTCCTGCCACGAATATAGGTAATTTTAAACACGTGCCCACCTCGGAGTCAAGCTGTGTTTGTGCACTTGGGAACAACTCGGCTAAGTCTGGCGGAGACCTTCAAAACACAACTAAGAAGCCAGGAAGAGGCCACTGAAATATATGAACTCGAGACTGGAACATATTAAGGACAAGATCGTGGAGATGTTCACCAGTACCTAAAGGCAAAGCCTGTACTCAGACAAACGCAGTGAATCCCCATCCCTTGGTTCATCTTTACCACGACCCACTCGAAACTTGTAGGAGTTTGGAAAAAGTAAAGCGAGTGGCCCTGGGCATAAACTGGAAACAAACTCCGTCAGAAAAGCCTCCAGCACTCACTACCCGCCGTTGGGTAGCGACGCCCCTCAGCCCTGTCCCTCGTCCCACAGCCACGTCCCTCAGCCCTGTCTCTGAGCCCTGTCCCCGGCCCCTCAGCACTGTCCCACAGCCCTGTCCCCCCGTCCCTCAGCATTGTCCCTCAGCCCTGTCCCCCCGTGCCTCAGCACTGTCCCTCGGCACTGTCCCTCAGCCCTGTCCTCCCGTCCCTCAGCACTGTCCCTCAGCCCTGTCTCCGGTCCCTCAGCACTGTCCCACAGCCCTGTCCCCCCGTCCCTCAGCATTGTCCCTCAGCACTGTCCCTCAGCCCTGTCTCCGGTCCCTCAGCACTGTCCCTCAGCCCTGTCCCCCGGTCCCTCAGCACTGTCCCTCAGCCCTGTCTCCGGTCCCTCAGCCCTGTCCCTCAGCCCTGTCCCCCGTCCCTCAGCACCGTCCCCTCTCCCTCAGTCCGGCCCCGGCCCCTCCGAGGGTCAGACCCGGCCCGCGGGGTCGCCCCGCCCAGCGCGCACGGGCCCGGCCCTCAGGCGCCATCTGGCGGCCCTGGGGCGACCCGTCCCTCATGAGGGGCGGCCCTGCCCGGTGATCGCGGTGGATAAAGCGGGCGGCGAATGGGGATCCCGACCGCCGGAGAGCGTGCCCGGGCCTTCCCGAGGGAAGGGAAAAGGCCCAAAGTGGGTCTGAGATTGTTGAGTCATGCCCTGAATTAATGGGGTCATCCCATCGCCAGGCGGTCCGACAGAACACCGTGCGCCAGCAGATTTGTGGGGGATGAAAGACTGTCACTTTGCTAAAAGTGACCCTGCATCTGCCCGAGTGCTCTGGCTGCTTATAGGCCGACAGCTAAGCGAGAAGTGTGGCAATAAAAGCACGATTTAAAGAGGAGAAAGGGCTGAGCTGCCCGGCTCAGCAGCATGGGAGCCGCGGAGAGCCGCGGGTGCGAGAGGATCCGGCTCTGGAACGGGGCAGGGAGAGAGAGAAGGGACAGGGACAGTACAGGGGTTACAAACCACAATTAACGCGATCCCCTCCTTCAGCACCCACACAGCTTCTGCACTCCGAAGAGCTGCTCTACAGAGTTGTGCTTTATGTGTCCCAGCGCTCTTGGGCTGTGATACCAGCTGGAACACGCTCCCTACAATAGTAAAAAAAAATTAATAATTAAATCTGAAGGGCTTTTTCAGTGCTGCATCAACCTTGTGGAGGATGTGGACATACGTGGCGCAGCCTCCCTATTCACCACATGGCAATTAAAAAAAAAACAATAATGTGTTACCTCCTAATTCTGCCTTCTTTTTGGGTTTTAAAAGTGTCCATGCTCTGTGCTATCATTATACACCACTCTGGTGTGTTTTCCATGAGGGTTTAGATGTCAGGATAAGGCAGAAATCTATAATGATCATTATTCTGTATTTTAAGGACTGAACAAAAAGAGTCACATTGTTGGGCTGAGGGGCCCTAAGCATTCTTGGTGTTTTGTGCGTGTTGTTAGAGAGACGAAATATTAGAGCAGCAAATACTATTTCCCAACAATTATATTTTAGAATATGTACATATGCTTGTATTCTGTTGTACTTTCCTTTGATATGTATTTCAGAAATGCAATAGTGCATTTCCTGTCTTCCCAGTAACAGTTGTAGCTTTTAATATGCCAGAGCAAATCCCACAAGTGTTATGATCAATATAAAAGCAGCTTGAATCCTACCATGTTGGAATCCTGGATGCTGAGAATTTGAAACTTTCTGTGCTTAAAGGCACAAGAGAACATTGAGGTCATGGAACAGGCTTCTAAAATTAATTGATAGTACTGAGATTACATGTGTGTTATTGGTTAGAAGTGTGTAATATCACAAGGTACAAAACTTAGAATATAGAAATAAATGTGAAGCAAGATAGAGGTTTTAAGGTGAAGGCAAGTTATTCTTATTTACCTTCTTCTTCCTTCTTCTTCATGGGTTGGGTAATGTTTTGTAATGAGACAGAAAAGTCTGTATTGCAAGCTTTAAGAGATCAGTTATTAACTTAAAAGGGAAAATAATCTTAGTGTCTTTTCTTAATTAAATAGTTTAGTCTTAAAAGACCTTGTAACAAG
>JAWWEY010000273.1:1497587-1512243 GCA_035582745.1 Loriotus luctuosus
TAAGAGATCAGTTATTAAGTTAAAAGGGAAAATAATCTAAGTGTCTTTTCTTAATTAAATGGTTTAGTCTTAAAAGACCTTGTAACAAGAAAGAAATCGTTTAGAAGAAATAGCCATTTTGTGCCTTACTAATGAAAAGCTGCCAAACTCATAGTTGTAAGACTGCTTTACTAATAAGAAATAATTAACACCCAAGTCCAAACACAAACTACTGTCTCGAGTACCTTCAATCTCAACCTCAAAAAACCAATACTGCCAGTCCTTTTTTATTAAAAAAAAAAAAAAAAAGAAAAAAAAGAAAAAAAGAAAAAAAAGGAGAGAATTTATTAACCTTTCATATCTTGGGGTCTTCCTCCTGAGCCCACTCCTGACAGAATCTCTGAAAATTGCAATGGAAGAGATAGGAAATAGTATCTGTTTATTCGTGCATCATTACCATAAGAGAAGTAACAAAAATCTCAGTAGGAATTGGTACAAATCCTCTGCCTCTTGTTGGTCCCTTGGACTGAGAGCATTCCCTTCTTCCTACATTTATTATCAGAAACAAGTTTTAATGTAAAGTTTAAAGCAATTGTTATACTTTAATGAAGCTACTAAAAAGATATGGGTTAATAAAAACTGCTGTATAAACCAACGAACACTTAGAATCTGTTATTTATAGATTTACTAAATGACAGTATGTTAAGGGGCTTTTTTTAGAGATGTATGGGATCAGACACTATATCAGAGTAGCTAGAACTATGAATAAAAGTTCTATTTCTGCTTAAACCTGGTAAATGAATCATTTTTATGATTTAAGTAAGAGAAAAATCCATGGCATCTTATGGCATGGGTTGTTTCTTCCAAATTGAGATGATGCATGAATCCAGTGTATCCAAAGGAGTCAAGAACTGCAAATAAAACTCCAGTGGAGATTCTGCCAAACAAAGAAGTTTATGTAGTAAAGAATGCATAAACCAACAATAGTACAGAAATACATGCTACGTCCACACCAGACTTAGTTGTTGCTGGAATTAATAATCATGTAAGTGATAAGAGACAGAAGAAAGAGAATTGAATTTGGTGCCAAAGACACCACCCACATGTAGTCTTTCTTGTTGAACACTTTTAAAAACAAGAACTTGCTACTTATAGATCCTGCAGTAATTCTAGGTGTCAGATGGTAAACATACAAAAATAGCATAATTCAAGGTATTAAATGATTTCCCAATCCAAAACCCACACTGTTATTGATAATTGTTTTATCCTTGAAAGCCTTGCTAATAGGAAAAAGTGCACTAGTGCATCTCTTGATTTATATATATCTGTTTCTAGAAAGAGAAGTAAAATCTGTGAAGAACATCTACAAAGGATAGGTTTCATTGTTCTTTGCCATTAACCAGAAGTTTAGAATGTAGTACTGTAAGTTTGTGTGTCATAATATGATCAGTTAAGAAAATTTACACTGTCGAATAAATTCATAAGACAAAATATTTAAGGATTAAGTTAAAAACATAAATATATTTGTTAGCAGTATTTTATTGATTAATAAATTCTTAAAAAATCTTGTAACTATGGGGTTTGTGACTTTTTAAACTATAAAGATGTGAGCTGAACTCACTCTTCTTGCTTATATAAAATATTAGAAAAAGAAACTGCATCATCAAAAATAATTCAGAGGTCTCATCCCAAATTACTACAAAATTCCTCACGAATGTCAATAAACCTCTTGACTGTCAGGGGGTTGCAATTCTGGAATAATCAAAATTATGTGTCATTATAGAAGGTCCTGTTCTTAAAACTACTCTCATGATTTTTAAGTAGATATTTCAAAAGCCTGGGCCACACTCTCAGTTACATTAGAATAACCCCATCAACTTCAATTATCTTAAAATAATATGAAGATCAGAGACTTATCATTGTCCACTTGCTGCTGTCTCTGTGATAGAACACTGTGGGCATCAGATTTAGCTTTTTTCTGTGGAAAATGATTTCTCTTTTATACTTTTAATAATGAGATCTGACATGGAATCAAAGTGACTTTTAAGAACGTCCTATTTGTTCCTTTCTGATAATTTTTTCCTCCTAATATACCCTAAAAACTTTAACCAGAATCTCAAATAATGAGATCAAAACTATTTAAATTAAAATACATGTCTAGACCATTGAGTTATGCCTCCTTCAATCGTACTAAATAATACAAGCTGGAGAACCATAGCTTCCAGCCAGGTCTTTTGTGTATTTGGAAAAGCTTTATCAAGCCTAAGTTAAAAACTGCATTAAACTACATGAAAGTTTTCTTCCTAATGTGCATGGCACCATTTCATCTGTAACCTTGCCCAGTTTCAGTCGTGGTTTGGACATCTGTGTGTTATCCCCAGTGGGGAAATTTGCCATCTGAGCATGTCCTGGATCTTCAGTCTTTACTGTAAAGATGTATCATGTCATGGGTTGAAAATTGTTTTCTCATGATAATGGATGAGTTTGACAAAACTCTCAATGCAAGAAGGAAATACAAGACTAGGCAATTGTGCTAAAAATATGAAATGAATGAAGGCTGCTGAAGTGCAGCTGGGAAATGGGCTGTTACCTGGAGCCAGCTGCAGCAGGTGTACCCAGACACCCTCAGCTAGAAGGAACATGTGTCTCAGGGTTCCACATTCTTGTGTTCAGTCATGCCTTTGCATATCACCCCCTTCACTCTGTATTTTCACACAGTAGGGAAAAGAGTTAGAGAATATTCTTCCTCATCCCTTATTTTGTCTTTTTAAAAATTATTTTTTCTTCTTTAATTTTCTTTTTTTTTTTTTTTAATCAGAATAATCTCTACCCAGAATTTTTTTGCTGTTTCTGTGTTTTCTTCATGAAACCTGAAATAGATGAGCCTGGTCTAGCCATGACTCTGAATTTTAAATTTTTCCTTAAAACAGGGGAGCGAGTTATTTCAGGTATGGATTCAGGAGATAAAATCTAGATATTCCCCTCTGGATAACCAGTTTTGTGCAGCCTTACTTAACAGAACCCAGAGATGAACTGAAGAGAAGGGGATTTTCAGAATAATGCAGTTAATGGATCCTAGCATCTGTATGATACAGAAATGCCATTTCAGAAAAAACAACCCTGAAAAGAAACAGATTTGTTTTCAATTACAGGGTTTAAAGTCATAGTGAGGTGGACTTAACTAGAACATTTCTAATTTACCTCTGGTGAGGAACTTGCCTAGTATCCCTAATAAAATAAAAAATAATATAAAATAAAATAAGAAAATAAAAATAATTTCGGATCTGATGCAGATGATGTTGTAACATTTCTTAACTTTTCAAAGAAGGCTGTGTTTTACAAGTGAAGCTTTTTAGTCTCAGGTAAATTACATGGTTCATGCTAATTTGCTTCCACTTTTCAAATCTAGAACTACAATAAGCCTGTCTTTTATTCTATTAAACTTCATTTAGAGACAGGATATGCAAGAACATTCTCCAGAAATTCCTTGTAAGGAGATATTTGTACCACCTAGATTTAGACACCTACTTGCAAATCTGATTTGTGCACAAAAAATATGCCTGTAAATTCCAGCTAATTTATCAACTAATTATAGGATATTTAAAAAATGAAATCACTTTTTAAATGGTTGCCAAAGACAATCTCACCTGTCCAAGGAATGAAATAATATGGTTAAAGTTTTCAGAGAAATTGGAAGAAAAACACATTTTAGTAGAATAAATGCAATAAGGTTAATACTGATTTTAAAGCTTATAGATGCTGGTCCCTCAAGATCTTGTGTGAGTTATGAAATCCAATTTTATTCTCATAACTCTGTAATAAAGTTTTATAAATGTTATTAAAAAAGGTTTTTACTAAGAGTGAACAGAAATCTGAGCTATCTGGCCAAGTAATAAAATTGCATTCCTTTGTCACTAAGTGTCAGAGAAGAAGTTTTACAATACACTGCTCAAAGATGGAGCATCGGTCATATTTCAACTGATGATTATTTTGGGTGGAAAAATTTGATTTTAAAATGTTTTTAATAGCATACACACCTTAGAGAATACTTGTTTGGAATAACATGTACACTTGAAAGAACAATTTTTTGCTGCATTTGTTAGCTTTTGTTGCTGAACGTCTCAAAATTCCTTTTTTCACCTTGAATATTGCTTTTGCAACTGCAGATCAATAATTGCTTTCTCACCATATTGTCATATTGTCCCAGTCACACCAAGGGAGTATCAAAAACAGCCTGGAACTGTTAAAAGGTACCCTCATTCTATCTCTTTAATTAAGAATGCTATTGCTTTAATAATTGTAATTTCTTTCATATGATGAGATTTAAAGAATGCCTCGACTCTATTTTCACTCCCCCACAAAAATTGTCTTGTACTTCTATTTATATGTGACTGCTATGTGTATTACAATGAGATTATTCCAAACTTCTGAAGTTTGTCACAATTTTCTTGTTTTAAAACCATGTTTCAATTACTGAATAGCTTTGAAAAGTACGCTTTGCCTCATTCCTTCTTTTATTGCATACAAAGATGGAGAATCTTTGATTCTCCACAGTGATCACTCTAATGATCACTGGTATTACTGTTTTATAAATTACTATAATATATTTCTCAAAATTTCCCATAGTACTGAATGGTTTTGGCAGTACAAAATGGATAATGTGAATTAAGTTTAGCCTTTAGACTAATTTTCTATATGTATGGAAACTCTGAAGAACCTCAACTTTCAACCAGAAAACTCTCCTCATGCCTCATTCCTTAGAAATTAATTATTCTGAAAGGAACAACATGATGGCAAAAAAAAAAAGAGAGAAATAGGAAATGGAAAAAACATAATTACATTTTGTAGCACTTTTGTGAATAAAATCCACGTTTCAACTAAATCAATTAGATCCAACTCCATGTAATTATCCTGAATGCAACTCCAACTTGAATTTAACTTGCTACAGGAATTGTGCCGTTTAAAAAGACAGATTTTATCACCAGCTAAAGGCACTTCAATTAAAATTGGAGGCTTAACCAGCCAGAAGCCTGCTGGCACTGCCTTGATGAGCTGGAATCCTAATTGGAAACTGTTTGCAGTGAGTGCACAGCAAAGAACCAGCAAAGTGGCTGTTTTTCCAGGGATGCCCTGCTCTCTGCAGATGTTTCCTACACATCTCTGGAATTTCTACACATCTCTGCATTTCTGGAAAGGCCTCCATGATGTGCTCCATGGATGGGGAAATGCAGAACAGGTCTGGGCCCACGTAAACCACAAAGCTGGTTCATTCCAGCCTTGATTTTTGTTATTCTGCGTCCTCTAAAATACTTTTCCTTCAGATCTTTTTTATTTCATTATTTTGCTGGTGGAGTTTGTGGGAATCGGAAAAACAGAAACTTTCACAGACACTGAAAAGTTTGATCTGCAGCACTGGAAGAAGCTTGGATTGATGTAAAAATACAACACACAGACATTAAGCAGCAAAATTATCAACTTATGTTTCTATAGTTGGAAGAAAGAATATGCTGTAAGTGAGAAACTGTATGGGTAAGATGGTGAGGGATTTATAATGTAGGGGTGTGGTTGTATAGAGCAGCTCAGAATTTAGAAGTTTTAATAGAAGCATGTGTCTGCCTGTGAGCTAAAAGCCCATTGGGCAAAAGTTTCCACAGTGCAGCAGAATTAAGGAAAGGTGATAGGTTAGAAAAGCAAAATAAACCCTGTGGCAACTGTCTGTTGGGTTAGAAAGTTCTGTATTGCCTTGTAACAAAGAACCCATGACTACTCTGAGCTATGGGCGAGTTCCTGCTCCTCTAAAATCTCACAGCTTCTGAGACTGATGTTCATCTGAGCAATAAATCGTTCTTGGCCCAAAAATAGTCCCGTCCCTTCATTACTGGTCGTGGTAGAGTTAAAGTCTCTTCTGCCCATGCCAACAAAGGCCAGAGGGATTGGTTATATGCCAGAACAATTTTTTCTGGAGCTGACGAGCTTGAAACACGTCCGAATGAAAGCTGTAGTAATGGTAACTTGAACAATTATAGTTGAATATATTCATATATTTAGAGCTTATGATACCTGATTCAATGCATTTGTAGCTGAGAGTGTAAGAAATCTCATCAACCCTGCTATTAGTGTTCGATTACTGTTAAATAACCTCTTTTTTAATCTGTGGTTTCTTCACCTAATGTTCATAAATTCTGTAGAGTACTCTATTGCTTTTTGGGCTCTATTTCCTTAGCATATTCCAGCTACTGAATTCACTGCAAAAAGCTCTTATACCCTGTGGTGGGACAAATGTGTTGGGGTTTTTGTTTTTGTTTTGTTTTTTTTTTTTCTGCTTTGGCTAGTGATTTTTGGTTTGTTTTTTCTTTTTTTTTTTTTCCAATAAAAGCAGAAAACCCAGGATAGATAGTAACTAACACCAGACAGTTCCAATTTCAGGTGAAACAATATCACCAAACACTACTCTCCATTCAATTACTGTGATACTTAAATCATTAGAATGGACACAGGTGACAGTCAAATTTCCCTTTATATTATTTTTTGTGGTTTTGACCAGATTTCGATGATACAACTTGTGATTGTGATAGCCTAAATAAGTTCACTACTGTTAAGCAAATGTAAGGCCCAATATTTAGTAGAGCTGCTTACTTTTTTTTTCCAAATGACAGATTATTGATCAAAGATCACTTCCAAAAATCTTCTAAGAATTTCTCAGTGTTTCATTTTTGCACAGTTTGAATGTTGAATATGCAAATGAGTAGCCACAATTAATATAAAAATTTATATAAATATAAATATATTTCTATCAATAAAATTGATATAAATTTTTAAAACACAAAAATATTTTTAAGTTGTATTTTTACAAAAATATAAATTGATATAAAAATTTTTGTGTGAGGTGCTGACAGTGATTTACTTTCATCTTTTTCATGTATCCTTTCATGATTTCCAAGGTTCCAGCAGCAGGCTCAGGCTCTGCTGACACAGCATTTCTGCAGACAGGATTTCCCTGCTCACTGCTGGGACTTTCAGCTGAGGAAGGCTTGACTCAGCTGGGGATGAAAGGAGCGACCTGACAGGAACTGCACCATGGAAAGGCGGCAAAGATGGGAGAAATAACCGAATTTGGGAGAAAGAAGGGAACATCACAGGATGAAAGAGGAGGAGTGTGGAAATGCAGAGAAAACCTTTCAAATTGAAGGGTCACTTAACTCTTAGCTGCAGATGAGACACAATTTCTTTGAACTCATTTCACTGAATCACCTTGAACATGTTCAGTAAGTTTTGGGACATTTGCCAGAAGTCAAAAGGTTAAGCCTTCCACTATATTTTTTAAGCACTTTTGCTGGTTTTAAGTCTACATTCATATCTCAAAAGATTTTTTTTTTTTAATATCAAAGGAAGAAAGACAAGTAAAAATTCTAACTGGTAACTTCTTAGTGTTAAACCATTTTTTCTTGTGGGTATCATCATGGTAACTTTTCCAATCTCACCTTTGAAGAAAATACTGCTGATGTATTTTAGGTCCTTTAAAGTCACCTAATGTAGTACCTTTACTTTTTTTCAAGATCTAGTAATAATGAATAAGAGCAAGATGAATCCTTAAAGGGAATAACATCAAGTTTTCTTTTTTCCTTCCTGACTTCTGAAAATAGAATATTCCTTGGAATCAGTGTTTCCTTTACAAAGGAATGCATTGCTAGGGTTTGGAATTTTAATTAAACGTGATGCTCAAACTAAGCCTGCTCTAATATTAGTACTACTGTTTGTTGATTTTCTACAGCAATGTCCCTTGGAAAAAGAACAAAATTCTCAAAATGTAGTTTTCCATGAGTCCAGAATTGCCGGGCTAACATTCCAGTGGGGATTGAGCTGATGATATAAAATTCTACCTCTGATAGGCAGTATCTCATTTGATAAGGTGAGTTTCTAACTGAATTATCAAACCTCAGTGATCTGTCTTGGGGCAAATGCTAACAACATCAACTACTGTGAATGTCTCTAACCATCATGGTACTGAAAAAGAAGCACTTAAGGTTAGTATTTTATTCTCCAAGATTCGAAGGTGTCCCTAATTTTAAGCAGAAAAGAGTCCCAGCGAAGACAGCTGGCATTTAAATTTGCCTAAAGATACAGCTGCTCTAAATGGCTGCATCACCCTCTGACATTGAACATGACAAATTTTTTTAGCTAGAAAACAGAAATTGTAAAAGATTCTGCATTTGTATGGTAGTCACACTGCTTACCAATTTTTCTTCCATTATAACAAATTTTTGATCCTGTGGTGGTGTACAGGTAGCTTCTCATCAACACAAAAAAACCCAAAGAGTTAAAGACTTACACACCCCTCAATGCAAAATATTTTCTGAGGAGATCCTGTGGAATCATGGGCAGTTCTGGGATATTTTCTGTGAAGAGCAGCATTTCTCCAAAGATCAGTTCTGTAAACTGTATACAGACCTCTTTTTCTCTACAGCTGCTTGAGAGTACTAATTCTAGTATTTCCCCTTTTTCCTGAGTGTAAAAAGATGGTTGCCATTTTTTCTGCCATTCTTTGTTTACAACACATATTTCTGTGTTTTTCTCCTTGCTGAGATGCTGGTTTGGTCTTAGGCTTCAGTTTAGCCAAGTGTGTGAGGTTGACTTCCCTCTGGTGAGCTTCACCAGATGCATAATTTTGCTAGATAAGGCACTGAGCATGAGGAACTTCTCAAGTTTGAACTTGCTTCATGTTCACAAAGAAAGTCCTCTTTGACAATTCTCTGAGAACCAAGCCCTTGAGAATATAGGGTCTTTCATGTTGCTGTGGACCATGTCATAGCTGTTAAATATGTGACAATCACAGCATTTCTGTTTCTGGCCAAACTTCTCCCAGCTTCCAACCTGATCCTAAGCTGGGTAAAATTACAGTAAAATTACAGTAAAATTGATTGCTTGGCTAATGACATGCTGAGCAATCTGTTCTTCAAGCAGAGGTGGGCACTGCTAGTAAGGCTTAGGGGCAAGCCAAGATTTTTGGCATGGAAGAAAATTACAATAATCATAACTGCATCATAATATTGATTTTTTCATTGTTCTTAAATTAGACATTGTTTAAGAAGTGAGCAGTTTGGAACAACATTGTTTTCTAAACTTCTTTCAGCCTACATCTAAATCCTAACATTTTATTTTCAGAAAAAACATTAATGATCTATTAAGGAAACTGAACAGCCTCTGTCCACACATAAGAAATCAAATTTTCTTCATAAAACAATCCAGAGAAAGAAGGCCATGGAATGAGGCTATCCATAATGTATAATATGTGTAAATATAAGGTTATTCTGTCAGCAGAACCATAAGCATATAAATTCTAGAGAGATAAGAGAAACAACAAACTCCTGAGCTGGATTTGCATATTTTGCAATCTTGCAGTGTATATCTCTGCTTCTTCTATAATTGATTTGAAGCTGCTGCAGCAGCATTAAAGTGTCAGAGACTTCAATTTATGTGCCACTCTGCCCAAACCCATAGCCCAGTCACAGAAAGGGAGCTATTCAGTCACAGCATGAGTTATTCCTTATTTTGCTTGAGAACACCTTGCAAAGAAATGCTTGATGGTTCTGGAATCCTCCTGTTAATTATGGACAGGAAAACCCTTTAGACAAGAAAAGCCTGAGATGTGCAGGCAAACAGAGCTCTCTCGAGGCTGCTCAGTGTGCACTGTGGTCACTGCCCTGTCACTGCTGATTTACCTCTGGATCACCCTCCTGATCCCGGAGCAGCAGGAAATGCATCTTCCATGGGATGCTGTCAGCCTCTGAGGTGTTTGTATCTTCCCACTTTAATAACAGCATGGCTTCTCATTCATCTAAAAAAAAAGTATTGCATTCTGATTTGTGGCTTTCAAATACCTGACGCAAATTTACAAAAACCTTTCAGGAATGACTGGGTTTGTTAAAAATTGTGGTACGTGGCAATCAGATCCACAAGTCATGGCTTAACCAAACAATCAATTTAAGATTTAATATCTTCAGAATATTTCTTCAGAAATTGAAGTATTTTTGAGGGAAAGATATGTAATTTACTTGACAAATTTTCACTTAAGACTGAAGACAAAAGTGCCTTCAACTTTGTTTATTTTGTTACAGAAATCTCATTATTCAGACTTCATTTCAAACACCTTTTTGGTCAAATACTGAACTATAATAACACTTGTTTTTATGAGTAGCTGATAATGTACTGGAGGTTTAGGCACTTAACTTTCCCTATTGGGTAACTGTAGAACTAGACACAACAAAGATTTGTACTTCTTTTTTTTTATTCATTTCAGAGTATAAACAGGAAATTAAATGAAACTCAAATTGGAGAAACTCAATGAGGAGAACCAATAGATATTTCCTTGCTAGCTGGGATTTCTTTCTCCCCATGCTAGGAGAAAAGGGAGATTTCCTATAGCTGGGATGACTTTTTGTACCTTTAGAAATGAGAGATTTAAAAATGAGAGATGCCATTCTGGAGGAATTGCCAGTGCTTATACCGTGAGAAGCAAGAGAGGATCTGGGGATCTCATTTCCACTCAAAATGTTAGGCTAGCTCACCCACACTGGAAAATAGCATTATGGAAAAATTTCTCTAAGGAAAGTAGGTGAGATTTTAAGTGAGTGTTCTGGCAAAATGAGCCCTTTTCATCAGGCCTGCAATCTGCTTGCAGATGAGATGGAAAAATGAGGGAAGAGTAATGAATTAGTAGAAATCAGGTTTTGATTATTAATCCTAACTCAATATAACTTCTTATTTGCATGTTTTTAAAGTGGAATGGAACAGTAAAAGCAAGTTTCTCATGCATTTTAACTTTCTGAAAAACTAGATAACAGACTTCTTAACTCACTTACTTGGAGAACTTCTTTGGGTTTTGTCTTCTATTTGTTTTGACAGTTTTATTGCTTGTTTTCTACTGAAGAGAAAGCAGCCTATGCCACACTAAAAGGAAAATATTACAAGTGACAACAGCCCCTGGAAGCTACAGCCATGAATTTGATGACAAAGCTTCCTAGGGCATGGAAAAAATTAATTTGATTCCAAAATAGTGTCACAGAATTTCTTTTAGATTAACTTGTATCTATTGAAAAAATTAATGGATGTTATCATGCATTTACCATTTTAACGCATCTGTGGCTCTTATAGAATGGAAAACATATTTTTAATAAAGTCAAATAAAAATCTGTGATTATCAGGAGTAGTGTGTGTTTGCTTCAGTGAGAATTTCAAATACGTTAAATTCCTGCTTCTGAATTCATATAGGAATCAATTCTTTGAAGTCAGAAGGTATAGCAATGAACTTTGTAAACCTACACTGTGATGGAATTAGTAATTTCTAATTGAAAAAAAGAAATTAGTAACCACATACCTTTTCTAGATTGTATGCAAAACACCTCTATCAAAACCTGGCTCTTACATTTCTCTGGAGGAGAAAGAGCAGCATCTGTAGCAGCTGAATCTTGCTTCTTTGGGATGCTGAAACAGCAATTAAAGTTAGCACATAAATAGAAATGTACAGAGTTACATTTATTATATGGAGTTAGTTTGTATTCTATCCAGAAAACCATGCAAATAACAAAATAAATAAAAGTAACTAGTAAATAAATAAATAAAAGTAACTAATAATAAAAGTATAACCAGATGAAGGAAAATACCAAGAGTACATATTATCACAATCTGGCTTTAACCCACAGATTGCAGACTAAAAGCTGCTGTAGAACTTAGAGGGAATAAATCAGAATCTCAGGGTGGTACTGTGTCTGTTGGTCAATTTACTATCAAAAAAATTTTATATTTTTTGACAGCTGCCCACAACCAGAAAGAAGCTAATAGGTAAGGAGAAATAAATCACAATAGAAAAGAAGATTAAAAAACCAGTTAAGATTGGCTTTTGGAATTTCTAGGTTGTTGTTTTCTCACATGTAAGGTTCCTGGAGAGGGAGGAAAAGGAAATATGGCTCTTGCTCCCAAATATCCTTAGAAAGTAGTCCCAGTTTAGGAAGGAAGGCATTCAGTGGTGTTTGGCCCCACCCTAACCACTCAGTGGAGCTTCTTTTTCCTAAAGCATCACCCACACCATTCCAAAGCCTAAATCATTCCTGCACAACAGTAACAAAAGGAGATCCACATAGAGAATAAAATACTTGATTTGCTGTTCAAAAATTTGAGGCTGCATAAAATCCCTTTCACTTATTTTATTCTAATTTTTTTCCCCAAAATCTTGGGGACCTCTGATGGCACAGAGCTCCAGTGGAATCCAAAGAAAGCCAGGATTATTGGTATTGCTCCTTCATCACCTCTCAAAAGAGGATCATCATTTCATCCCTTGCAGAAGTGGAAAGGATAATCAGGTTTTAGAATTCAAGCATTATTGGGATATTAGGTAGATTTAAGTTAGCATAAGGGGGATTGTAATAGCCTAAGCTATAGA
Source organism: Loriotus luctuosus (assembly GCA_035582745.1). Taxonomy (NCBI): domain Eukaryota; kingdom Metazoa; phylum Chordata; class Aves; order Passeriformes; family Thraupidae; genus Loriotus; species Loriotus luctuosus. The sequence goes on from JAWWEY010000273.1 coordinate 1,510,003, forward strand.
GGTTGGGAAACCAAGGAGATGGAAAACTGTAAGCCTCCAGCTGCAGTATGGAGCAGTAAACCCAGAAAAATGCTGACATCTCTAATGCATCAGGAATGTAAATTACTTCTTTGTAACAGAAATGATAATTGACTCACTGATCATTTTGGATGTCTGAAAATTTCTAATTTTTTTCTTTTTTAATTTTTTATTTTGGAGCTGTGTGAAACTTTTAGCTACAGTAAAGGTTGGTCTATTTCCTTAACTGTATCTATTTGCTGCTACTGCTTTGCCTGTGTTTTCTGGTATTCTTTTGGTTTTGTATGCAATCAGAGGCATTATAAGGTCCCTCATAAAAATTACATTTCTGCCTATGTGCATGACTTTTGATGTTAATGACTACATTAAATGCTTTCCTGTACCACAGTTACTCAAGAGAACAAACATGCTAGAATATAAATTTTAAGGTTTAAGGTAATCTAATATACCAACTCCCATTTTTCTCATAGTATCCAAAATACTGCAAAGGACAAGTGAAAAGGCACTCAGAGTATACACACTACAACTAAAAGGTTTGGTTACTAGTGGAATATCTTTTGGTCATCATATTAAATCAATAATGTTTCCTATCTGAACACCATACAGTTTATTTTCCCCTAAAGTAAAACCTCATGGTGGAACTCAGATTAAAAATGGCCTAAGAAAGGACTTAATCTGATTAGAAGCTGACAGCTCCATCCCATATCAATTTACAGGAGTCAGAAGTGGTTAGTTATATCAGTTTTCCTTGGTTATTACGTTCAATCCTGAATAAATGAGGGGGAAAGTCTGTCTGTGCTCCTCACATGCAGTCATTTAATTCGCTGTTCTTTGCTGGCAAATCTCATTCATGGTGCTCCTTTGAAATATGATTGGTGATGCCAATTACCACAGGCATATTGGCTGAACAGAATATATTTCATTTTATTAGAGGAAAAGACATCAATGGAATCTGCTGTAATTTTTGTGTCCCTTGCTATTTAATTCCTACACTGTTTATTTTTGATTTCAGAGGGTGAGCATGCATCCTCTGCTCCCACTCAGTTTCTTATTATTTCTCCATTAAATCAAATTACAATATAATTCAAGAATATCCAAATTGATGAAAGATGGTATTGCTTTAGCTTTTAAAAGCTAAAGAGCCATAGAATAAGCAGCTTCCCTCATCTATAATCTCAGTCCTCTCATGCTCAATTCAGCTGAAGACAATAGAAATGTAGGAGTTCAGAAACCAACAACCAAATGGATAAATTGCCTACAGTAAGGATATTTTATCATGCAAATGTCAATAATCTCAGATATAAGCTTTAAAGGAAAACAGAAAATTCAAATTAAGAACTGAAAATTCAAATTAAAACCAAGGAGTTCATTGACATACGACAAATTATCATTTAAAACTGAGTTTGTTGAAAGAAGAGAGTTTTATATGAAAGTCTTACTGATATTTTAAGTTTAGCTGAAGTCCTGGCTTCAAAAGAATTTGGATTTTACCCCCAGTGTACAGGAGCCAGACGGCCACTCCGGGCCACAGGCCCCCGAACGTGACCACCACGCCTTCTTCCTGGCAAACAAAACTCACCAGTCCAGGTTCCTGATGGCAGATTGCAGGAGACCCTTGGCACTCTTATTCCAGTCCGAGTATGCACTGGTGCCAGCTTGGGTCTGGGAGGCATCCTGCAAAATGTGGAATTTCAGCAGCCACACGGCCACTCCAGGCCACAGGCCCCCAACACCCACACCACCCCTTTTCCCTGGCAAACAAAACTCACCAGTCCAGGATCCTGATGGCAGATTGCAGGAGACCCTTGGCACTGTCAAACCAGCCCGAGTTGGCACTGGTGCCAGCTTGGGTCTGGGAGGCATCCTGCACAATGCGGAATTTCAGGAGCCAGCCGGCCACTCCCGGCCACAGGGTCCTGAACACCAACACCAGCCCTTTTCCCTGCAAACAAAACTCACCATCTCAGGTTCCTGATGCCAGATTGCAGGAGCCACTTGGCATTATAAGAGAATCCCAAGTTGGCACTGGTAACTCGACTTGTTCTCTCAATAATCTTGTTCAGTTCTATATAAGCTATCAGTAATTTTTAACGTTTTTTTCTAACTCTCCAAAACCTTTATAAAATGATTTAGGAGTATGTAGATACATAAAGGGGTTTAGGAGCGTGCACACATGTTTGTGCTGACAAGGCTGAGGATCTGAAGTGGGGCAGATGAGGGTCA
>JAWWEY010000273.1:1554981-1581252 GCA_035582745.1 Loriotus luctuosus
TGCCCAAGGTGGATCCATGGAGGAGATGCTTGGAATCAATCCCTGCTTTGTTCTGTAGCTCTGTCCAGCCCCTGCTCCAGGGTAGCCTGCACAAGGAATCACTCTCAGCTTCTCTAAAGGGCTGAAGATGCTGTCTGTTGGTTTGTGAGGAGAAATCTCAGAGGTGTGACACCAGCATCAGCTCCTGCTGCAATTATTGCAATTTCACTGCTCAGGTGAGGAGGTTGAGCTGATGCCTTGAGCAGGCTGCCCTAGAACAGAGACTGGACCCACAGTTCAAGCTCAAAGGGATATTGTTTAACACCAGACATTATTCACCACTTTCCTTACCTGCTGTCAGAATGGGAATATTTTAAAAGACAACGGAGCATTCTAATCCCACCAAAGATGTGTCCAGAGAAGGGGGAACAAGGCTCATGAAGGGTGTGGAGAGCAAGTCCTGTGAGGAGAAGCTGAGGGAGCTGGGGTTGGTTAGTCTGGAGAAGAGGAGGAACAGGGGGACCACTTTGCCCTCCACAGCTGCCTGACAAGGCTCTCCTGCCGTGCCTGGAGTGAGAGAAAATGGCTTTAGACTGACACAGGGGAGACTTGGAGTCCATGTGGGAATAAAGGTTTCACTGTCAGGGTGCTCAAGTTTAGAGCCCTGCTTACTGAGAATTTCAGACTTTCTGTGCTGACAGGCACTGGCCCCCAAGAGAACGCTGCATTTGACATAAGACCTTAGAAAAGACTTCCAAAATTGAAAGATAAAACTGAGATTATAAGTGTGGAGTTTGAATGGAAGTGTGTAATATTGCATAGTAGAAAACTTGGAGTCTAAGGTTTTAGAATATAATAATATATGTAAAATAAGACTGAGGTTTTAAAGCAGAAACAAGCCCTTCTTCTTCATGAGTTTAGCTAATATTATGTCATTAAATAAAGTCCATATTGTGGGACGTGAGTAGTAGTTAGTATTAAGTTAAAAGTAAAAATAATTTAAGTGTCATTTCTCAATTAAACAATTTATCCTTAAAAAGCCCTATAGAGAGAGAAATACAACTCCATTGTTAGTTTGTTAGAGTGAAGTGCTGTAAAACTCACAGTTTGTGAGACTTTAATATAGATAAGAACTAATAAACATCTAAAAATACCATCTCACATATTTAATCCCAAACTTAATAGAAAAAAACCCAGAAAATCCACACAGTGGTGCCAGATGTGAGGAACAAACTGGAACAGGTTGCCCAGGGACTTTGTTTCCTGCTAGCTTTTGATGAATCATTTAATATATCTTTGTTTCATGCTTCCCCTCTGTATAAACAAAGTACCACCTCGATTTATAAAGTCCTCTGCAGCTGTAGAGAGAAAAGTTCTGTTGAAAGCTAAATAGTACTGTCAAAATATCAGGAAGATCAAATCAGTATTCATAATATGACAGAAATATTTTCTTTGAAATGAAGAAGACAGATGCTAATAAATAGCAGAGGGCTCTGTGGCTATATTTAAAAATGGGTGATACTGAGAAGCAATGCCAGAGGAAGTAGACATTTATGTTTTTCTGCATATTTACTTCTAACTATAGTTCATATTTAATACTTTTGCCCAGAAATTACATATTGTAAAATATTGCTGCAATAGATCTCAAGGGATCAGTCACATTAAGGAGAACAAAATAAAAAGTGGGAAAATCATTTAATTAGTCCAGAGTAAATGACACCAAACTGAATTTTAATATTTCCTCTTTTTCCATTTAGCAGCCTGAGGGATGTCCCTGCTGCTGGCACAGCATCCTTGAAGAGTAGAGCTGTGATGAACAGGACAGAGTATTGCAGGAATTAAACATTAATTGGGTTGGGTTTTTATTGTTGGTTGGTGGTTTTCCCAGTTTTTTCTTCTTGTTGTTGATCTTATTTTAAGATATTATCTCCCTGTATTCATCTTCTGTTTTGTCTGGTCTTTGGTATGATTTTTCACTCTTTGAGTTTTTAGTTCTGTTCTCTCAACTCTTCTTTTACTCAGTCCTTGATGATTTTAAGTTCAGGTCTGAAATTTCTGAACCCATTGTGCTTGAGCTTCTTAGAAATTTCTAGAAAATTCTAGAAGCAAGGTCCACAGAGGCAAATGTACTTATTATTACAGCCTGGATGCTTGGAACCTGATTTTCTAGTCACAAACCACAGCTGTCCCCCCACTCTGCTGCCAGTGCCACAGCCCAGAGCACAGGGAGAAGTCACCACAAATTAAAATTCTCCCAAGTTTCCCACTGGCTTAATCTGAGCCTGGGCTCCCACGTGTCCAAGGCACCTTTTGAAAACTCTCCTTGAGTCCAGAGGAACTTGGCAAACATCACCCACTACCTTAAAAGGAAACCAAACTTTTTCATTTTATTATTCTTATGCAATTAAGTTAATCTGGTACCTACATAGCACCATCTAGAGATCTGTTTGTCTCCCTTGCTGCACATCCCTCAATCACCTCAAAATATGAAGTGAAAAGGCTAACTCAGCTCACCTCTCAAATAAAAAAAATCAACCCTAGATAATGAAGTTGGGAATATTTTTATGACACTTTAATCTGAGGAACTGATTTTTAAAAGAATGCAGTTGCTCTGACATTACTTATGCAAACCCAGTGGCATTTTGTTCATTCAAATAGGAGTGAAAAGAGGAAAAGCACCCAAGTGACAGCTCATTTAGGATCACTCTGATAAAGGGAAGCAGTGGAAGAAATGTGATTTTTCTTTTCAATGTCATAAACCTCATTGCTGTTAATGATGAAATTCTGATATTTAAACACTACCATACCAACACTCCCATCCATCAAGTCCCACTGCTGATGGTGGTTGCAGAAGAAGAAATTCAGCTACAAACAATTAGGGCATGATTTTCCTCTGCCATCTTTAAAATTTGCTGCCATCTTTATCAGTTGGGGGTGCTCTACACCCTGACTGATGTTTTATCAATTGTTACATCAACCTCCTCATCATCTGTTTTATAGATTTTAAGAATGATCACAATAAACAGGGGGTTTTTTTGATAGATTTTTGCATTAAAAAAAGGTTCTGCAAGAAATTCCAGTCGACAGCAACAGATCAAATTGTTCCACCAATCCAAAATATTTCTCCTGCTCTCCCACCAAACTACCACAGGCGACTCTGTTAATTGTGATGTTTTATGAAAATCAAAATAAATCCCAGGCATGACCACGTTTACTTTCTAACTTTACACAGCTGTTGTCTTAATATGTGAAGAAGGTATTCAAATTTTCAAAGCTGTATTTTCTTCTAGTTGGACTTTTTTTTTTTAAGTTTGGTCCAAGAAGGCCTCTCTCAGTAGCACTCAGGGTTGGGAGTGTGTGGTGGATGCTTAAAGTGTGCAAATTGTCAGACAAAGCACACATGGGACAAAAAAAATCACCAGGGCAGGAGTCTAAGGAAACATAATCACCAATTCTCTCCATCAGATGTAGGAGCAGAAATGTTGGCTATTCAGTTTTTATATAGAGGTTAACTCTCCCAAAAATCTATGTCCTTGGTGTAATTTGAAAAAAGGACGTCAACACTTTATTGTCAGCAGCTAAAAAGCCATTTCCTCTTGAAAAAGAAGAATGACAAACACCAGCAAAAACTCTTTTGCAGTTTAAAAGCTCCTGTCTGTGCACATTACTCTTTCACAGAAAAAAAAAAATAAAAAAATAGATATATAAAAAAAAAATAAATCTGTTTTGCTCTGTACACAAGGCTGCAACTAATTACAAGAAGAGACAGATGCTGGGTAGCCTGAAGGCTTTCCCTGCCACCACAGTGAGTCTGTGCACTAGTCAACAAGCAGGTAGTGAGTGAACTCAAATGTTATCTGACAAGGCAGCAGATCCCATCACCTAGGGTTAGAACACAGACAAGCAACTCCGCGCTCCCAAGTAGAGACAGAGAAATTTCAAGCAGATTGTTTCTGACAGAAATCATATCACAGCCTCACTCCCTGACAAAGTCTCTGCCAATGAAACTCTACACTTTCTGCTTTCCATCCTCCCCTTTAAGAAACAGCCAGCGTTTCAAAGGTACATTGGAGGTGACAGCTCAGTGCACGGTGCTTAGCGAGTGCTTCTGTGCTTGTTTTCTTTTCACAGGTTTTAGGGAACCTCCACCTGTGGGGGAGCAGAAGAGTGCCCCACTTTTTCCTTTCTTTGTTTCTCAAACAGGCCCAGCTTGCTCACAGATGTCAAATGTCATTTTCACAACAGAAAATCCTGGCATGCAAAAACTTCACGTGCCCACCTGGAAGTTTTAGTGAAGCAGCAGCACCCTGAAAAGCAAAGTTAGGCAAGGGATAAAACCTGGCTGTAATTGCCAATACTGTTTCCCCTGAAAAATCTCCCAGCTGAATCCTAGCAGAGAATTATTTATTAGCTCTGAAACACAATTTTTGCCCTCCCTCACAATAACCATGCTCTCCATACATTTTTGAGTGTTACAAACCCGTGCAAAGTACCAGATTTGAACAGTTTTCTCGCTTTCCTGCCCAGAAAGGATTGAGCTCATCTAGATTGATTTGGCTGTTTCACTGTGAGCAATGTCAAGACAAGACAGGAGAAATACAGTGTTCAATGGAGCACGAGAGATTTCATGTCCGTGGGTTCTAGCAGTGCTGTGGATTTTGACCTGCGAGCTGGGCATTTGCTCCCAATGGCCCGTGAAAAGCCCCAGGGAAGTTTCTGGGCTCTGCTGACTAGCATTACAAATACCACTTTCTTTTGCTGAACAGGAGTGTTTTACAACCTCAAAAATTAAAAACAGAGGATGTGAGGCACGCTTGCTTTACCCTGTGGCATCACTAAGACACAAAAGGTGAATGAGGCATTTATTCCTAAATCCTTCTTTCAGCATTTTGGGATAAACACACTGCTAATCAGCACAGGTGAGGGAAAGAGGACTGTGAGCAGAAGCAAGAATTACCAAACCTTACAGACAGAACATGGGCACCCTGTGTTAAATTTGCTTTGGACTCCAGAATTCTCTTCCATTCCCATTCCTCCTGCTAATATTTTTAGCAAAGACATTAAGGATTAAGGTATCACATTTAACACTGTGAATTACAGCACTGATCTCTTCCTTTACATTACTAAAATGACTATTGCAACATACTTCACTTGAGATCATACCAGAAAACTAGTGGTATGGAATATAGAAAATAGGTCTGGTTGGATTCAGTCAGTTTTGTAATCAGTGCAGCACACTGATTTCTCTGCAAGGTATTGGCTTTAGCCATACTTGAATTTACAGGGCTTGGGATGACACCTTCCACAGTGGGACAAGGTATCACTTACATCATATTCTAAATGACTCAGGTTCTGAGCAGTCTCTGATTGATATTTCCAGGCATTAGAGCTAACAGACCTACATTAGCAGTACTAGTTCCCAGTTATACAGCACTACATTAAATTTGGTTTATTAAGTCTTCGTACCTCATCAGAGAACTTTTAACCTCGGAGTATCAGAGAATTCTTAACATTGGGGTGTTTTTCTGCCTTAAAATAAATTATTTTATGGAAAATCAAATTCTTTGCTAGCAGCACTAATCCACAAGTGTAGTCAGCAGGAGTGTGCTTGCTCTCTTTATCCCACTGGAGCTGCTTCAGTCAGCTCCTGACGAGGTGAATCTGCTCAGTGCTGCACCAACAGCAGTGCCACACTCTTTATGGACAATTTAAAAGCACTTCCACTTTGGGGCCACTCATGCACATCATGTGTGCATGTGAGTGTCCTGCCTGAGGTTATGAAAGACCTACAGTCCACTTCTCTTTAAAAAGAGTCTGAAAAACCAAAGAAAAGAAAAAAAAAGAGAAAAAGCATCATTTGCAATAGCAGTCCAGCTTATTTCCCCATTTCCTCTGACAAACTCTTTGTATCTCTGCTAGGGAAATCAACAAGCAACCTTGAGGAGTCTTTAAAAGGGATTGGGAAGAAACTTGACAGTTCTTGTATTAGCAGAAAATGAACAAGAAAAATCAGACCTAAAAAAATTTACCAAAACACCTCGATGCTTCCAGACCCTTTGTATCTCAGATCTGATAAACAGTTTAATTAATCCAGGCAGACCCTAGACTTGAGAGCACTTGGGCTTTGGACTTTAGTACTTGAATGAATGGTTGGATGGCAATAATAAAATTTTTTTAAAAATTTAAAATACAACGAGAACAACAAGAACAACAATTCTCTAATCAAATGAGCTGCCTGGTTTCTGTGAAATCATTATATCACAAGTGCCTGAACATCATGAGCTCTCCTTGATTAATGTGACCAACCAGGAAGGCAATGTTCACAAAAGGGTGAAAATTACCAACTGCTTACTAAAGAAAATGACTAATGTAACCCAGTGACTCAGTTACTCTGAGGTTGCTCCAGACTTTCAGTAGGATGAAAAGGAACCACTTCAAGCATTAGGTCTTTTTCCACATTTTCCTCCTGCTCCATGAACAAAAGCTGCTTGTTCATGGCTCCCCAGACACAGAACCAGTTGTTTTAAGAAGCACTGGGGAGCTGCACACAGATAAGTCCTGATGTATTTCAGAGATGCTCTCCACAAGCTTGGGAAGGGCTTTTAAAATTCTTCAGAAATTGTAACTTCCTCTCCACTCTATCTGCTTTGTGCCTGCATAAAATCCCAGCTACCTCAAGGACACTTCCTGGATCTTTTGTCTATTTTGATGACCCCAAAAGAGCTAAAAAGCCTGAAAGGAACCTTTTGGAATCTGTTTTTACTAAATTACATAAGTTTTCCAAAAGCAGTCACATATTAAATTAAATTGATAAAATTAGTTAACACATCTGATTAAACAAGCGTTCACTGCAAAATCAATCAGAAAGCATCAGGCAGAATGGTGGATGGCTTCTGTTAATAAATTATGGCTGCATTATTAAAATTATAATGGAAATTGTTTTGAAAACAATCGGTGAGCATGCAGAGAGGGATCTGTATAGGTTTAGGAGATGTTCCTGGAGGACTCCCTGGCAGGTGGCACTGCTGCAGCAGGGCTCCTCGTGGAGGGGACAAGCACAGCACTCAGGTTAACTGTGCCCAGAACCTAACACACCCCTGGTGCTTTGAAGTGAGCCCACACTTCCCTTCTGAAGTTAGAAATAATAAACTTACCAAGCCAACTTCCTCAGCACCTGACTGGCTGGGGAATTCTGAGGAAGCAGACCCTGCTGACAGCGAGTTAAGGAGAAGCAGCTGCCTGAATTCCCTCCCTGCACTGCCTGAGGCTCCAGAAGTCATGGTGTCACACAAGCTACAAAGCAACACGAGCAGCACAGGTGCTCAGGAGAGCCCAAAATAAAATTTAAAAGTGTCTATGTGCATCCCAGTGCGTATCTGAGCCTTGAGAACTTATTTAAGGATGGCATGTGCCTTTGCAGAAATGCTTAAATTATTTGCATAACTGATTGTCTGAAATGATTCACTCAGGGTGTTGTCTCTGCAGAGGAAAACATTCATGAATTGTCTCCTAATTTGGTGATAAAGCCTTGTTGCAAGGCATAGAATGGCCAATTTAATATGTAATTTTAATTATTCTAATTTGTGGAAAAACAACCAAACCTGCACAATGGCCAAGAGTATATTTTTCTCCTGCTACAGATAACTAACTACTTCTGAAAAATGATGTGTTATTTTAATTAGCTCATGTGGTATTTTAGTTCTAGCTAATAAAAGAAACAAAGGAGGTTTTCTTTCTTTCTCTCTGCTGTTACCAGGTAGCTGTTGCTAGTTAGTCCACACAGTTAAATGATTTCTTGTGCATCAGGTGCTTACGAGGGCAGGAACTTTGCTTTGGTACACATTTGTAAAGTGCTATGGGTGCTTCTGGTCCTTTAAAGAATAAACAACACTAGCATGCTTCATTTAACATGTCTAAAAATATTTTTCCCCCAGGAACAGCAGGCAGGCACTCTGTAACTGGCCACAAGGCCAGTAAAGGGTGATGCACATTGAGGATTCTCTCTGCACATCTCTGCACTGGCCATTGCTGTGAGCTCTGGCTTAAAGCCCCACCACACTGGGAACTGCTCTCCCAGTAATTCATAATCAGGGTTAGGTGCTGGTGCTATACACATCCTGACAAAATTTTGACATAAAATATCTCTTGAACTTTACTCTTTTCCTCACTGAGGTCCTTTGCTAAAACAAAAATTGCTTTTTAGCCCTCAGCCTGGTAAATTAAAGAAAAACACATTTTTTGTATAGAAAAAATCCTACAGAAGGGTGTGTTGTGTATAAAGGCAAGTGCCTTTACACCTTTCTGGCCCAGCACTTGCCAAAAAGGAGTTTTTTAACCCATCCCTTCCCAGCAGGGGCAGGATTTGCCGGCCGTGCTCCCCCCGGGCTCTGCCCATGGGCAGGGCTGGCTGCTCCTTCCATGGACACACAATTCCCTGTCTGACTGCCCTGCAGGACCTCTGATCATCACTGGCAGTGGCCCTGCTGCTCTCAGAAAGGCCAGGAGGGAGGGCTGAGGGGCTCCAGATGCAAAGTCATTTCCATGAACACAGCCACAGCCCCTTGAGCAGTGCAGCACCTACAGAACCAACAGAGCTCCCGTGTGAGGACACCAACGTGTGCTGGCTCAGCAGCAGCTCTGCACCTCCAGCTCTGCACCTCCAGCTCTTACCTTGGCACTGCTCTTGGTCAGGCATTTTGGGGTTGGTTTGTTTGTGCTGTTATTTTAATTTTTTTTTTTTTTAAATAGGCGTTTTGTAAGAGTTCTCACTATTGAAACCAGATGTTTTCTAGAAGAAACTTCTTGCCAGTCAGGTATTTATAATGACTCAGGTGCACTCAGTTCTTCAGAAAACCCTCTGGAAGAAAAATCCAGTGTATCTAAGATAATGAATGAAGTGCATAAAGCTGTTTCAGTTATACAAGGTATATCCCACCCCCCTCAGACCTCACAGTTACTCTTAAAGAGAGAAAAGGACAGAAAAAATTTGGGTTGCTTTTGTTGTGGGGTTTTCCTTCGTTTGTGAGAGATCAAATGAGAAGAATCATCAGGAGGCTGCCCTGAGAGGTTTCCAAAGCTGGAAATGGATTCTCCACAAGGGAAGTGTCTGCTTTGGCTGCCCAGGAATGCTCTGTCCTGCTGCTACATCTGTTTCAACTAATTTCAAACCAAAAAAGGCAGACCCATGACAATTGTGAGTCTCAGGAGAGCAGCCAGCCACGTGGAGGACAGAAGAGAGGAGTGGAATTAAGAGTGATTTTACCAGGTGTCCTGGGTTAGGGTAATTCTGGAGAAAAACTTCTCAAAGGGTTTCCTCCAGAAAAACAAATTGGAGTGGAGTGGTGTTAGTCAAACCATGGGGTGTTTATGCCAGCACAAAGGGGCAGACTATCATCCTGTGATGCTCATCCTACAGAGTCAAACATGCACCTGCCTTGACTTCTTCAGGATGCTTTGAGACAAGGAAAAAAGTCGGTCATGCGTCGCTGTTATATTTTTTGAAAAATTCTTTTGTTAAGATTCCTTCTTTTGGGAAGCTGAGAAGCTTCAGAAAAGAATGAAAACAATAATTATTTAATTGCTTCTCTCTTTCTTGTTGCTTTGGAATTTGGTTTGGAGATTGTTTACCAACTGGCCACTGTTTGATTGGTCTGATGTGAATTGTTTTTACTTCATGATTAATTATTATCAGCTGTGTCAGACTCTGAAGAGTCAGTCACAAGTTTTTCATTCTCATTCTTGCCAAACCTTCTGTAAGTTTCCTTTCTCTTTCTTTAGTATAGTTTTAGCATAGCATTCTTTAATATAATATATAAAATAATAAATCAACCTTCTGAGAACATGGAGTCAGATTCTCACCTCTCACCTCGTCCTGGAAACCCTCACAAACTCAACAGTCATGTTACAGATCCTGTGGCCAATTCTTTTAGATAACATTTCCTGAGCTCAATTATTAATTCTTCAACAATATACCTAAATTATTTATTAGAACTTATATTGACTGAATCAGCCTCCAGGAGCATGCTGGGGACAATCTGTTCCATTCACTGAGATTATTTGTTCATTGTTGATTATTTTCCATGATTACCAATAATATACCCATCAACCAGCAGATAAATACAAGCATTTGCTTGAAATAAAAATTATTTAAATTTTACACAACAGGAAAAAAAAGCCATATTCAGGATATATACAGGATTAAAACTATATTCACTAACTCCAAGAAGGGAAGCTCAAGGCTTTTGGGTGTTTAATGAATTAAGCCTTGGGTTGTTGTTAAACATGATTTTTAGCCACACTGAAAATTGTTTCTTGGTAATAACAGGTTTTGAACAAAATCTGCTTTTTTTTTTCTTTTCTGCCTCTCATCAACTGTTATTTTGTTTCTCTTTTTCTCCCCAGCTGCTCATGTTATTACTTACTTAATTTTTCCTGTTTCTCTTTCGATCTTCCCTCTCTCCAGGTGTTTCAAAGCTAGATTTCAACTATTCTATAGATTTCTCTAGCAGAGATCTGTTCCAATTGTATTGCTAGGTTTTATGTACTCATTGTTGCTCTTTCAAATTAAAACAATCTTATCAAATCATGATTATTCCTATCAGAGTAATTTTTGGTTGGGTTTTTTTTTTTTTGCATAAATACATGAGATTAAATTGTGGCTGAACACAGCTTCATTTGACAGTATAATATCATCTTCCTATTTATTGATTACCAGCTCAAGTAAACATACCATCAGCTCCCCAAAATCAATATATAGTTGGAATTTATATTCAGGAAGAATTGCCTGGTGGCAAATAACTTTTTTCTCTCTGTGCATGTAAGTTGCAGATGATCTACAGACTGGACAGCATATTCCAGTTAAGTAGCAGAATAAAAACTGCACAAGGCCCATGACAAAGCTTCTTTCTATAAAACACTTCCTTCTGTAGCAGTAGGAAAATCTATTTAGTGAACAACCTTGGTGGTCTAGCAGGGTTTTTTTAACTTGGGCAGTTCCACCAGTGAAGTCAGACATGGACTGAAATGAAACAACCTGCAATTGCTGTTAGAATTATATCAATAACTACTTCCCATGCCAGGTATGTCAATAACCAACTGTTTATGTAGAAATAATCTGATTTTCTGTAATGCTTCCATTATACTTTGCCACATTTTTTGATGACATATTCACTGAACAACCACTGGAACCTAACATATTCAGTGGTTGAAATATCATCTTGGAGTGTTTTGACATCACTGAGAACAACAGGCACAAATGTCTGAACCTAGTTTGACTGTATGGATAGACTGGGGAGCTACACAGGGATGGAGAAAAAACCTGAGCAGCACTGAACTTACCTCCTTACACAGATTTTATATCTGTGCTGTAGCAAATAAAATTGTACCAAAGTAAAAACTTAGCTGAGATTTCATTTTCCTCCACATCTGGTTTTTTTTTTGTAGTTATTACTAAGAAAACTGATGAGCTTCCAGCACCATAAAGATCCACCAATATCAGCCTGATGATTTCTCCATAAGGTTTTTCAGCTCTTTTTGTTGAGGAGTTCCTGTGCCAACACAGAAAAAAAAAATAAGCAAAGCAAAAAGTAAGCCTCAAAAGTAGTATTTAGTTAAAGTTCCTGAAATTGGCTAAAGTCACAACAGATATCTGCTGTGGCCAGACTACAAGAGCCTTTAAAACTGCATTCAATGTTATGTGCCTACACACCAGATTTATCCAGCATTTCTTAAATTGCATGGAGTCACACAGAAAAAAAAAAACAAACCCCCCCCCAAAAAAAACCCCAGAACAAAACAAAAAAAAACCAAAAAAAAAACAAACAAACAAAAAAAAACCCAAAAAACTACCCCAAAACAGTAGGACAAAAGTGTTTGCCTAAGAAAACCAGCTTCAGTAGAGGAATCCTCTAGTGGTCTGCCATGGGCCTTCCTCCTCTGGGGAAACAAACTGCCATTATCCTACCTGGGATTCAAATCAAAACCACATTACATGCTCGCTGTATGCAGTGCTCAATCTTTTCTCCTCTGCAAGCATTTATGAGACTCAGGGTATCCTTCACCAAAGAAGAGAACACGTAATGATAACATATTTATGAAACTTAAGTGGTTCAATTATTTTCATCCCAGTAGCTTTATGAGAGAGGTAGAAGTATGAAACTCCACGAAATGATATAACTCAGAGGAATTATTACAATGCTTGTGCATTACTACTAATTCCACCCTATTAGATGATACTATATCTTTTCATAATGAAGATTAAATGCAGCAGAAACCCACATAATGGCAGAACTGCTGTAGATCAAATTGAGTCTACCATAAGAAAAATGATCACTGATCCCAAGACATTATGGAGTAGTAAACTTAAATTGTGCTGCTTTTCAAGTTTATGTGACTATGATTATTTAATTTTCCTTTGTGCCTGCTCAAGTATAGCTGTTATGCGACTACACATGAGAGAACCTGAAATTAATTTGTCTCTATGAGATCAGTGACTGTACAAATTCTTATGAAAACTAACATGCCATGACAATAGTAATTTTGATAAAATTACAGCAAGAACTGCAATTCTCTGCCATCTGGCTGTCTCATCATAACTACTTTGATGTGCTTTTTATTACTTATTTACTTACTTCAACTACTTTAGCACTTGTTTCAGAGCTTAGCAACGTTAACTGCAGAGCAATATTAAAGAAAGAGCATCGCCAAAGCTTAACATTAATTCCTCACAGAAGTCTAAAACAATCCACAATCATCATTAATTAAAGCCCTAAAAATGATAGATCTACTCTATAATAGATCTACTTTATGAAGCAGACACATCTTTATTTCATATTTTAAAACGCAAATATGTATGAGTTTTCAGAGTAGTCTGATTAGTTTATTCAAAAGTCTGAATGAACTGCCAGACTTCCTTTCATCTTCCTAAATAAAACCTTTCAATTACTTTTGGAATTGAGTTACATGTTTACTTAATACACGACCACAATTAACAGACTGAAAGAGAAGTGTATCTAGGTACTTTTTGAGAAATAAGGAACCCATTTACTTGAGGTCAGGGTATCAGTACTGTGCATTTCTAATTCAATCATATTTACTCCAAAGCAAATCATCTCTTTGGCAACTTCTTATGAATACTAACTAGCCACCATAATTTATTTCCTTTATAAGGGGTGGAGAAGGTCAAACACTGCCTTCATGTTACCACTGAAAATCTGTTTGCTTGGTAAAGGTCCTGATCTGGAGACACAGAACTTTTGTGATTTTATAGTGCAGTCCAGCAGGTTTCTGAGATAAACCCCAGCATGTCCAAAGCTCAAAGAATCTTTGCTGTTTTCCAGGAGCTATGGACATTTTCCATGTCCCTTGGGGAATTCTTAGATCATAGCACACATCGTGGTTCCAAACGCGCGCACACAAGGTGTCATCTACAACGTGGTGATTTAGCACACTGAGGTTTCATAGAAATGTTGGATTTCTGAAGGCTAAGAGAAGATATTACAGAGTACACAACCACCAAGAGTCACACCATGGGCCTGAGAGAGATGTCCCAGTGCTCCCTGAGGTTTGGGGACACTTTCCTGAGGAGCTGTGAGGGTGAAATCCTGCTCCCAAAAAAGCCACATGGGGCTAATCCACATGGATCTGGTTTGGCTTTCACCCCTGAACCCACAAAATCCACTAACCCACTGCCAAGGGGTGGCCAAACCCTTCTCTCCTGGTGCACAGCACCAGCTCTCTGAGTTAGCTGAGCTCAGGCACTCTAGGCATTAACTGTAGGAATTAATGCCACGTTAGAGTTCAAATCTCTATCTTGGGGTCAGGGCGAGGACCTGCAATGGTGGAACTCCTGTAACAATGCTGTATTTCACCTTCTGTGAGCTCTAAACTTGCAGGGAATTACATTAAAAAACACCAAAACAAAAATAGAAAAACTCACCAAAAAAAAAAACCCACCCAAAAAGCCACCAAGAAACCAAAACAAAAACACCAAACCAAAAAAAGCAGCAAACAAGAGATAGAGCTGCCATCAGAAACTCCTTGCAGATGGCATAAAATAGCTTAACTACAATTCACTGGGAGCTAATTTCAGTCATTGCTAATACATGCTGGGTAGAAAATTAGTGTCAAACAACAAAATGGTATGATTTTTTAAAAGCATTTGGATTCAAGTTTCAAATAATCTCTATTAACCAGCATTCAAGTTTGCAGATTCAAATCTCCCCCACAGAATTACACACTACCAGCTATTCTTTAAGTTTTAGCAAAAAAAAAAAACCAAAAAACAAACCTCCAGAGGATGTTGAACATTATTGTTAGATTGTAATAATTAGAGTAGTGAAACATATGGCTATATAATACAGCCTGATATTTACGTGGTGACTGGACAGATACAGCATTTTGTTAATTGTTTGCTCATCTGAGTTGTTTTCCTCTGCTGAAGAGAGCGGAATGTTTCTGCACTGAGCTTTTCCTTTTATTCTGTATTTGATCCCTCCACAGATTAACACAGAGCTGCCTGAATAGGCCAAGATACCAAAATTATGGGGACAGAACAGGATATTCAGATTTGCTTCCCCGTGTCTGTTTATTCATTCTTATAAAAAAAATCTTTCTTCATTTTTATCTAAAGACCTAAAAATTAGAAGGCTATCAATTGCAACATAAATGGGTATATCAGACAATCTGCAGACTAATCTTGGAGACAAAAAATTAGACTCACTACAAAAATACTTCTCAAAAGCATCAGAGTTATGCCTTGGTAACACCACATATAAAGATTATTCACACACCTGGATTATTATCTTTTATTGTGCTTTCAGGCTTCACAGATTAACAGCAAGTTGAAAGAGGCAGTAATGGAGATAGTCTGTACATCTAAGGTGTTAAACTACAGTTTGCATCTGTAGAGAGTTAGGACTGCAATACTACTAATTCCATACAGATAATCCTGCAATACTGTTAATTCTACAGGGTTCCCAAAGGTTGAGATTTTTTTAGTTAGTTAGTTTTTGGAAAGAATAATGGATTTATCTTTAAAAACCTGTAGGTTCTAGTAAGAGTCAAGCAGTGGGTTGCATAAGACAAGATAGGAACTTGACATTAAAAAGACCCAAACAATTTCTGCTTTCTGATCTATTTTGCACCAACACACATTCCTAAACTTGACCTGCCTTTATAACAGCCAGAACACATAATACATACAGAAAAAAATGCTAAATGCAGAGGCCAATTAAAGGAACTAACAACAATTTAATCTGTAACTTTCTAAGACCTTTTGAATAGAATACATTCCACATTAACCTTTAACACCAGTATTGTCATTCCATATTAAAATTCAGCATTCTCAAGTCCATGCTTTAAGTGAAATCTCTATTGAGCTTTATATTTTCCTCCAAGCAAACTGCAGAAGGACAAATACTTGTTAGTTAGAAAGCAAAAAATGTTCTAACTCTAAACAAAATATTTTTAAACTGCATTTTTGCTATGAAAATAACAATTACATGGCGAAAACATTCAAACAATTATGCTGGGACAAAACTGCCTTGGGAGATAATGGATAGAGCCAGCAGGGACTAAAATGTGCAGCATTTCCTGGTCATTTACTCACTGGAAGATTTGAAAATCAGCTTATTCATGGGAGAAAAATAACCTATTGCCACCAGTCCTTGATCATAAAACACATAGAACTTTAAACTCCCAGTGCAATATTGAAAGGAAATAAATGTGCATCTAATCAGCTTTGCCCTTCATAGCAGGTATCACTTTGGCAATCAGGAGCACACTGTGGATAGCAAAAATAATGGGAAGACAATATTCTGAGTGGGAAAAAAAAAAAAAAAAAAGGAAAAAACCTACACACTTTGCAAAACACACAGGAAGACTGTAACCACAGGTGGCTATTTCTGCTGACCTAAAACAATTCCCTAAAACGGTGGCTGTGATGCAGCCAGAACACCAAGGGCATGTTTTCACTTTAACTTATGCATTCTTCTGGAATCCTGAGGTCTGAGTAAACTGCACCACCCCAAATAACCCTTCAAGATGCAAAGGCAGGCTCACACCGACAGCCCACAAAGGGGTGCATGAAATGACTGCCTCTCAGTGCTGAAATCCCACAGAACCATTTCTCTTTACACGTCTCTAGCAGGAATTTTATTCCCTTCCACTTGAGAGAAACCTGACAAAATGAAGCAACCTTAGTGAACAGAATGGCAATTTTCATAAAATGCACAGTCAAACTGGTAAAGGCAAAATCATCTAAATTCTCCAATTTTTACTTCAATTTGAAATAAAATAATGTGAAATACAGTCATTGTGGGTTTCTCATAATAAGACACATTTTACAGGTACTAACACCAATAAGTAATGTATATGAATTTGCTGGCAATTCCGAACTGCTTGTCTTTCATAGGATTTCTTATGGCTATTTACATTTTCACTCAGTGAAAATCAATTACCTTCCCGCAATAAGCCTCATTTGCTACCTTTGAGTATAATAGAAACACCATTAGGATGATGACATTACCCAAAAGAAGGGCACCACACAGTTGGTAGACATAAATTAAGGACCCTTTCACATATGCATTAGAAATACTGCTGCGACTGAAATATGCATAAAACCCGTATCTATTAGAGCTATTAGCGCGGTTTTGAAGGAGGGAGGATGGGAGAGGAGGGGAGACGGCGATCCGCTACTTTGACAAAATCATCTATTTCCTTTTTTTTTTTTGCCTTTTTCTTTTTGAGTGTTTTTTCTCACTGATGCAATAAGCAGAGGCCCCCAGCTGAGCTGATTTTGGAAATGCCACTGAGCATGGCGTGCGCGCTTGGCTTGGCCGCGGCACAGCCCGCTCCTCCCGCCGCCCTGACCCGCGCTGCTCCGCGGATGTGCGCCCGGCTGGTTGTTGTTTCATGTGGAAAACACCTCCTGCCCACCCAGGCACTGGATTTAGGGACGTTTAACTTCCATCAGGGCTTCCTGATAACTTATTACCCAGCCTTAATGGGACTAACGCCGAGGGCTTTGTGTGCGCGCTTGAGGGGGGAGAAACTAATTTAGAGATTCCGCCCTTGGAGTCTGTAACTGTGTTCAGAAGTAGCTTCCTCTTATCCTTATTCCTTATCTTTACCTGGGCTCTTATGAGCTTAAGCAAAACAAAATTATAACGCAGTGTGATGGTGTATTCTGTATTAAAAGTGTAAAATGCTGTTCCCTCCTTCCTGCTTCCACGTTGTGGTGTTGATGTGAGGGTCCCCAGGATGAGGTGGGAGATGAGAATTGACAGCAACTTCTCAAAAGGCTGATTATTTCATGATACATATTATATTAAAAGAAAATTATATACTAAAACTACACTAAAAAGGAGACATCAGAAGGCTGGACAAGAATGAATAATAAAAACCCATGACAGACTCAGAGAGTCCGACACAGCTGGCTATGATTGGACAATAAATTAAAACAATTCACATGCTGGGTAAACAATTCTCCAAATCACATTCCGAAGTAGCAAAACATGGAGAAGCTGAAGCTTCTCAGGAGAAAAGATCCTGGTGAAGGGATTTCTCAATAAAATATCACGGTGACACTTCCATACTTGTTTGACAAACCAATGAGCCCATTAGGAATAAGCAAAATGTTGGGATGATGTTTCTCCTGCAGGACCACTGATCACATTTGTCACATGGTTTTGAACAGAAAAGCTTGTTTCTCTTGCAGACATATCAAAAACTATTTGGCTCTAAAGGCAGGTTTTAAGATTGCTCTCACCACTCAAAAGTCAGGACAATCTCAGGCATTCTGCTGACAGGGCTCTTAACAGAGAGTTAAATCCACCAAACACCCAACATCAATCTGTGAAAACTTGCCTAATCACCAAAACCAGAAGTATTTAAGGCACAGAAGGGTGATCCAGGACTTCTGGCATTCCATAATGAAAAGCCACACTGGACATACAACAGAAGCAGTAACCTGGGGCTCCTCTGCCTTATAATTGAGTCAGGAAAAGGTGTTTGGCAAAGGCCAATGGAGAGGAGAAGAATCACACCTGGGCATTGCCCTCTGCACTTCCAAGTGCCCTGTATTTTGAGCCTCCTTCTCCACTGCAGTTTGTACCCTGACAAATCAGAGAAAGTGCTACACAGAGCACCTGGTGCTGAGCAGTGGGCATTGTCAAAGTCTCCCCAAGAACCAAACATGAGTGCCTTTTGCTTAGCCAGATGGACAAAGGTTTCACTGTGTTTGGAAAAAAAAACTGTGCTGAGAAGCTTGCAAGGTAAAGCCCACAGATCAACAGCAGAGTTAGCAAGATTTTTCAGATTGCCAATAGTGAAAAAAGGATTCTCCTAGAATCCAACCTATTTATACTATTATTTTCATAAAGTTGCCATTAAATCCTGACCACACTGGACCTAAAAGAACATGGAGTATTTCCTAGGTAACTTCCCTTCTAATTTACTTCATTTTTCTGTTAGGCACAAAAGTAATATCTGTAAACATTTGCTACACAGGATTTCCAAATAAGCTTGACAGGAATAAGGTGTTACTGGGTTCTTAAGGAAAATGCAGCAAAGAACTAATCTTTTCTATTTTTTCCCCCTAGGAAAAAAAGACCAAATGGATGAAAAAGTAATCTTACATTATGTTCTTAAAATGTTATCTATTTACATTAAAAATTCTGATTGGCAGAGGAATGCTCATATCTCTTTGGGCATTTCTATTGCTACAATGTACAGTAGAAAATATGCAGAATGGTTGTGCCTTCAGATTAATCATTTAGACACTATACATTTCATAAGGATAAAGGTCATAACAGCTGAGCAAATAATTTCCATCAACATTTTAAATAAGATTATAGGATACATAGATTTTTCATTCAAACTGGGCAGAATCTGTGCAAGGTACTGTGGCATTGCAGGAAATTATCTCTCTGAATGAAGAAAACACTACAGAGAAAAACACAGAAGTTCTTTAAATAAAAAGCAAATAAAAACACCCACTTAAATGTTAGATGCTTTTTCCATTATCCTGAGTAAAGGTAATTCTAAAGACCTGTTTCATTTTAAGGACACATACAAGTGTTACACTTATTCAAATGTTAATTGAGTTTTTTAAACATATTTGATCTTCTCTTAAAACACATCTACAGATGAGTCCTTTAAAAAGAATACTTAAGCAAAATATGAAAGGGCTGTCTTCTCTGAAGACAATGTAAGAAATCAGTAAGAATTTGGAACTACAATAAAGCTTTCTGTTTATTGCAAATTTACATCTCTGAGTACAAAACTACCAAGAGCACTAAATATATTGCTTTTCTTCCTCAGGTAATCACACTGTTCTGATCTTTAACATATTTATATATAAATATATGTGAAGAGAATAATTTCTGTTTTCTGATTAAGCTGTTCTTTTGCATCTAATAATTAGCAATGCATAATCAATTATTTGATAAATGCCTTAATTAAATAACAGAGGGATCTCAGCCTTAAATTTACATAATCTAGCTAGTAATCATGACTTTTCTTGAGAAAATTTATCTCTATATTGGAGTACGTGGTGAAATTGATGCATTTCCTTCCCTGCTTCTTCTTCATCCCAACCACCCATTCCATAAAGTAGAGGAGAATGAGTAAAAATTCTGGCAGATTATGGAATAAACAGTCTAAGAAAAC
This sequence comes from Loriotus luctuosus, assembly GCA_035582745.1. NCBI lineage: Eukaryota > Metazoa > Chordata > Aves > Passeriformes > Thraupidae > Loriotus > Loriotus luctuosus. The sequence goes on from JAWWEY010000273.1 coordinate 1,574,629, forward strand.
ACTCATTCTATCACAAATACATTGCAAAGTCCAAAATACGCATTCTTGATACTAAAATCAGGCAGGACAAGCCCTGGGAATTTAATCTTTCCAAAGTATCTGGAAGAAGAAAATATGTCTTATTATATTCCCCCTAATTTAAAGCTATTGGAAGTGTTTGAGTTTAGTGTCAGTTCCTGTTGAACAGGAGACAAAGAGAACAGAAAATGCAAAGGGACCCAGCCTTCTCCACCCCAAGCCCCTTTCCAGTTTAAATCAGGAGCTGTGCCCAGTCCTTCCAGCTCAGCCAAGCTACCCCACAGAACAAAGGGAAAGTGCCAAAGCAGCCCTGATCAAAGTCAAGTGTTCCAGCAAGGCTGGGATCCCCCAAGAACCAAATTCAGCACCTCCACAACTGCTCTGCACTATCAGACAAGTTTAGAGCACAAAGACCAGGGCCTCAGGGCTTAATTTTACAAGGATAACACTAAACTCCTTCAATATTCACAAATTGATTCAAAATGTCATCCACAATGCATGAAAAATTAATATTAGGGAAAATGAAACCCCACAACAAGAATTAGGGGACTAAGGCTGAATGTGAATTCCAACCTTCAGCTCCTTTGTTTTATGTGATGGATTTTCACCTAACTCATTTGTATCAACAAAATTTCTTCCCAGTGATTTAAAAGATGCCAGTGATAAGTTTAGCTTAGATACTTTGATAACTTAATGTGGCTTCTTCAACTGGCAGATTTGATCATTTTTCTGGCACTTCAGATGTGCTGGAGGATTCTGTTCACAGGAAATTGCCCTGATGCTCCTGTAAATCAGCTAGTGCTCAGTCTGAATGAAGTGTTTCCAAAAGCCAGCATTGCAGCAGGCCCTTTGAGAGGCACAAAAGAGAAAGGAGTGGTTTCTGCAATGCCTGATGCTGCCCCTCTCCTGGCTTCCTCTGCACATCACAGCCACCAGTTTTAGTTCAGCTAGATGGTGCAGAAACACTTCTGCCACGTTTACCAAACTTCATCCTTATCAGAACAAGTCTTCATACATAAAGGGGGAAAAAACAACCACACAAAATAATTTCTTTGTTCTTATGCTTCTTTAGAACACATTACTGTGTTTTCTACAGCTTTTGTAATTATTTAGTTTATTTATTTGCCTGCTGAAGAACCAGATATTGCAATAAGAAGTCCCAGGAAGTCTCACCTGCACAGCAGATCTTAGTTTGGATATTTCTGGAAAACAAAACATTGAACAAAAATGCAGACACCCCAATGCCACAGTTAAATCCATCAACAGAAGCAGTTCTGGCCATATGAAGAAGAATGTAGAGGAAAGTATAAAGAGACACGAGAGGTGAGCACAGTGCTTTCTTACCAGACTGAGGAGCGTGGAATGAGAGAGCAGAGGGTGTGATGGCACTGGGTGAGCAAGGAGAAGGGGCTCAGAGAGGACTGCCTGCCAGTTCAGTGGCTATTCCCATTGAAGAAGTAACAGCTGATCAGATGGAGCAAGCTGCTACAGGTTCCTGAACAAAGAAAGGAACAAATGCCTAATTAACCTGTGGAATAACTTGACATAAAATGCTGCAGCTACTGAAGGATTACAAATTTTGAACCAAGTCACAGTGGGATTTTAAATTTCTTATGCTAATAACTCCCTGTAATGTTTCATTTCAACAATAGAAAGCAAATTGAAATATATAATGTTCCAACACACACAACTGCAGTATTCCTTTGAAATATTTCTGTTGAGGATTCATTATGCATTAAACAAAATGTTTTTTAAAAGTTCTTTTCAATGGACTGGAATAATCATAATTATCACCATGAAGAGACACCACTCCCTCAAAAATACAAACACATTATCCACATCTGCCTCAAAACATATGTACACACTGAGGTTGGAGACCCTGCCATGGCACAGTTATCTCACATTCAGGCTGCTGATAGGATGATGGTGCTTGTTCCTGGGTCAGTGAGCAAGCCAAAGCTGCCTAAAGTCACACTCCAGCTTGGAGAGAAAAGAAAGAGGGGTTTGCCTTTATTTCTTTCTTTTTTTTTTTTTTTTAGCAGAGAAAAATAGAAAGAACTGGTTAGATTTTTGCTGGCTCCAGACTGCTTTATCTTTGTGTGTGCTCTGCTTCCTGCCCCAGCATAGCTGTGCTGGTGATTTTCCTGCCTCCAGGCCAGCGGGTCAGGGGCTGAAGGACAAGATAAAAACTTGGGCTCTAATTCAGTGGTGCCACAGAGGCACAGTGCTCGTAGGGCAAGAGCAGCCACACTGTCAAAGGTGTCTTCTTTGGATGAAACACTGAGCAGAGGTCCCTGCTGGCAAAGTCAAATGAAAAAGGAATAAAAGCTCCACTGCAAAAAATGGCTTTGGAAAATGACTGACACGGAGTTGAAAAAGAAAGCTGAAGTTCTGCTGGCTTTCTTGTTTAGCTAACATTTTTTTTTGCATCTGTCCTTCAATATTTACAGAGATCTGGCAAAAATATTTGTATTTGCAGTTTCATTATCGGTTCATATTAGTATAATTAGCAAATAAAACCTCTATCTTATTTCAATTGATGTGGCTTTCATTAATAAAAATTAAGGTATATAACCAAGTAAAAAAGCAATTTCTATCCTTTTTTTTGGAAACAGATTCAAATGGAGCCTTAGTTGTCCCATTTTAAAATGTTTAACTTACCATTTTCATGTTGGCAGTTGGTTATTATTGCCAAGTGTTTCTGCTGGTAGCCAAATAAATGAACGAGAAATGATAAAATGAAAGTGATAAAATAGATAATTCAGTGAGCACTAAACTAAGCTTGATCTGAAAGCAAACAACTAGCATTACCTTGAATACTGAGCTGAAACAAGGAAAAATTTTAAATAAAATTCCATACTCTAGCAATCAAGTGGAAGTGCATCTGAAAGCACAGTTCCATTTTAATACACTTATAAACAGTAATGATATTGGTCAATGACAACAAAAAAGAAATGTTGAAATTCCTAAAGTTGGTGAAAACCTGATATTCTTTTATAGAAGAGAAAAACTCTTTTTTTTCTTAGCTTCATTCCATGTAGCTGTAGCAAATTCTTAAAGATCAGAAAGTAAGTTTGAAAAAAAGTTTAAAGTCATAAAAAATAAAGTTACTAAAAATAGTTTAAAGTTATTTTAAAAATCTACCCACAAACTTGATAATTTGAGTGGTTTTTTGTGGCAAACTTATGTGCAATACTGTGATAGACACACCAACATCAAAATTAAAGCAGAAATTAGGTTTTTATCACAATAGTTTTTTTCTTGAGTGTAGAGGGAAATAAAGTACTATTAGGCTGACAGAAACCTTAAGTTGTAAACCTTGAGTTGTAATAAATGCATTTTTCCTAGGAATGCTCTCCTTGTAGGTACAGTTCTGTCATAGGAAGTCGTGGGCAGAAAAATGAGATGTGCTAAGGCCAAAGTTTATGTTCACAGAAAAAAAATTAACCTCAAGGTGTTCTTGAATAGCATTGCAGCAATAAAATATTGGCCCAGGCCTATTAAAAACACCTGCACTGTTTTTATTAAGAGGTTGTACAATTATTTGCCAGTCCTAATCATTGGATATTGATAACAAAGATATTCACTTTGAATATCTTACAAATGTTTAAGGTCCCATATTGTCCTATAGAAAACTCATTAAAGCTTCTCATAACAGTCCTGACCCCATTTCAGAGTACTGAGTTTTGTATCCTACATATTCCAAGTGTGGCTGGAAACACAGAAAAGCTTGATTTTAAAAAAAACAAAAAAAACCCACCAATTTCTGTTAAAGCTCTTAAATACCAGAACTGCCTCTCAAAAACCTTCTAGTGTAAAAGAAAAGCCACAGAGTTGGAATGCAAAAAAAAAGGGGTTAGAGTATTATACACCAGTTTTAGAAGTACCAATCATTTTAAGAGTACCAATCATTTCTTAAAAGAGTATTAATTATTTTAGAGTATTAATATGCTTCTGGTATTTCAGAAAAGAAACCTTTTCCTGGCAAACACCCTTGGGATGAAACACAAAATTCTCCTGGAAATGAGGCAAGCCCAGGTGATGCAAGTAATTTAGACAGAGGCATTCCTCATTAAGCAGCTTTGCAAAGGAACCACAATACAACTAAACTGAGCTCCAGCATAGCATTGAGTGGGAATAATTCCTACCAAAACCATTGGAAAGGTGCAAACCTATGTAGCACAAGGGGAGTGATGGGAGTAAATTGAGCAGACAATGTTTTTTTGGCTGAATGTCAGAAAAAATATTCCTAACAGAGAAGACAACTATTATACTGCAGAAAAGCCACCCCCAAGGGAAGTGATAAAAGTCTCATTCCTTCAGTCCTTGAAAAGGGAATTAGGTACTGCAGTAGAGGCTGTATAAAACAGTCCTGTGCTTTTAAAAAGATTTTTAAATGGCTGTTACACCTTTCTCCTCTCATTCCTGTAATTTTCAGAGCACGGCTGGGGGAGCAGAGAGCACACATGGCAAGGAGGGAAATCCCAGTCTGTCTTTGGCTTCCTTCCCTTTTTCTGGCCATCCCCACCCTTTCCCATCATCTCTCCCAGTCTGCCTTTGGGTTCCCTCCCTGTTTCTTGCCATTCCCACCCTTTCCCATCACCCGCAGATGGTTGCAGGAGCAGGGGGCAATTACAAATTACCCAATTACAAATTAATCTCTGTGATTGTTGCAGAAGCCTCGAGCTGGGCTCCAACAGCACAGAACTAATTTTCTTGTCTTTGTGAGTGGGAAGGTTGGCTGTGCATTTGTCAGTTTTATCCTTGTCAGGGTGTTTGTGGGGGTTCTGCTCAATATAACAAGGTTAGTGAGTCAAACAGTATTTCTCAATTTTAATATCCCAAGACTTTGCTCTGACGTGAGGATTGCTGGCATGAAGCCTCCTTATAAAATTCTTTTGTCACATACTGCATTATAAACCTACCAGATTCTCTCCATTTCAGGCACTGACACATTTTCTAACCTTTTTTTACTCTAAGCATCAGAATTTTCACATGCCATCAAAGAAGAAAACACCCACCAAAAATCCAAAGCCAACCCCACCCCATCTGTTGCATTTTCAAGATTTATCTCAAAAGAAATTCAGCCCAGTTCCTCAGTTTCACTGTCACTTCCTGGTACACATACTTTTAGCAAGAAAAAGAGGTGATATAACTATTGTTCTAGTTATTAACTATTTTTCCCTGTAATTCAGGATAAATTCTCCTCTTTTACCTTCATCAATTAAATTATATCTGGATCATGAGATATGCTAACTTCAATACATAAGTTAAGAATAAATACACTTCTTTCTCTCTTGTATCACTTTATCCAGAAACAAAATGTTATTTTGAAAAACAAAACACAAGCCCAAACACACAGAAAACACCCCAAACTACACAAATCCAAAAACCGCCCTACAAACAAACTTTCTAAAAAATCCTCAGGAGAGCATTTGTGCACCACTCTTAAATGTATTTACTATTATTTTTTATTCTGTGCATCCCCAAAAATTAATTTGTGAATAACATAGAAGTGAGCCCAATTGTTGTGAAAAAATGTCTTCTTCTAAATTTTTCATTTAAAATTTTCATTATCTTTTTATCCTTCAAAACTGACAGATCAAGGTGGCATTCGTTGCACTTTCTTGGGAATTTAAGACTGATTTACACTTTTCCAACTGCTGATAGTTTTTATCTGCTGGTTACCTGTAATTGTTCTATTAAGACAATGATAGCAATAAACTAAGTTTATATGAGTGAGTGTCCAACCAGGAAATAAAAGTTGCATTTTCCCTTCAAGAGAATATACAGAATATACCTGTATAACAATCTTAATTAATATGAAGAAATTCTATTACAATGGATTTTAAAATTTCAATATGTCCATTGGACTGCAACTGAAGTGACTACTAATATTCTCTGAAAAAGAAGGGATAGGGTCTCCAAATAAAACTGTCAAAAGGTGTAAAAGTTGAGGCCCACCATCTCTGTAACTTTAATATGTATTAACAAACCATTATTATTCTTTGAATAGTAGTTTAGTACAAAAAAAAATAATGCCTTTAACTGTCTTAAATGCACACAGACACATGTATCTAGATACGACAGCAGGGCAATTTCTCTGCAAACAATAAACAAGTAATAAACATCTGATGGATGTCCCTCTGCAACTCCATGGCTTCAACCAGCACCTGTGGCATTATTAACCCCTCTTAGGAGAAATTAGAGATTTCAGGGAGATCTGATGGAAAAAAACCTTTTAGTACCAGAGTTCTCATTTGCCTCCACCAGAAAGAATGTTTTTTATCCTTTCAGATTTTGCCAAAACTTTCACCTTCCTCTCACAAATGTTGGTGGAGCTTCATGCAGAGCTGTGGGACTGAGGAATTGTCTCCCCCACTGCAGAGGCTGGGAGGCACCTGCAGCTCATTCCCTGGGCTGTGTGTGCTGTGTTAGAGAGCTGTGCTGTGTCTGCACACCTCCTGTGCTCCACACACTTTGCTGCACAGAGAAATCCTGCTGCTGCTGGGGACAGCAGGAGTTCTGCTCTCAGCTCCACTGGAAGCCAGAGCTGTGCCCTCTTTTGTTACCAAAGCCCACAAACCCAAAATTCAGCCCTTTGTG
>JAWWEY010000273.1:1581352-1596985 GCA_035582745.1 Loriotus luctuosus
GTCTCCCTGCTCTGTGCACAGAGCTCACCATCCCTGAATATGGAGCTCAGACCCACCCACTAAAGCAGCACAGAATGGGAAAAATAGAAAAGCTGAACCCTGAGGCATCACTTGTGCCCCACTGAGAAGGGGACTCAGCAGCCCCAGTGCTGCCTTCTGAGTTGCACAGCTATGGAATCAAACTGGGAATTCCTCCAGAAGGGATTGTGGTGCTGTGGCCATGGTGACAAAGTGCTGGGTAGAGACCCTCTGACCAAAACTGGGGACATTCCTCCAAGACAAGTTGGCTTCTCCTTTTAGTCAGGAACGGCCATGGAAGGGAGGCTCACCTCAGATCACTTGGGACAGCAACCTCTGGGCCAAGCCAGCTCCAGCTGTGCTGAGAAATAAACACCAGTGGAGAAATTGACTTCAGGATGAAATTGATAGCTCTTTACAAATGTGTACTCACCTTATTACTCAGGTAAATAGAGAAATAGCCCAGAAAACTCACAGTAGACAACTACTTTATGCCACTATGGTAATCAGTTCTACTCCAGTACCTGTTCTTAGGGCTAAATGGCCTCTTTATTTCACATGAGTTAAATTTCTACCCAAGAAACATTGTGAGTACTTGTTACACCACAAATAGGAGGTTAAATAATTGTATAAAAAACAAATTTGCTTGTGCAAATCTCAGCTGTTCTTTAAAAAGCCAGCCAGTGAGCAATAGCAATGAAAGAATTAAAGATAAATTTGGGTTAGTATTGCTGTAGACAGTTGTCTTTCTTGGCTAGAACTTAAGACTCAAAATGTAGATATAACAGTGTTTAATATGGATCCTGATTCTGCAAACTCACATACACTTATGGCTGCCTGCTGTGACACAGAAGCATTGTCCTGAAAATGAGTGAAGCTGATCAAATGCCCAGCACTGACTGCTCAAAACCTGGAGGCCCAAGTACTCACAGGATTGAGGTTGTACAGGGACAAAAGTGCACATGAGGCATCACAAGGCATTAATAAACTCATGTAGCCCCAGGTTTATGCTATTGGTTATTTTTGCCTAAGATACCTTTGAGCAAATGTCAAAACAAGTGTCATTTTCTTTCTTAATTTCCAGTAAGCACTGAATTGAAATAACCTATTGTACTGTTGTAGCCAGGAATGGAGATCATACTCCTATTTATTGCAGGACACTCTCTCTTACAAGTTTAGTTTTTCACCAGATTTTCATCGTTTCAACAGGTATAAAAATTAATTAGAGCAGTAGAGATTAATCTTCATCCAAGCAAAAGTGGAAAAGGATATTTAGTAAGTATACACTTGAAAGCAGGAAAAAAAAAAGGGGTATTTTCACTGGAGAAATTTTATGGAGTTTGTATTCCTATTTATTGTAGGATATACCCTGTTACAGCTTTCGTTTTTCACCAGATTTTCATTGTTTCAACAGGTACAAAAATTAGCACAGTAGAGATTAATCGTTATCAAAGCAAAAGTAACATGAAAAGAATATTTGTACACTAAAATAGCAGGGGAATAAAAGGGTATTTTCACTGGAGACATTTTATGGAGTTTCTATTCCTGTTTATTGTAGGATATACTCTGTTTAGAAGCTTAGTTTTTCACCAGATTTTCTTTGTTTCAACAGGTATAAAAATTAGTTGCACTGTGCTACATTCTTAGCAGCCAGCAATCATCTCCAATAGGGAAACTCACTCTCAATGTTAGCTTTCCAGTGTCTGAATTTCTCCTTTTAAGTCTCTTTCCCTCTCTGTTCCTCTAAGCCCAGTTACTCTATTATATCAGAGAACTTTGCCAAAGTAGGAATTCCTGCACTTGTCACATCCAATCAGCAGATGGAAATTGGGGCTCAGGAAAGTTGTGTAAATAAACTGTAACATCCCCGTTTCCAGCCGCAGCCACCACGCCAAAGGTCACCCCCAGAACATGATTTAAGGGAGACCTGGATACAGAAATCACATCAAAGCTGACCTCTGGGGAAAATCAAACAGCTGCAAAGCCAGTAATGAGATTATCCACCCGGAGCCAGCCCACACGGCAGCGAGGGCTCTGCAGAGTGAATTGAGAGAGGAAATTCCAACACCTGGCTTGTGTTTTTATGTGGTGGGCAGCAAGCCCCCAGCCTGGCACTGGGCTGGGGTTGGTTCAGGTGCTGCCCACTCGGACACCTCCCAGCAGCCACATTTCTGTCTTCTTTAACCCAGAGGTTGTGGGGAGTTATTCCATGAGATTGGTATCCTTGTGCTGGGTTTATACTGCCAGAAATGGAAACTGTTCATAAAGAGACATACTTGAACTATAATATGGTGCTGCTACTTATGATTTACAAACATTGTAAAAGTCTTTATAAACATTGTAAATGTCTTTAGGAAATCATGAATATTCTAACATTATTTATCTGAACACAGCGAAGAAATTTCTGCTGTGTTCAGTGACCTATTACACAGTCATATACCTGAAAATATTAGAAAAGTAGGAATGTGTTCTCTTTCAATTAAAGGATATTTTAAGAGACTTGTCTTAAATTCATTGATTTGTTTCAGATACAAGTCAGAGCTATGAAAAGACAAATTTTAATAAATCATATTCTATGTCTTCTCCTTTAACATTTTCCACTGTGCACATTTTATTTTGTGCCTAAATGATTTCCACCACACTGGCATTTATTTTCTTCTTGTGGATTTGGGTATTTCAAGCAGATGATCAGAACGTAAATGTTTTGGGAGCTTCTTTGGGTTTTTGGGTGAGGAGGCTTTTTGTTTGTTTTTAAATCCTCTTTTTTTTCCTTGTGATTATGTGGTATGTTTGATTTTACTGCAGGGATATTGAGAAAGCAGCCTTACTCAAAAACTAAACAAACCCACTTTTAATTAGCTGTGATGAAATTAGCCAGTATTAGTTGTCAGTTTGACTTTATAGAAGGATTCAATGGATTGAAATATAATTTCATAACACGCTAAAAGAAACACAGCAAAATGTGTAAAATATAAATTTATAAATTGCAAAAAACTGGAAAAGCTTTTTGCTCAATACATGGATTTCCTTCTGAGTCAAGCAATCAGAAATTGATGGGAGAAGAGAGAGGAGAGACAGAAAAACTGCTTTTGAAATTCGAATACTATAACGATTCATTAAAAATCATGTCATAGTCCACCTCTGATTTTCTACTGAATTATGAACTAATGTATTTTGTTGGTTTAACAGAGCTCATTTGAGCACAGAGTAGAGAACAGCCAGAGCAATCCTTTCTGATGTAAGAAAGAGCCAAACTGGCTTATACCAAGTACAAAAATAATAAAAAAAATTATATCTTTCAGGAACAATCTTTTCTGAACAATGACTTGAAGATTTGCCACTGAGTAATTTTTAGCTTATTCTCCAATTCTAATTGATTCTGAATTTACCCAGAGTATTACTGAATCTAGATTTACGACAGGCTTTAAAAAAATTTAAAAATCAATTAAGTTGATTTAAAAAAAAACCCAATTAGCTTGATCACAGCCAGGCTTTTAAAGGTAACTCATTGTCTAAGGATTCAGACAGGTACCAAGGAGTTTTTTCAAAAGTGCCTTGTCACTTACCACATTTAATTTCCACAGTTGTAGGCAGTTCACTGTTGCACTAAAAATTAACAAACCAAGCCCCACAAAAATAAAACAAGCCAGCTCACCCCTCATAGTGAGTCGTTTTCATTTAAATGGGACAACCTACAAAATTATTTAATTGCTTCTCCTGCATCCTGAACTCGCTGTCATCCAAGATTTTAGGAAATTAACCCAGCTTTGATGCTTTTCTTCACTTCCATTCAGCCTCTGAGTAACAATGAAGATAATTAGTGTATGATTCCATTTCAACTTAAGAAAGCAGCCAAAATATTCAATAATTTGATTTCATAGTTCTGAGGTTGATAAAGAAAAACACATTTCAAAAGACATTTGAGCTATTTTTTTTTTACATTTAAAACTGAAAAAAAAAAAGGATGTTATTTCTGTATGGCAAAAGGAAGACTCAAATCCATATCCAAAGTTTCTTCACACCTCAGAAGTGGTCTCTTCACTGTAAAACATCACAGCCCTGGCTTTCTGAAGCTTATTTGTGGTCCAGTAAAATTGAGAGCTTGTAATTTTTCCTCTAGAGATATGAATGGTATTTTAATATCCCGTGATATTAGACAGAAGTTTGTACATAACTAACGTTTTCTTCCACTATTCCATTGACATATCACTTTCTTCAAATTGTAATGATTTTATGGCTTTTCTTAGCCAAAAACATCACTAAAACCAAAATGTGATTTCTCCCTGATTGTAACTTCACACAGATTTCACAAATCAGATTAGAGAATCCTAATAAGAAATAATTGCAAACAAATCCAAATAAAAAAAATAATCAAGCAAACAACACAGAATGAGTCTTTACAACTAGTTTTAGTTTATGGGTCTTTACAAGTAGTTTTAGACATGAGCCTAGAAGCTTCTTCACACAGCCAAGACCCATAGCACAGCAAAGAATTGATAGTGCTTGTGTATTTATCCTTAGGAAATCGATAAATCTGTGCAAATTAAAGATACATTGAAGGAAACAAACCACGCTAAGGACGTAACACAGCTCGGATACATCCCGAGGAGGGAAAGGATAAAGCTTTGGCAGGCCAATCTTTATAAAGCTTTACCAATTTAGCTTGCTTTCTGCTCTTATTGGTGCTTAAGAGGTTAAGACTTTATTTGTGAAAACAGAGCGAGAGGGAGAGAGAGAGCGGGGGAATCGCGTTGTCTGCAGCTCCCTAAGTCTTGCTTAAGATCCTTTTCAATTACCATCCATTTCTCCTTTAAAAAGGGACAAAAAAACGGAGGAGTGGAAGCGGGTCAGGGCAGCGTGTGACAATGACAGTGTGATGGGCTCGGGCCCCCCGTGGCGTTTCCATCTGCTATCATTAAGGTGACTACTCAGACATGAAAAAATCCCTCTCGCTGCGCTGACAGGCACACATCAACAACTATGACAAGGCATTAGGACAGAAAGTAGAGACGGAGAGATGTCATATCCCGCAAAACAATCCCTGCCTCGAAACCGGAGCGCTAAAATTTTATCGGAATTTCAAAATCAAAATCAAAGGGCTTTTACCTGCGGGGTTATCAAACTTCCCCTCGCATTAGTTTGACAACGAGGACGCGGTTGACAGCCACAGGCACACTTAGCTCCTACCTGGAGTCTCTACCACAAAAACCCCAATTTTTAAACGGTTTTCTCTTTTCTTCGATTAAAGCGGAGCTTTAATATTCCTGCCTTTTTCCCTCCAAGAAGGGAAGGCCTGGCGGTTTGAAGCTCGTTAAGCGCTGAATCCTTAAGTGATGATAATAATAAAAAATAACTAACAGAGCGATATTTTAACTTTCGTGGTAAACCAGCCCTGCTTCCCGGCGGGACAAACGACCCCTGCATTCCCTGGGCTCCCGGGAATCCCGGGCAGGGATCGGGCAGGGAGCGGGCCGAGAGGGGCGGGCGGGCCCGGCAGGGGGCGCGCCAGGACCGCTCCGCTCCCGCTCTTGCTCCGTGGGGCTCCGCAGCTCCAGGCCCAGCTCCACAGCCCCGCTCCACTGCTCCAGGCCGGGCTCCACAGCCCCGCTCCACTCTCCAGGCCCGGCTCCACAGCCCCGCTCCACAGCGCCAGACCCGGCTCTACAGGCCCGCTCCATTGCCCAGCTAGTCACCACAGCCCGGCTCCATAGCTTCAGGCTCTGCTCCACAGCCCCGCTCCACTGCTCCAGGCCGGGCTCCACAGCCCCGCTCCACTCTCCAGGCCCGGCTCTACACGCCTGCTCCACAGCGCCAGACCCGGCTCTACAGGCCCGCTCCATTGCCCAGCTAGTCACCACAGCCCGGCTCCACAGCTCCAAGCCTGCCTCCACAGCCCAGCTCCACAACCCTGCTCGACAGTGCCAGGCTCAGCTCCACAGCTCTGCTGAGCCCCTGACGCATCCCAGCCCCAAGACAGGCACAGTGTCACTGCATGGCTAGTCATTACAGCTGGGCTCCATAGCTCCAGGCCTGGCTCCATGGCCCGGCTTCATAGCGCCAGGTCCGTGGAGCTCCACGGGCCCGGGGCTCCACAGTCATGCTCAACACCTGCACGGCACCAGGCCCATGGAGCTCCACAGCCCAGCTCCACAGCGCCAGGCCTGTGGAGCTTCGCAGTCCGGCTCCACAGTCCCGCTCAACAGGTCCACAGCACCAGGCCCATGGAGCTCTCAGCACCAGGCCCATGGAACTCCATGGCTTGGCTCCACAGCTGAAGGCCCGTGGAGCTCCTCAACGCCAGGCCCGTGGAGCTCCACAGCCCGGCTCCACAGTCCTGCTCAACAGCTCCACAGCTCCAGGCCCATGGAACTCCACGGCTTGGCTCCACAGTCCCGCTCAACAGCTCTACAGCGCCAGGCCCATGGAGCTCCACGGCCCCACTCAAGAGCACCAGGCCCGGCTCCATAGCAGCGCCGATCTCCTGGCGCAGTCCAGCCCTGGGACAGGCCCAGTGTCACTGCACCCACCATCCCACACCGAGTGTCCCCAGCAGATCCTGCTGTGCCATCGCAGCGCTGCTAACGGGACAGTCCCTCTGCCCTGCCCGTGCCACAGCCCAGCTGGCGCTGCGTCCCCAGAGCCTGCACACGGAGCTGCTCGGAGGGCGGCAGACAGGCCAGGAGTGATGGGGCTGTGTGGAGAAGAGAGGGCTCCAGGGAGAGCTTGCAGCACCTTCCAGTCCTGAGAGCTGGAGAGGGACTTTTGACAAGGGGGAATGGCTTTAAACCTGGAGAGGGGAGGTTCAGATGATCTCTTAGGAAGGAATTGTTCCCAGTGAGGGTGGGGAGGCCCTGCACAGGGTGCCCAGATGTGCTTGCCCCATCCTTGGAAGTGTCCAAGGGCTGGATGGGGCTCTGAGCAAGATATCTGGGATAGCAGAAACTGGCCTTGGCCCTGGAGCAAGATCAGTTTTACGATCCCTTCTAATCCAAAACGTTTTATAATTTTATGAGTATCTTAAATCCTCTAGAATGATTCTTTGGATCTTAAATGCTCTAGAATTATTGTTTGTATCTCAAATCCTCTAGGATGATTCTTTGGGTCATAAATCCTCTGGAATGATTCCTTTGGGTCTTAAATCCTCTGGAATTATTCCTTTGGGTCTTAAATCCTCTAGAATGATTCTTTGGATCTTAAATCCTCTAGAGTTATTCTTTGGATCTCAAATCCTCTAGCATGATTCTTTGGATCATAAATCCTCTGGAATGATTCTTTGGATCTTAAATCCTCTAGAATGATTCTTTGGATCTTAAATCCTCTAGAATGATTCTTTGGATCTCAAATCCTCTTCCTTTTGCTGCTCTCTTCTTACTAAAAGACAATTTCTTTGCAGCTACTGCACTCTCTTGAAGCATGGTTACTTCTAATTTGAGTTTTTTCAGTCTCATCTCCCTTTTTGCTCTGCCTACCCACACACTGAATTCCAGTATGTTCTTCACATCTTCACCTTCATAACTGTTCTTTTAGACATGTGGAGAATCAAGCTGGAAAACTGATGCTTTGGGGGTTTTACTTAAGATAATTTGAGAGAAGGGGGCAATAATATGTGGATGAGATGTTAAAGACAGACTGCCTAAACTTATTTGTCACTAAAAGAAATACGTGTGTGTAATCATGTCTATCTTGTCTACTCACACCCCATTTTACCACTTAATTTAATTTTCTCCTAATCATGCTTAGCAGAGGCACATTGGGAATGAATGTGGCAAGGCTTTTGGGGTAGAAAAATATATTAAATTTATATACATATAAAATATCAATTCTCATTTGAGGTGAAGAATGGAGGGTATATACAAACACATATTTAGGCTTCTGTATTTTAAATAATCTACCCACATGCTGATGGGAAGTATTGGATATTAAATATTGAAGATTAACTAAATACCAGACAATATTTTCCATATTGTTACGCCAATTGTCTTGGTATTCCAATACCTATGAATTAATCAATATTAATTACTATTAAGTCCAAATCCATATTTGAAGTATGTAATGATTGCATGGAAAGATAAAGACAATAATACCCTAATAGCTGAAGTTTCATTTATTGCTCACTTAATCACCTTGCTTTTTCAGCCTGTAGCAATATGAAATTTGCATTTTATTGTTCGAAATCGGAGGTTTTCTATAAACATATTTCTAAGTTTAGTTCAATCACTAAGTTACATAATTTATATATGTGGAAGACAAAGTAAAAAAAAAAAAAAAGAGTCGTGCATTTCCCTCCATCCAGTTAGATAATGGAGGCACACCAATTTAAATTTCAGTAACCACAACAGCTACTTCAGCCACCAATTTAAGATGGGTTCTGGTTTCATGTAGAAGAAATGAGATTTTAGAAGTCATCCAGTCTAAAGTAGGGGTTTAGGATTTTTCTGTAATCTATAGGCTGAGATAAACACCAGCCTGAGGCTATTCACACTGGTTTTATGATAAACAGGGTGTTTTGCATTATTCTCTCTTTTTATTGAGAATAAACAGCTCAGCTTCCTAGTTTATATCAGGAACCTCACTGCTATTAGCAGGAGCTGAAACCCAGCCAGCCATCATGGTCTCTTAAGGAGGGTTTTAGCAAAAATTTCAATGCAAAAATCATTTCCATGCAAAAATATTTACACGATTCTGATTATAATGAAAACATTGGAATAATGGGATGTATGACATAGATAGGAAAAACATGAAAGTACCCCTTCAAGACCGACAGATTAATTCTTAGAGGTCCAAGGCTTAAAGGAAAAACAATTAGTTTTATTTTTGATGAAATAAACTCAGGAAAAAAGCAGGAGAGAAATCTACATCTAGCCCAGGCAATCCCTGAGGTAACAAAGAAACAGCCTGAGGCATTTGAGCAACCACATCTCCAGCAGCAGCCCAAAGGCTGGGACTCCAGAAATCCTGGACATCAGATTTAATGAGTTACTGAGGTAAAGCTCCCAGCCAGTGAGAGAATTCACTTGTGGGGAGTTTTGAATGAGTTAGAGATGGGATCTCTGAGTTGTTTTTGATGATGGGATTTATTTTTCTTATAGGCAGGAAGGGTGAGTTCAGCTCACATCTTCACTGCATGGCTCAGAAGGTCACAAGACCCTCAGTTACCAGACCTTTTAAGGAGTTATTGACCAATAAAACACTGCCAACAAGGATATTTATGGTTTTGACCCAATCCTTCAATATTTTGTCTTATGGAGCCATACTATAGTGTAAGGTTTCTTAGCTAATCATGTTTTGACACACAAACCTACAGTGCTGCATTCTAAACTCCTTGTTTGCCTCTGTAATACTTTTATTTTTTCTATATCTTAAACTCTAAAACTCTGAACTTTGCTTAGCTTAATGTGTCTCTGCTTTAAGCTATATATTCACATTTGGCTTCTAGCACCTGGGTTTGGGAGCCTTTTCCAAGGTCTCAGATCAAATCCTGGGTTTAATTCTAAGCTTTGGCTTACAAACCCAAAGTCCTGAGAGTTCTCTGCATTTCAGATTCCAACAAGCCAGCCTGGAAGTTTGGAAGCACAGAGTGGGAGAACACAGAAGCTTTATCATTTATGGGCAGAGAGCTCCAACCCTCACATACTTTGACCTGGAGCTGAGCTGAGGAGGAGCTGGTTGCCAAGCAGGCCACTGAAACCTCCAGAGGCATATCCAATTTATTGTTGTACTCTGGACAAGGGGGTGGAAAACAGGTGGAGAGAAGGGAGAAATAAAGGGGGAGGAGAAGCAACTCCCCAGTGGGAGTGGGTGTGGGATTGCCAAATGCCTCCTTGTCTCCTTGCTGGACAAAGCTGACTTTTTCCACAGTGAGTGAAGATGGCAAGCATTGAAATGCTACCAAACCAAGAAGAGTTGGAGCAAAGGATGAGGGGGAATCAAGGGGGTGTTGATAAAAGCAAACACACCAGCAAGGAAACGTGCAGGGGAAGATGGTGCACGTTACACACGCAGTAGTGAAGGAGCTGACATGAACTTCAAGAAACCATCAAGAAAAGATCAAAGTGTAAATAAGATCATAGAGGTCCTGCTTTATTTTTACAACTTGTTTTATGTGTCTTTTATGTGTGGAGAAAATAAATAAATAATCTCTCCTTTGAACCTTAATAAAGTCACAGATCCCAGGAACAGAAAGGCTGAGAGGCAGCAATCCCTGTCGTTCCAGCAAGAGAAACAAGGGGTCTGTCCCCAGAGACTCCTCCTGTAAAATGTGGGATGGTTCACCTACAAAAGCACGGGCTGCACTGACTCTGAGTGCAGCACTGGCTCCCCATAAAAAGGAATGTTTGCTCTAGCAGATAAAAGTAGAACAAATCAGGCGTGGTTGGAGAAGCAAAGCAGCAGGTTTGTTTTTTCTGCAATGAGTGTGTACTGATGTGCTGGATTCTTTGGTACACAAAACCTGTAAAGGGACAGGTATCTTTGCAAGGGCAGCACCGTACTTCTAGTAGACACTGGGGTTTATTTAGGAATCTCTGGGCAAAATTCTGAGCACAGCCACCTTTGTGGGCTCTGAGTTGAGCATCTGAGGATGATGAAGAGCCCCTTAAAGCATCTGAATTGTTTCTATGAAGGGTATCTCCACCCCTAAACACACCTCAGCAGTCTCACACCATGGGCATGCCGTGGGGTTGTCCCATTCTCTGTCCTAAAAGAGCAATCTAGGATTTGATAACCTCCAAATGATTTTGCCCTCTGAGATCTGTGAAACATTTGGAAGCTCTGGGTTTCTGTTGAGTGTGAAACAGGTTTGTCTGAGTGTGCAGACCCTTCACATCTCCATCCCCAGCCCAAGCAAACCCAGATACTGCTGGCAATCAGTGGTGGCAACAATCCAGCACACAATGTTGTGCGTCATGCACCACGATTTTGAGCAGATCTACTTAAAACAAGCCTGGTACTAATGGCCTGCAAGGATTTGACTGTAAAGGCTTCCACTCTGTACAGTATTGATAGGGCAGAATTGATATTATTAATGTAATATAATCAATATAATTAATATAATATAGTATAATATAATTAATATAATATCATACAATAGAATAATATATTATAATTAAATAATTATATTATCTACTTTATTATGTAGTGCTAGATATTATTATATTATATTATATTGTATATTTTTATGTATTGTAATGGATAATAATAACAATAACAATAATATTTATTATTATTATTATTACTACTACTACTACTACAATTATTTAGATAAAGTTTAAAAATTTCCCCAGTGAAATTCTTAATAAAACACCATAGGGGAAAGTACTGGGAAAATGAAGAAGAGCAACAGAAACCAAGCAGTGGTGAAACATAGACAAAAAGACACAACCTGGGATGAAACTGATGGAGTCTGGCAGCTGTTCATTCTCACAGTACAATTCCTGGAAGCTCACCCATCCCCAGAGCCTTTTTTCCAGGCTGGACAATCCCAATTCTCTCAGCCACTGCACAGTGCCACTAGCTTGGGCAGCTGTGGACACAAATGTGGCACTGGTGGTGGAGCTCTCAGGGGTTAATCTCCATTTAGAGAAATCACATTAAACTACAGAAGTCAGGCATGTAACAATTGCTTAGCAAAACAATTTTGAAAACAGTGTAATTTTGAAAATCAGCCACTCTACAAAAGTACTGTAAGAATGGGACCCTGGACTGGGGAAAGTGTTTTTCCATAAATCTCAACAAAGGGACAAGCAGAATGAAACAAAGAATGAAACTGGTGAAGGGATGAAGAGCCCAAGACATCACAAACAGAGTATTTTAAAAGTACAGCTACAATTTCTTTCTGATGTTATCACATATTCTTGTTGAATTTAGCAAAAAGCTGCTTTCCAATATCTAAAAGTATTTGTTTATTATTTTACCCCTCTCAACAGATCTCATTTGGTGGATGCTGTTTATTATAATTGACTTAAGAGGTCTCATGTGTATCACTTTTCAGTTCACCTGGGCTTTGTTAGACAGCCATTTGATATTTTGACCTGTCTAAAATAAATATTCCCACAGATACCTGATTCTGAAGAAGCATGAAACAGAACTACAGACAAAAATGACATTCATAACTAGTTATGCTCAAACACAGATATAGCCCTGAATGCAATTTAAAAATTAATTTTGGACAAGATTTGGTGGTTTGCCAGAAATGAAAAGCACTCCCAGAAAGAAAAGTGAAATTTGTCATGAGCTGAAAGAGATTTTAAGTAAAGAGCTCCAGGAATGGAGACAGATCTATCAACTGCTTTTGAAGAAGTTGAATTTTTAACCTATAGCTAGAATGATCACTAGCTAGCTCTTATGAATGATGGTGCTTCAAGAGCAGTTTGATCCAAATTTTAATTCTCTAACATATCTGTTAATTCTATTTTCCCACTATTCATAGCTGAGCATAGATCAGACTGGAGTAGATTCTGCCAGGCTTCCCTAGAGCCAAATTTTACTGATCTAACAATGACTAAGGAAAGACATCTACTTACAGAAAATAAGGAAATTTACACAGAAGCTGCAGTCTGACCAACTTTGACAAAATCTGACTGACTCTGTAGTTTGCAGATATCTCTGCACGAGAATTGGCTACAGAATAGGAAATCCTATCAGAACTACCACAAGGAGAAAGCATTATGGTTATCATAAATGTGTAAATAATTTGTCACTTTCATAAAAGGTGTTGCATGAAGAGGTACGAAAAAGGAAATACAAATTTTCAAAACTGAACACATTCATTTCTGGATACAAAATTCCAATTAATTAAGAAAGTGATGCTATGTGACCAGCTGGTCAGACAAGGGGTGGAATAAAGAGATTATTTTCACCACGAAATATGCTGGCTATGCCAGGAATGAGCTGAGATAACCTGGCAGGAGATAAATCAGCTGCTCTCTGACTCAGAGGCACGTTGAGAGGGGCTAAGCCCATCATGGTCCTTGACCACCTACAGAGGAGAAATGCCAGGGCAAGCTTGTACCAGGTTTGGTTCTGGCTCCTGGCAGGATTCTCCTGCACAGCAGAGCAGTGTCTGAGTCTCAGATGTGTGAGCACAGCTCTCCCTGGCACAAGGGACATCCCCCTGCCTCTGATGTGGGATTCCCTGTGGGAATCCTAAGGGTCAACAACCAAACCTGTGAAAACCCTTTTTTTTCTGAGTGAAAAGCTAAAATCACTTAATGCTGAACAAGATGAAGTCGTCACTTACTTTGTTTTTCCATAATAGCTCTGGATTGATTCTCAGAATAATTTCCAGTTCTTTTCTCTTAATAGAGAAGTTCTTCCCCTGTGCCTTCCTCACCTTCGTGTACCTGCAAAAATATATGCAAGGTAAGGATGCAAATGAAACAAATAATTCTCAGTGATCATCTGGCTGCACCTACATTTAATTTAGATCTAGAGAAGCACTGTCAAGGCAAACATCTCAGCCATCCCCACTTTCCATACTCCATTTCACTCTGCAGTCTTGGGACTGGATTCCTTCAGCAGCAAGACACCTGATGTTCTCCAACCACAAATAAGATATTCTTATCACATATTCTTATCAGATATTCTTAGATCACATGTGAGCCAGCCAAACACAAGCTGCCAAACTGCTCTGAGTGCTGCAGGACCAGCAGCAGTCACTCCTTGGCTCTCTGGAGCCTCTGGGTGAGTCTTTGCTGGACAAAGACGCTGTCTGAGAATTTCTCCAAGACTTTTTGGCTTAAAAGAAAGTAAGGATGGGTTTGAAAACGCCATAGATGTTGTTATTGAAAGCAAAAGTTGGCATTAAAATATTCTTAATATTTGGCTCACTTACAAAGTTCTATACCAGTGTATAAAAAATTACCAAGTGTATAAAGAGGTTTCTTGTTTGTAAGATAGATATTCTAAAGTATGTCAATTGCATGAACCTAACATTGCTTAAATATAGAAGATATTTTGCAAATTTTTACTTCTGTACCTCATAGTTTAGGCTCAGAGCAAGTATTTCCTTTTAGTATGAAAAACTACATAATGGTGATTTAAGCAGAATGACTGAAGCAATGCAAGGCCAACAGAAATTCAGAGCTTTCTCTGTATGAGCACTGAGCTTCAAATAATATATTTGAATATTTATAATATTATTATATTATAAATATTCTAAAATATTATATATAATATAATATTATATTATAAATAAGATATAGTATGATAGAATATAGTATGATAGAATATAATATAGTATGATATGACATAATATACAATATAATATGATACAATATGATACAATATTATATGATACAATATAACATAATGTATTTACTATTTTATATTCATATATAAACGCTGACACCTTTAGATGTTTTATAGATAATGATTACTGCTCTGCACAGCAATGCCTTTCATAAATGCAGTGGTCACGCTTTGCACCTTTTTTTTAAATTTTTAAATTTTGTTTTTTACTTTTCCAACCCACCAAAATGGGAAGTACATTTCAGTTGTGTGCACCCTGTGATTTTATGTTGCATCACTTCCCAAAAGACAGGCATAGCCACGCCTTAGACCAGCACATCTCAGAACCTGAGGTGTCTCAGAACTGAAAAACAAGATGTGCTCAGCCCTGGGACCACCCTGACCCAGGACCTTCTGCAGCCCAGACCAAAGGACCCAAAGGAATATCTCCAGAGGGAAGACAGAACTGTTCAAAACCAGTAAGTCATACTATATCATCCTGTATTATACTTGGGGAGTGCCTCATGCAAGCAGTAGAGTCAAATATGGCTGTATTGCCCCATACTGAGAGCTCTGTGACCTTTATCATTTAACTCAATAAAAGGATTCTTTTAAGAGAGGGAAAACAAGTATTCATTCTAAGCAATTTCATTTTTCTTTCTATGTCTCTATTTTCCCTTCAGATTATAGCATCCAGGAAGAAGAAAAAATTAGATAAAATTAATCCATCTACTGCTAGATGGAGCCTAATGTATTCACAAAAGATCCAGACTATTTTCTATATCAATGAGCATATAGAACAAGAACAAAAAAATTATAGATTTTTAAAATGTACTTTTTGGTTCAGAAGAGAATTTAAACACTTCAGTGCTTCAAATATGCCTGATCCAGAGCTTGCCTGTCTGTTTAAATCCCTTCTTATAGAACAAATTCATTTAAAGTAAAACTTGTTTAAGGGACAATTTTCTGTAAAAGGTGAAATACACAACACAAAACAGGTACACAGATCACACAGAAAGTTTATTCTTCAGAGATAACTGTATAAATAAAGTGAAAATTCAAGTTTACAATCTTCCAATGTATTTCAGAACTGGAAACTATGAAAGTGGGATGGAAACCATTTCTTTGTTGTTTTCAATAAGAGCATACCATGCACAAATCTATACACACATTTGTGTGTGCATTAAAACAGAAAAAGTGAGCTCTGTTTCCAAATGGAAGTCTCTGTTCTTTCAGCTCTATGTTCCAAGTTTACCTTTTCTGTTGTATTGATAACTATTATTATCGATGCCTTAATAAAGGGATGGCACTATTTTGGGATAAAACCATTTATTGCTCAGATGAACATCAGCCTCAGAGGCTGTGAGATTTTAGAGGAGCAAGAACTCA
>JAWWEY010000273.1:1634473-1644766 GCA_035582745.1 Loriotus luctuosus
GACAGGGTCTAAAATGAAAAGAAATTGGCATTTCAGATAATGATTGCAAAGAGTATGAATGTGAGGAATATTAGGAAAGAATGGATTATGCCAGTTTTAGGTTCTTTATAATGGGAGAATTAAAATATTTTCAGGAAAAAAAGTTGAGATCTAAATAGACAGACTTATAAATTACTGAGCTGTAACTTCAGTTTGGGGAGATTAGTTCAAAAACAGGTCAGAAATTTCAGCTTTAGAAATGAAGGAGGTGGTGACTGGCCAAAGGAGAACAAAATAATGGGAGAAGAAGATATCATTTAAATTTTTCAATTAAAGAAATCAGATACGAAAAAAAAAATAGGAGGTAGAGGGCACAAACAGAGCAGATAAATCTGAGGAAGGGTTAGACAAGGAGTTGTGGCTGGAAGAGAAGCAGTGAGATTGGTGCTCCCTAAGTCATCTGTGAAGTGTAAAATGATTTCAATCTGAAGGCAGGTTGATGCAATCCTATTTTGTTTTTCTTTTCACCATTTAGGGTAAGACATCACAGAAAAGTTTGCAAAAAGGGAAGAAACAAATCCAACAGCCCTTGTGCTTTTGTCTCCAACTTGAGCAAATAGTTTCTCCTTTCAGCATGCCTGGAAGTTCACAGGAATACAGGCAGGGTATAGAGAATGTCACATGGCAGATACTAATTGTTACGATTAAGGTCTAACGAGCAGGATTCCCTGCTGCTCTGAGAATGCCTCTGACTTTTGATCCTGACATCTGTGTCTTACAGGAATTTCAGTCTGCTCTGACATTCCTTCTGATGTTGATCCAGGAATTAATGGATTGTGAAAAAGCTGGCAGGATATCATTTAAAAAATAGAGTTCTTGGTGCAGGGCTGATGAAAAGGTATCACAATTCACAGACGTTGTGCCCATATGCATGGGTTTCATATGAGGCAGTGGCTCAAAACAGAGGGCAGAAAACAAGATTTAGGAGGAAGCAAGAGCTTCCTGTTTTGCTCATTTGTGGAATTGCTGCTGTACATCTCCAGCGTGTTACCAGATGAAAATTATCCATGGTTTGGACAAATTCTTTGTCTTGGGGATTCCACTGTTTAAAACCCACCCCAGCAAAATTAATCCCCATATTATGCTTAATTCTGATATCGTTTAAAACTTCAATAAGATGCTTTTCTGTGGACAGCATTAAAGAAATCAGAATTAATTTTGAATGAAGTTTCAGCTGAGGTAGCCATAAACACATTTAGAGGTCACCATTTCACTTATTGCACCTGTATTTAAGCTGGTTTTGCTACAACAATTTCAACTTTAGAAGGCCTATAAGGAAAAAGAAAAAAAAAAAAAAACAAACCAAAAACTTTAAAAGACGTTACCAAAAGTTAAACTGACATTCTTGTCTAGGTGTGTTTAAGACTGAAGAAGTACATAGAGAATGGAAATTTTACACATCAGAGAATACTGCCTTGTGTTTCATGGTTCTGGATAATTACTAGATGCCAGTGGATAACTTAAACATAGCTTAGAGTCACTGACATTAATGTGTGACAGGCAGCTCTGCAGAGTGTATTTAGCAATCTTAAATGGAAAAGTTGAATGATATTTAAAAAAACAAAACATAAAAATAAAATTCAGGATTATCAAAACAGGAAAGAAGCCGTGCCCTCCTTAAAGTAAATCAAAGTGTTTCTCAGTCTGCAATAAAAAGACATGAAAGGAACTAGAAAAGAACTCAACAAGTTAAAAAGGAATTAAATTCACCTGTCAATTATTGTCAATTATAACTAGCTAAAATTAAGACTGTATGGTTTAACCATCTCCTCAAACAAGTCAACCCGATTGCAAATCCAGCACTGATGTCATTGTTTATGAAGTTAAATTTCTGGCATTTGCATCTATATTTCATTGGTTTAGAAGCTTTGACAAAATTTCTTGACACCCAAAGGCAGAGGACACTTTGACACAAGTCCAGACCAAATGCCATCAATAAACAAAAGTAATTAACAACATCAATGGTACTGACTACCTAGAGGTATTTAGCCACTCATGCCCAATATATGAACACTGGAAGCACTGAAATGATCCAAAATAAGAAAGATATAATCAATATTTGAGAAGCCATATTATCTCAGATATTAGCAATCAATATGTGAAAAAAGTTAATGACTTGCAAGGTGCACACCCCTTATCATGCTCATTCCAACTCTGCTGTTGTTCAGCTGCACAGAATTGACAAAATTCTAAGGAGAACACCAGAATTCTAACAAGATGCAACTAAACATCTTAAACATTTATAACATTAATTGTACATCTAGAGAATCCATTGAAGTTTAATTTAAATTATATTATTAAAACCACCATGCGAGTAGTGTTTTGTTTTAAGGGAAATATCAATGCCCTTGAGCACTAATTTTTTATTATTTACATTTCATGTTATTTAAATTTACTGTTCTGCTTTTCCTTAAGAGTTCTATAATTCATTTAACAGGTAAAAGAGCAAATAGCACAGAGATGAGGAAATTAAGAAACAAAAAGGCAAAACCTAAAGTGAACAGTTAAGAAAAGGCTGGATCACATTTAAGATGGGGAAAAACAAAAGGCAAAGCTTGTAAAAGCTGAAAAAGTAAGGTAGGGGTGTGAAAGTGTGATGTGTGACAGGTGGGGTAAAATGAGACAGTTGGGAGGAAAGAAACAAATTTGAAGAGCACAAATTAGACAAGACATTCATTTTAAGCTCTAACAGGCTGGATCTCATCGTTGTCATCAGACAGGAAATGTCAGAGCTGGCACATTTGGGTTTTTATGCTTTTTACTTGTTTAAAAAAAAACAAACCAAAAAAAACCTCTGTGTCTTATAATACATAAAAAGTCTGTTTGCCTAAAAGAAAAAAAATCTCAATTTGTTCCTATTTTTTCTCCTACTCAATCTTTAACCAACTTCAGCTGTATTATATTGGAAACTACAATAATTATAAGGTTTAATACTTCCACTATATTTTATTTTATTTAATACCCGAATAGGAGTTGAATTCTTTAAAAATAACTAAACTTTGCACTTGTACAGGTGGATTTCTGGAGGAGGTGAATCTTGCAGAAGATAACATGAAGTGAAAGCTATCTCACCAACACAAACAACTCCTCACTGTAAAGTTCAGAATTTTTGAAGGCATGGATATATTCTTTCCAAAATATATGACCAAAATAATTAGGTCAAAAACAAGCATTTCAATTTGCATTCCAGGTGATGGTAAGTTTTTTTTAATAGAGGTATTAATAAATTTCTACAAAGGATATTGAAAATAATAACACTGTGTAGTTACCTTCTCTTTATATGACCATTTAATTAGAAATAGAAAAAAAATCCTTGTGCACTGGAATATAATCTCAAGGTTATATTCAAATGAAGTAGTATACTGCCAGCAGGAAAGTGCACAGAATAACTGTAATTCTTAATAATTCATTATCTTTAGAATGCACTCTTTGTTTCATTTTTAACTGAAATTACTTTTGGAACTTTTCAGTTTAAAAAGTTTGCCTCAGAATGACATATGACAAAAAATCTCCATATTGAGGGAATGAACCCTACCTCCTGCACAGTTTACATCTTTATCCTCTGTATAAGGCAACTCCAAGAACTTCTGTCAGTTTCATTCAGAAATAAAATTTTCTTTCATAAATTCAATTTTAATGAATAATGAATGAATTAATGAATAAAAATTAATTAATGAATAAAATTCAATTTTATTCATAAATAGCATTTTCCTTTCCCTTTCTTTTTCTCCCCAAATTACCCTAAACCAGGACATTAACAAATAAACAACAGGGTGTAGTATAATTAGAAAAGATAGCAAAATATTCAGCTGGAAAAAATATTCATTTTCTAACAGTTTATAATGCTCATTATCATATTTATGTGTTTCCAATGAAAGTCAAGGGGAAGGAATGTGGAAGAAAAGATTTGGGATTTTACACAGGGAGGTCAGTGATGACAGAAGAGCAAGGCAGGGAAGGATCAGATGAGGGATTTAAAATTAAGAAGTCCAACTAAAAGTCCAACTAAAAGTCCACCCACACGTATTTACAGCACTGAAGGGATTTTTAGGCAAAAAAACCCAAAACAAATCAGATTTCCGGTGCAGTGATGCCATCCACTCTCTGATGGACAGGGAATTCCAAATCCAGGGGCACAATTCAGACCATCCATTGTCACAGTCATCAACAGACCTGACCTCCCCACCACAAAGATTTCCAATTTCTAACCTCCCCTGCTTGCAGCTTAAATAAATGCATTTCCTGTCACAGGTCCTTACTTTGTGTCATTTGGACATTGCATGACAGAAATCTAGGAAATGTGAGATTCCTGTATCAGATTTTACCTTCATACTGCAAATCATTTTTTGTGTTCCTGTTTTGCAAGGTGCTATAGTTTTGCATGAGAGACACTTAGGGAAGTGATGTAAAGCTTTTAACTACTAAAAAGTTAGACACACTTCTGTGAAAAACACATCTTAAAGACAAAAGGAACTTGATTTTGATTCTTACTACTTTTTTTTTTCTTTCGGTCATTATTAACAAAATTTTCTTTATACCCTTATAAAATTATAAGCCTACTTTACTTTTCTGCTAATCGTATCTCACAACAAGAAATAAATACATTAATAATTAACCAACACCAAAACCCACTACACTCTTTAATATATTAACCAAGAAATCTTAAAATTAAAAAAACCCTTAAATTAACAAACCAAAACAACTATAAATATTTTAAACATCACCAGGAAGTTCAGTTACTGAACTTGTCTTGGAAACAGATTGGGTTAATAGTTTGTATTCACAAAAAAAACAACACAAATAAGCAAATCAATTATAATTGGTACATAGATGAAAAATATATATATACACCTCTTATTCTCACAACAAAAAAAGTCTATAGAATTTAAGGAAAAATACAGATCCCTCTGCAATACTGTAATTCTGGACCACACAATTTCTATAGACACACATGTACTATCTCACCTTGCTTTTCTTTCAAAACCAATTAAAACAGCCACTGTGTTACACTGGATTTCATATTCTTAAGATATCACACACTCCATGCTGGTTTATCTCAATGTTTCCAGTTTTACTTTTCTCTCTGCAGATCACACCATGCAGATGTGCTGTTCTCATTTCACAGCAAGAGCACCATGGTTTGCCCAAGGTCTAACAGGAAGCTTTTGTCATAAGAAACCAAATAATCCCACTCAAATTTTCCAGATTATAAAGTGAAAGTTTAATTTTGAAGTCTATTCTGGGCCACCTTTGCTTACAATTGTCTCCACAGTGAGATACCTTAAATAAAACCCCATAAACAAACAAAAGCAAAAGAATTATTTATTTATTAACATTAAAAAATTCCCCGAACAAAACCAACTCAAATAAAAAAAATAAAAGCGGGCCTATCTGGAGAACAGGGCCTCAGAATTGCTGAATACACATAAAAAGCAATGGACTTTGAGGAGTTTTAACACATCTACAAGTCAGTCTATTTTAAAAATGACACCAGACCGTACTTTTGAGGCACCTGGAAATGCCATAGCCAAAGATGCTGAGAAGCTGTAGCTACAAGTTTCTGCTGCCAGAGAGAACACTCAGGCTCATGAACTGAAAATTGGGAAATTCTTCCAGCTGGGTCAGGCAGCAAAACAGTGGAAGAATCATCTCTGGTCAGAGTCATCAAAATAACATTTCTTGTTTCATGTCCAGCTCTGCAAAGCCTTTCCACATTGTGTATTACTTTGGTGTATAATCTGGATGGAATCCTTGCATGGGGTCCTTTCAAATGGAAAGGTCAGGAATGGCTGGGATGCCTCTGATCTTGCCCAAGCCCCTTGTAAAACCATCTGATGGAGCATTTTATCTTCTCTGATAAAGCTTCCATCTGGTGGAGCAATGGTTTCCTTTATCTTCCCTGTTAGAGGCTGCAGGAACCTGACAACAGCTCCAGCATCTGTGTGTTTATCAATGTTATTCCCAGAAAATTCATCATATAGCACTGTACCAGCTGCTAAGCAAAAATCCAGGAGAAAAGTGGAGTGACAATCCACAAAGCACATGGAGGGTGCACTCCCAAAACGAGAGCCTTGTGATCATCTCTGGTGGTTGAGCTGTTCACTGAGCATTGCATGGCCAAAATTAGAAACCTTTTCAAATCTTTTTTCTTTCTGCTGTGTTATCTCCACCTTTACACCCACACAACCTAAAGAAAGATGATTTTCCTGTAAGCACCCAGTGGGAGGCCCATGTAGGTTGGTCATTCACTGCCCATCTGTCCTGGTTTAGGGCACATTTGGGGGAGACCCCAGCCTTGTGTGCTGTCAGTGGGGCAGGACAGAGAGCAGGCAGCTCTGCAGCCCAGGCTGCAATGCTCCCCAGGGAGGCACTGCCAGCTGGCAGAGGCTTCAGCAGCACAGGGGCCTGGGGCTAGGTGGAGAATCAGAGAGCTGGAACCATCCCCCTGACAGTGCAAAGCAGGCACAAGGAGAATGCAGGTCTTTGTGTGCAGCAGGGAGGTCAGAGTTTGGATGATTTCCTGAGAGATTCTGCCTGGCAGTGCATTGTACAAGGGATGAGCCATGCCAAAGGTGAAAATGGTCCAGTGTTCAGATATCTGGCTGAGATCTCTGAGGTGATCTGATGGTTGGGAAACCCCTGCTTTTTTCTCAGCAGATTTGAATGATTCAGAATCATGCATTGAAGGATTTCTAGCCAGACACCCATTACTGATTTACTTTGCCTGGAGACAGAAGGGGGCAGAGCTTCTGAAACCTCAGCACCACTTACTGCACTCACAAAGAGTGCAAATGCACAACACTTGAAAATTAACACCAATTTGGTTTGGATCAAAAAGATGAAGATTTGAATTTGCCACAGCATCTTATTTATAAAATAGATATAAAACCAATACATATAATACCAACACATATAATAGATCTGAGAACTTGCAGAAGCACTGGGCACCCAGAGTGGAAGCCAAGATAAAGATTGTAAAATTCAGCCAGGACAGGAATTCACTGGCTGTGATCATTCAGGGATCAGCTGCTGCCATGCCATGTTCCTGACAACAGGCTGCTGGTCCCTCTCAGTGTCTCCCCTTGTCAGGTTTTCCAGCAAAATACCTCATTCTTATCTCCTCACCTATAAAATTATTTGATTCCTCTACCCCTTTCCATCATCCTGGAGCAGTGGTGGGGTGGCCATTCTTTCCTCTTCCATCCCAGCACAGCTGCCAAACAGGACACCCTCTCCAGAGCCACCTCTGGTCACTCTGAATTTCACAAATAGCACAAGAGGTTGTACTTAAGTACAACCAGAAGTTAATTTCTGGGAGCAAAATAGCTTGCATGTTAAGAAATCAAATCAATACTTACACTATTTTCAGAAGAGAAGAAAAAGACTAAAGGCTCTTTTCAAAAATTGCTGCCAACTGCAGTTGGAATGGTCTAAGAACAGGTACATACATGACTAAGACAATACAAAATATCAACATTTGGAATTAAATTTAACGTTGAAAATACTTTAATGAAGAACACAATACACACTGACAAGATTATGGGAATGACCACGTCATGGAAGAGTTAATGGCTCCAGTTATGGTAGAAATTTAAATATCATGGGGAGGCACCTTCTGACCCAGCCATCACTGAGAATTATGCAGATTCAAATGGGAGCCACACAGGCTTTGATTTCCCCCAAGGATTGATGAACAAGTACAAAATAATAGAAAGTGACAGGAAGCAGATGACTGAGGTCTAATTTAATGTCATTCTAAAAGACAATATACCTTAAATTGGCCCGAGGAAAATTATGGGTTGCAAACAAGGGAGGAGAAACATGCACTTTTTTCATTTTAGTTCACTAATTTAAAAAGTAATCCTCTGAAGAAATGAGCAGTGAAACAATAGTCATTTGGCAAAGCAGGATTGCCAAAGTTAAGTAGGCGTACTTTGTTTGCATAATTTGCAATTTAATGGAAGAGGCTGTAATCTTAAGAGGAAAACTCTATTAAACAAAATAATGAAATGATCTGAAGAATTTTATGCAAATATTAATTTGAGGCTGCTATGAAGACAAAGGATTAATAGCTCTTAAATAGCAGGATAAAATGCTGGGAGGATGTGCCTAGGAAAGGTTTGCCATTTTAGTAAAGAATTAGTTACACCTGCACTTATCTAGAAACACAGCACCTGTCCTGTAAAGGTTTCTCTATGACCAAAGTTAGAACATTTTGCTATTTTTTACTTGGTAAGGTTCAGAAGCAGCCCTCTGCAATCCAAAGCTAAGCATAAGCTACACTTCAAGCCAAATCTTCCAGATTTCAGTACATGCTGCATGTAATATGAACTTAAATCACTTCACATTACACAACTTACAAATATCAGCAGCTGGATAATTTGAAATAATCTATTTTACACCGTAGATATTTGAGACATTTGTATAGAAACAGCACTTCATAGGTTTTTTTTACTTCAGAAATTATGCTATTTATCCTGCATCATTTTTTTTTCAGTTCTTTAACATCAATGAGTAGAGACATCCCTAGTCAGGCACTTGTTCAGGAATGGCCCTAAAGTCCCCCCTGATGTTTCCTCAGCTAGTATTTAAACATGGGAAATTGCTTTTGAGCAACACCATTAAAACCTGATTTGTATGGCACCAAATTGAAAACTAAGAGATCTAGTGAGTTGGAAAGGCTCTCTGTAACACATTACGGTGATGACAGAAAAGATACAAAAATTTTCTCTAAAAATTGGAGGTTTCTTCATGTTTAATAGAGGGGAAATAGCTTTCTTTAAGCATTTACAAACAGGCTCCCCATTATGATCTAAACAAGAAAAAGAAGAGTGCACTGCTCCATCTGCAGCTCCATCACCCGGGGGCCTGGAGGCATCAGTGCTCACAGAGCTGCCTCAGGAATCCACAGAGCAGCCAGATGCCAGCCCTGGGAAAGCAGGGAATGTTGCAGGACTATCTGCATCCCATGACTGCCATTCAGAGAAGGGCCACGAGACTGGTCCAGTGCTCAGAGCTCAACAGAAGCCTGATTTAAGGATAAATTTATCAATATTGATAAAATGTGTGGATTCTTCAAAAGTTCTCCCCCTCAGGCAGAAAATACATACTGTAAAATTAAGGTATATTGCATTCAGGCCAAGTCAAATGTCAATTTGATTCTTAAAATTGCAAGCTTTAAAACAAATTTCATGCCTTAGAAGAATACTACACATAGTGATCAAACTGAGCACAGCAATGATATATCTCTGTAAGATCAACAGAAGTCATTCTTTCCTAAAAATCTATATTTCATATAAGTTGTGAACTTTTCAAAAGCAAATCAAGGCTGGGAGCATCTTGGTTTACACCTTTCCTTAAAAGATGGCAAGTTTCCTGCAAATAAAAACTTACATCATTTAGGAAGAATGTAAATGCTATTTACATTGGAAAACATTCCCTTGATTGTTATATTTCCTGACACCAGGTTGTTTTCCTGCATGTAATGTCCATTGTTCAGTGACATTTGCAGTAATCTTCAAAACTAAATTTTAGTTTATATGACATAAGAAAAAATGTAATCTTAATCTAAAGAAAAGACAGAGGAAGAAGGGGAGGGGAGACAAAACATGATACTAAATATAGTAGTAAGTGTTGGGCAAATGGTTTAGTAAAACTGAAAGAGTTAAAACTTCAATATTCAGATTTTACAGACTTCCTTCACTGGATGTTTTCAGGGCAAGTAATTTTCAGCAAATTGTCCAAGCCCTGCCCCTGGCTGGGGTGGTCACTGCAGTCGAGGAGAACCAACCTGCCCAAGGGAACCAAGCAGCAGAAGGCTGATGGAGACCTGCACTACACAACAAAATTGCTCACACCAAAGTCAGCCAAGAGAAGGGAGTTGGAAACTTTTTTTTAATGCTCTTCCTAAGCAGAGCATTAGACCTGAGAATCTCCCTCAATGATAGTGGGAGATCATAGCTGGAATCAATAAACAATACTTTTTACAGCGTTAACAAATCAGCAGTGTTATTAAATCCCTCATGAAGAGGGAAAACTGTTTGCTTCTTCCATCTCCATGTGAAAAAGAAAATGGACAAAGGCTGGGAGAGCAGGTATGTGTAACTACCACGATGCCTCAGGTTCAGCTTTTCTATTTTTCAAATTCTGTGCTGCTTTAGTGTGTGGGTCTGAGCTCCACATTCAGGGATGCTGAGCTCTGTGCACAGAGCAGGGAGACAAAACAATTCCTGCTCCAGCTGGGCACCAAGGACA
>JAWWEY010000273.1:1645003-1670307 GCA_035582745.1 Loriotus luctuosus
GATGCTTGGAATCAATCCCTGCTTTGTTCTGTAGCTCTGTCCAGCCCCTGCTCCAGGGCAGCCTGCACAAGGCATCACTTCACCATGGACAGAGAAGAACTTGATGAAAACAGCACTGCCCCCAATAAGCAGCTACAAGAATTACTTTTCAATTTGCATTCTTCCACTTAATTTCCCATCAGCTGGAATTTCAGCAATACAGAACACTGTCATTCTCTTCAGTATGACTGCAGTGCCCTGTTGTATGATGATACATCCACATTTGGAAGTTAAATAGGATAAATTGTGCCACGAACTAAAACTACTTCAAAACCAGAAGATAACTTTTGTAAGCAAATTCAGGAAACAACGTGTTTGGCAAAGCTGACAAAGAATCAGGAAATAAGGACTGAAGAACAATAAAATAAAATTTGATTTTGACCTTTTGAAGTACCTAGACATAAAAGCTTGACTATTTTATCAAACAGATTTTTCTGAGTACTTCCACACTCAATATATTTATGACATTTCATAAACATAACTTTATGGATAGTCATTACTGTATTAAAAAATATTTATCCAGAGTTTCAAAGGACAGTCACATTTTCTTCAGCCTTTCAGAACTCATTCATTCAAAAATTCATATCCTTTACTATCTGCTCAAATTTTAGCAGCTAAAATGACCACTAAGAATAGGGCAATGAGAGAAGAGGTTTTCATTATTTTCACTTTCAATTTTAACAATCCAAGGAATAGATAAAATTGTAGAAGATATTAATTGGCAAGGTTTAGTAGTTACTGTGTGACTAGAAAAAAGAGGGTGTGATCTGTAAAAATCCTGGAGTGGATGGTACCAATGGAAAAAACTTAACAAAAATCCCCTGATGTCTCAACAAGAATGAAACCCTGTATCACTCAGGTAGCAAACACACTGCAAAGTTATGCCTGGAATACAAGTATTGAGAGGAATGAATTTTTTTAGAAAATACAGAATAAATACAGTAAGGTAGCACTGTAAGTTAATAATGAAAAATAGTATGGTATGACCTAGAAAGTAAAACTCAAACACTTAATATACTGAGGGCAATAAAACATTCTTCATATTCTATTTTGATATAAAAATAAATAATTTTAACACATTTTAATGGCAGAGAGGTCATCATATGACTAGAAAATGGTGAATATAAATTCTAAATAAAAAAGGATTAAAAAATATCCATGAAACTAGAAAGCACCCTATCAAGCCATGAAATAGCTTGAAATAATGTGGACCTTTTATGTTCTGCAAGAACAAAAACAGCTGCACTGAGGAATATTACTGTGGTTCAACAATGAAGAGCATCTCCCACAAGAGATTTGGTTTAGTCTATGAATTAAAAAAAAGGCTGAAAACAGATATGACTGCTCTTTAAAAATATATGGAGAGGAGGCAGAGCATTTTCAGGCAAATTGATTTAAAAAGGAAGGAATTGATATTAAAGAGACATGAAAAAATTTTAATGAAAATTAGATGAAAGCTTCTCATCATTGGAGCAGTGAAGTTCTCAGCCTTATTGGAGCAAAACAGGGAGCAGAAACCCCAAATTTTTTTTGAGAAATTTGATCTAATAAGTATAATTGTTGTATAATATGGCCCCTGGTCATTCTACCTTTTTAAATCCTTAATTCAATCTGGACTTTCCACAAGGGCCTCTGGCAGATAAGTGCAGTAGTTACCCCAGCTCTAATTTCCTTGCAGTTATTTGGGATACTTCAAGGCATTTGCTCAATTATCAATAAAGATTGTTGTCAGTTATCTCAGCTGCATCAACACTGACAACCTGTTTCCTTTTTTACAGACTTTGGACTTGACTTTTCTGGGCCTTGGGAGATGAGTGATTAACCACAAAGCATCCAACAGACACTTGGTTATCTACACAAGACTTTCTTCCAGAAAAATCTGTGCCATTTTCATTCTTGGCAGGGCAAAACCATGTCACTGCAGGCTTTAACATAGTTTTTTGTGAATTGTCCAAATCCTTTAAGACTTTAGTGAGATAATTGTCTTTTTTACCTGGAAAATTAGTCCTTAGATCAAGTTTTGTGCCTTTTAAAGAGTTCTATCAGGTCTTGAAGAGTATTTTTCCTTCTATGTGTTCTTGAGGAATAGGTGCAGCAGCTCATTAAATGTTTCTTTCTTTTTTCCAACTGGGGAGCACTTTTTCCTTTTTCATGTACCATTTCTACCTCCTACATTTTTAAATAATTTAAGATCAATAGTGAATGAATTGTAGGTAAGTTTTACTGCAAAAACATGCAGCTACACACATTTTAGGACACCTCATTAAACAACTGCCACCAGTGCAGTCTAGGAAGCAGGGTAGAACACGCCATTTCACATGGTTTGTATTTTCCCCAATACATCCACATCCCTTCTTCCAGAACATCTCTATTTTGGGCTACCTGGACAAACAAGGACTGTCAGAATCCTGGTAAATGATAAAAGTCCTCTTTCCTCTGGCAGGCAACACCTGGACTCTGCTAAAAGTGATCCTGGGGAGAAGTAACAGGGAAAGGGCACACACCCAACCATTCTGCCTGGGAAGAGGTGAACATTTGGGTCTCCAAGTGGGCAAAGCCAGCTGAAATTCAGCCCTTCTGAGCTGCTTTGGTGATCACATCAGGCTGGGCTAACAACAACTGGTTCCTGCACCACCGGAGAGTTTTGGAATAAAGTTTGCAACTTGGACTAAGAAGCCAACTCAGGCTTGCAGTTCATTTATAAAGTTATGGATATAAAATGCCCATAAATTCTGCTAGTTAGCCCAAAGGAATTTTACTTTCCCTTTGAACAACTGCTGTCTTTAAGACCACAGAATACAAACTGGGAAAGCATCTCACTTACCAATAAATTATGAGAAATAGTTTTTTGAAGACAAAGATGCATACTTGATAGGGTGGAACTGAGGTGACCCAGCTGGATGAAGCAGCTGAGATAGTTCAGGGGAAAAAAAAATCACAATGAATATTGACAACTGCTTTCTTTGCTACAATGGTAGGAATTTTTTTTTTTTTTAAGTCAGTGTGTGTGTCTGTAAAGAAAAGAATCTGCAGAGAAAATTAAGCTGAAAAAGAAATAGAGGTTGGTGACTACACCCAAACAGTGACAGGATGCAGATATTTGTCACTCTGGACAAAAGAATGCAGCTCATAAATCAGATATGAGCATTGGAATGGGGCAGCAGAAATGTCTCTTGTTCTGGACACTTGTTTCAGTCAGCACAGTCTGGCAGTGCAGCACTTTACTATTTGCAGCTGTACCAAGTAAAGTGGCTGCTCCATTCCTTAGCATAAGGGTTGTGAACAAAATTATTCAGCAAGAAAAGAAGGATGGATTTAGTGCTGTTTGTTAGGGAAGGAAGTTTAGAAGTAATTTGTTTTCATGTCCTCAAATAGTGCAAGACACCAAAAACTGAGAGGAGAGTTCTGATTGACATACTAATATATACAAAATAAAACTGAATTAGTTTAATTTTTAAATGGCAATATTTATGTTGTTAATACTGAATTTAAGTAATAAATCAAGGAAAATAATAAACACAACAAACTGTTAAAAAAGAAGAAGAGTACTGTTATACCAGACACAGATTCTTACAGAATACAAACAAGTTTAAAGGTTTTGGAAAAATGGCCGTTTTAAAATATATAATCATAGTTTTTTTAAAATATATAATAGAAGAAAAATGGTCACATTTTAAAATACATAATAGTAGAAAAAAATTTAAAATGTCTAATAGAAGAAAAATGGTCAAATTTTAATAGATATAATAATTTCAATAAAATTACACTATATGTTAAAGGATCCTACATTTGTGTGACATAATAAATCCAGTGCATGCACAGTAAACAGGCCTGGTCTTTTTGGATCTGTTAGGCAATACTACAACAAATATTTTTAAATCTATATGGAAATAAAACCATAGCATGAAAAAAGCACCTTGGAGAAATGCTCAACATCACAACGTTTCAATTTTACACACTTAAGGTCGTCCTGTTAAACCCCCTTAGGTAAAATTTATGCAATTTGAAGAACCCATGCTGAGTATTTCAGGACTTGGTTGTTTAAAATAAGACAAGTCAGTCTTTGCAAGTCTGAAACAAGCCAAACCAAAAAGAGAATAAAGCAAATAAAACTTTCATTTTCATCTGTTTGGCTATTTTTATCCCCTTACATTCAGCTTTTAAGCCAGTAAATAATTACCTTTGAGAGGGTCTAACAATTAAAGAATAACATTGATTAATTAGGAAAGAATGTGAGGAATACCAATCAATCCTAAAGACAGTTTTCCTTCTCCCACCTCGATCCCTTTGAGGAACAATGACTTTTCTATCCTGTTTGGATGCCTTTAAAAACCAGGGATATTCTTGAGCATTGACAGCAAAGGCCCTTGGTGAGCTTTGTTTTGGGAGGAGTGGGTGGCAGGCTGGGGGCACGGGAGAACAGACAGGATGTCAGGTGAAGATGGAATGCTGTGCCCTCTGTAACCAGCTGAAGGCTCTGCAGGATTGCTTCCTTACAAATAATACCTGTGGGTGTTGAAACAGCTCAGGGAATCTATCAAACAACACCCCTTCACTCTGCTCTTGTAACTCCAGAAAATTTATTCTCCTTTCAAAAGAATCTTGGCAGTAATACCTGTAGGTGGTTGAGTAATTTAGAGGAAATCTGTCAAATCTACTTCCACTGACTTTAGCAATAGAATTCCCTAATTACTTTCAAAGTTGCTAAATGCAACAATTTATTTTCAGAATAGTCAGAAAGTTCTGAGCTTCTATTTTTTATTTTAGCAACTTCTTAATAAGCTTAGTGGAAGAACTAGCTCAAAGAGTAGATCTTATAATTCTGCAGCATTTCATTTAACTCAAAAAGGAAAAAAAGAGTCAGTGCTGCACACAGGACTCTACTGCAAACCTAATCCCACTTGACATAGGTGAATATTTAGCTGTTTTCTTACTGAACTTGAAGAGGAGACATCTGAAACTAATCTTTATTCAAGTCTGTGCAGTGCAATGTGGATTATTTACAGATTTTTTATGAACAATATAAGTGAAGACCTCTTTGCTTAACCAATATTTCCTATTCAGAATAACAGAATGATATTGAAGGCTCAGAAATTTGTTATACCAGCAGAATGTGTTAGTGCCCTCAGACACAGGCACACACTCCATTTACTCTGT
Organism: Loriotus luctuosus; assembly: GCA_035582745.1. Classification (NCBI taxonomy): domain Eukaryota; kingdom Metazoa; phylum Chordata; class Aves; order Passeriformes; family Thraupidae; genus Loriotus; species Loriotus luctuosus. The sequence goes on from JAWWEY010000273.1 coordinate 1,650,200, forward strand.
TTAACAACTTTGTCAGCTGAAGTGATTGAGGGTACATTTATTCACTCTCAAATGGGATGTAATTTGACCTTGCACAATCCCCAAAGAACAATAAATAGGCTGGGATTAACTGAAATAATCTCAGTGTGCCAGTATCTACCTCAGACTGATAAAATACAGGAATATTTGTCTGTCTCTGTCTGACACATTGTTAGAACCTGGTTCCAGATGATCAGAATTATTTTTTATGCCATCAAAGACAGTCTGGACTAAATGTTAAGACTTCCCAGTGTGTGAATTCTAAATGCTAAAAAAAAAGGGAAATTCATATTTCAGTGCAGAGACACATTACTTGCACAGGTGTTTTGTGGCAATCCAGGGACAAAATGGATAACAAAATGGAAAGTAACAAATTCCTTTTGCCTCCCTGTCATCACCAAAGAATCCATGTCCTATTTGGATCCACCTGATTTTGCACACAATTTATTCAAAAGGTGAACAGGTCTGTGGCCAGTGAGGCTCAATCAAACCTGAGTGGTAAATACAGGGGACAAAGATGTTGCACCCTGCTCTAATTAAAACTTCATTAGTCCCAAAAGGTCCCTTAATTTCTAATTTGCAGAAAAATGTCATCCTCCATCTGTGGTCTTTTGACTATTAAGTAATTTTTTAGCATGAACCATGTTTCTCTAGCAAACATTCACATTCGAACAGGGAGAAAGAAAAAACAATGCCAGTTCATGGTGAAAAACAATCCAGAAATGAAATTCTCAGAGGATTCATTTAACTCCTCAGCACAATTTCAGACAGATTTCCACCATTTACTCTCCTGCATTTATGATCTGGGCAGAAGGAATTAACAATGAAATGCTGATGGCAAAGCACAGGACAGAGTTAGCAGACTGCCTCATCAGGAAATGACACATGAGTAGCCACCAAACTTCAAATAAGGCTCTGATGCTCAGAAGACAAATTGTTTATAAATTACAGACCAAACAGGAGGAAAGCCTATTTTATAAGCAGCATCATTCTTGCTGCTTATAAAAAGGAAAATATTTATTTAGTTACTCTCATAACAAACATTCTGTATCTGTGCAGCTACTCACCTTAGAACTGTCTATACAAAGTTGGTCTTAATTACCCAGTCTCCAACAACCTCAACCACTTCTTTTTACTGATAAAAAACACTTGGACTGCTGAACTAGATAAGCCCAGACTTCATGCTGCTAGACAGAACTGTTGGTTCTACATCTTTTAAAAATACTTTTCAGAAGAATTTAGGGTTTCCAATCATTTCCCTGTGAAACAAAAGCCTCTCTAGATCTTAATAAAGTTTCATTTATTCAAAATGCAATATGGTTCTTTGTAGGTTCTATCCATCAGGTGTCATCCATATTAAAAGGGTAGAACCCCCTCTATTTAACATATCAAAATAATTTTCTCCCAAGATAAATAGCTCAGAGACAATTCCCCTGCAATGTATGTTTGTGAACAGTCAGCAGGAGCCATTTATGGTCTCATAATGCATAAATCAACTGCAGGAACCCTTGGTCAGAATGTGCAACATCACAACATGAACTCCCTGGGACTACAAAGCTTCCCTCTTCCCCTTTTACAGGTGTCAAACCATGGCAGTGATTTTTGTTTGTAGCTGGCAACAGCTTCTTCTATTTAAGTGATAATTGCTCCTTAGATGCATTTAAACCTTAGCTTGGGATGGGGGGGATTCGTGTCCTTACACAATACTTAATGAAAAAGCATAAAAATAATTGAGATTCTCTTCCTTTCCATGCCCTACACAATTTTTGGCAAGGCAAATGAACTATTCCATACAGATAGACACACATGCCACGGAGTGATGGAAACAAACAAGGCCTGGAAGCATCAATGTTGATTTTTTCACCAGGGTTCTGCTTTCAGAATAATTACCTCTGCACAAACTCTAGATGGCGACATTGCACTTACTGTATTACTGAAACAAAATGTCACACCGAGTCCCTACATATCCTCTTCATCAACATTTTATGTGCCACAGATCTATAGCCTCTTATTATAAGTGTAATGAAGCAGAAGTTATTGAAGCATTTTATTGATTGCTCAGATCACAAGTTTACTGTCATACTGAATTGGCACCTTACTTGCTGAAGCAAACTGCTGACACCTTTTTAAAAAAGTGACAACTACATCTATTTCATGACCAGAAATCCATTTTCATCTCTATCAAGACAAGAATGCAATTTTCACTTCATTTAACTGATGTTAGGCCTGCTCAAGGCATGACACTTGGAAAAAGACACAAGTTTAAGGTTCTTAAAATACTTCTGGTAACTAGAATGCAGCTCAGCTGTGGGAAAAATCTCAAGCCTCACTCAAATCTATAAACAGTCCAACATTCTAAGAATCACTTAGCTGAACTATCAAGAGGGCAGCTTACTATTTCAAAATTACCAAAACACTATTTTTATATTCTTTTAATAGGAAGCCAGGGTGAAATATCAGTTTTCATACTAAACCTTGCTCTACACAAAGTTCACTTTAACACAGGATTATTTCTGGAGTGGCCTCACAGACAAAAAAAAAAATCTATTTTTCTGCGACCTCTAAAGAAGGAAATAAAGATACTTAACACCTCTTCAAGAGCATGAATCAGTGTCATATAAAATTAGAAAAAGAGAAGCTTCATGGAAGAGGAAACAAATAATTTAGGTCTACAAAAAAGAAGGGAGGATGTTAATGAACAGAAGCTGTGATACTCGAGTTATTTTAAGAATATATTCTTTCATAACCCATAAAAACCACAAATACAAAACTGTCAATTCAGAACCCAAGTTAAGAATTTTGATGGAGTTTGTTTCCTTCAACTAACAGCTAATAATTATTATGCTGAGTTTATCACAATACAATCTGATTTTCTGAAAACAGCATTACAAACAGGGTTCATTTGGTATAAATTTCTGATAACTCTGTGAACAAGTGTGGATATAGAAACTATAGGAAAAACATACAGTTTAAAAATACTTGATAAAAGTATATAATTTTATCAGTTTCTGCCAGGCAAACCCCCTGAAAGTTATTATACCTACAAACTAGTTTGCATTTTATTCATATGAGGGGAAAAGAAAACAAATAAGTAATTAAAATTCTTACTGAACAATGTAATTACTGCAATCTGTGAAAACCAACTGAATAGTAATGTTAAATATGTTTCTTATAAAGTACAAAAAAAGAAAAGTTATGGAACAAAGCTTTTGTTTGTGTCTCACAGAGGTATTCAAGCTCCAGAACTTGAGTCAGCAGTTTCAAAAGAGCAGCACAAGAAAATAGAAGAAATATAGACTTTCTTTTTTCCTTTGTTCTGGTGCTGGCAGTATTTCATTTTTTTAAAATTGGTAATGTTTTCACAGATCTGCACGGTAAAATGAGGAAAGCCTCCTGAATTATGATATTTATTCACGTGGCTTTGAAAAAGTGTTGGATATTCAGTTTGAAGCAGTGCATTGAAGCTTGTTTTCCCATAGCCAAACCGGCAAATAATAGAATCAGTCAATAATTTTATTCCCTTTTGTTTCCTTGTGGGTATTTTGCATACTAGCTCCATTACTTTAATGCAATGTAATTTGCTGTGGTTCCAGTGATTAATTACTATTACTGTAAGTTCTGCTAGATCAAGCTAATGAACATTCAGCACAGTTTCTGTCACTTCTCACCCCAGCTCAGTCCCCTCTTCCCCACACCTACCACCCTTGCAGTAAAAGCACACAGAGGAAAACCTCAGGGCCAGCTGTTTGTTAACCACCACATCTACACTTTGCTAAACCCTTGTGAGTGCTCAGAAACATCTAAATACTGATAGAAACTTGGCATTCTCAAATTCTTCTGCACCTACATCTTCCATAGTAAATGTTCGCTGTGGCAGGAAGACATTCTTTTATTTACCTGCTCACAATTGATATTATTTAGCACGGGCCAGACGGGCAGCGCCACCCTAAATGAAGAAAACGTTTAAAAACCATTAATATCATTTTAAAAGGTATTTGAGGCCTCTCTTTTGGCCTGTGTTTGGCTGCGGCGGGCCGGTGAGTGACAGGCTCCCTGCTTGAGGCGCGCAGAAAGCACAGCCTCCCTCATTCACTGTCAGCTCCGGGGCCCTTTCACACGTTCCCTCCGCAGCGGTGTTTGTCCCCAAACACTGGCACCCGGCACAATGGCATTCCTGCCCCGACACCCCCCGGGACAGCCCCGCTACCCACGGGGAATGCTGATGAGGGAACATCCCCCATCCATCCCCGCCGCGCTCGCTGCAGCCCCGGCCCCGCCGCTCCCATTGTTACCGCGCAGCTCGCTCGCACTGAGCTGGGAAAGGGGTTTGGTTTGGTGCCTTTGGTCCCCCGAAACTAGTTTTAGTAGACGTTATAGGGGCTTGGCAGGGAAAAAAAATTTATTTGAAAAAAGTCTTATGTGCTTTCCCCCAACTGCATGCATTGCGTATAAAACTGACTATTATATTATGTAAAATAATTGTATACATTATAAAAAACCTACTGCTCTTATGATATAAAAGAATTACATAAATTCTATATTATATATAAAATTAACTGCTTCTATGGTATAAAATTATGATATAAGTATACAATATATATAAAATATACTGCTTTTATGATATAAAATAATATATAATATAGATTAAATTTTCTGCTTTATGATATAAAACTATGTAATTATATATGATATATAAAATATACTGCTTTTATGATATAAAATAAAAATACAATCATATATAAAATATATAAAATTTACTGCTTTTATGATATAAAATAATGACATAACTATATATAATATATAGAAAACTAACTGCTTTTATGATTTAATATATTATAACCATATATATAAAATGTACTGCTTTCATGATATAAAAGAACTATGTAATTATATGTGATAGGTAGAAAATTATGCTTTATGATATTAAATAATGATATAAGTATATATAATATATGTATAATTAACTGCTATTATGATATAAAATAATAATATATAATATATAGAACATTTACTGCTTTTATCATATAAAATATAATCATATATATACTATATATAAAATGTATTGCTTTTATGATATAAAATAATTATATGATTATATATACTATATATAAAATTACCTGCTTTTATATAAAATTAACTGCTTTTAACCTCCAGATGTGTTTGGGGATCCCAGAAATTCCAACAGATGCCTACACAGCATGTTTAAAACAGCAAGGCAAAAGGCTGACCTCTGAAATATTAATAGCAGAAGAATTCTAACAGAACTGGTGGTTAATTTTTGGGGTTTTTTTTTGTATTAGCTGCATTTTACCCTCCCAGAATTCATGGCATTAAAATGTCAGAAGATGTTTTGCTGAGATTTTAGGAAAGCTTATGGCTCATTATGTACATAAGCAGTTGAAATTAGAAAGTAAAAGATAGAGGATTTATGCAGTATAGTGTTTGTACTTTTTGTTTTTTTTAACTTTCTCATTGATTTAAAGAAAAAAGAGAAGCAGTTCCCAGCCCTCAGGTGTTCCCTGAGTTTCACCTGGCTTACTTTGCCTGTGTTAGTGTCAGGGAACACCTTGAAGAACACTCCCTGTCCCCTGAGAAGGGCTCCAAACACCCAGCAAAGGGGCAGGGGCTCCTCACCCTGCCCTTCCCTGGGGCAAGAGGCAGCAGTGATATAAAAAGAACAATTTTTTAATTCAATACATGCATTTTTGACTGAAGTCCAGGTGGATTTAACAGAACTACATGTATTATAGAATTATGTGTATTAGCACATTATTATTTGTATGTGCTGCTTGATTTCTGCAGGCAGACTGAAGTGCCTTAGCAGAGTGATACTGAATCAAAGAATAGAACTGCTTTAAAATCTGCTTTGCCCTTTGATTTAAATGAAAAGACAAATTAAATACAAATGATTCAGGTGTCCAAAGAGCACAGAGACAAATGGAAATGGAGCAAATCTATTTGGTGCTGTCAGGCAGTGGCTGGATGTTATATTGGTGTGAATTCTGTGTGCAGTCACCACAGCACTGCCCTGCCAGGCCTCTGCACAACAGGACAAAGTCAGAATATTTCCCCTGAATGTCCTGGTTTGTTTTTGATGTGCCCCTAACCTTGGATCTGTCTCACAGCACAATGTGCTCGTTACAAAACAAACTTTATTCAGACAAGGTCGACACAACAAAAAGGTGTAAGAACACAGTGACAAGAACTGTTACACCTACAGCTGAAAAAACTCCAGTTGCTATAATGACTTCATTTATGCTCAGTACTAACACAACTTCAGTTAGAAAGGGCTGGAAAAATTAACAGAGAGACTTTACACTGAGTTATATGGTGTATCTTATCTTTAAAGTAATATAACTCAACACAAGATTTTGGCACATTAACTGCACAAAACATTTAACATCCTTGTGCTGTAAAATTTTCATTTAACCACTTAATTCAGTTTGAAATGTTTATTAAAATATTTTTATCGTAAGTTTTTTCTAGTGTCATAGCTGTACTGACATTTATCCTCGTAATTTGGACTCCTAAAAGTTACAAATGTCCAAGCTGATTATATAAGCATATATCTACATGCAAAGCTTTCATTATAAAGAATCATTTGTCATCAGAAGAGATTTGAAATCTACTAAAATTGTTTAATTTTTCTTGTCATTTACAATTTCCTACTGAACACTGACAGATAATCACCAGAGGAATGATTAGCATAGAGCTAATTTACTGAAATGTCTTTATATATTCTTTAAAGAAAGGAGTGAAAAGTAGTCAATAAATGACTTTCATGTGAATTTCTATTTAGAAACTCTATTGTCTGTTTTGTTCAACTAATTGCCACTACACTTGCTAAATACTTGTTTGCATTATATATATTTGTATTTATTTAAGAGTTAATATGTTTTAAGGCATTGGAAAGTAGTAGATTTCAGTTCTGTGGCTTTTGTGACAGGAAACATTGTCTTAAAAGGGTAGAACTATCAACAAAATCTGTAAAGACTTTTGCCACTTTTTAATGTACTGCCTCAGAAACATGCTGACCAAGCTTTTTTTTCCCTTTTCTCATTTCTCTTTCACACGCCCTCTCATTTTTGGGTTTTTGTTTGATTCCTTCTAGCTGAGCAGTGTTCGTTCTGGAGAGGAGCAGGTCTGGTTTCTCTGTGTGGACCTGGCAGCAGGAGGTGCTGTACAAACAGAGTGAGTGACACTGTGCCTGCTCCTCTCCTCCCCCTTCCTTCCTCCAGCCTGGAGCTGCTCATCCTCAGCTCTGGGGCCAGCAGCACTAGGAAATCTCAGCTTCCCCACTGCCTGCTTCATTTCATTTTTGCCTTCAAAACCTTTATGTCTCCTATTTTCACCTAGTCCTTAAAAATATGTACATTCCTAAACATATAAATGAAATTTTGTTGCTGTGCTCAGCAAGATCAGCGTTTTTGCACTTATGTTTCCTAGAATTTGAGTAATAAAAAATTGCTCCTAAACTGTCAGGATAGTGAGTATCTGTTTGCCACTGCTTTTTCTAATTGAAAATGCACGTCTGGTACATTTGTTTGAGGGTACACACGTAGAAATTAAAATAATGATGTTTTAATATATGATACATTGATTGAATTTTTCATGACACTGTGCCAGTCGTACTTAGAATCGTTTCATTTATTTATAACATGTTTCAACTGAATCATTATTTAAGTTAGTTCAGAGTAGGAAGACTTTTGAGACAACTAAAAGCTGCCTGTGCAGAACAGCAGTGAGAACTGATGGCTTTAGAGAATTTCCACACAGGGATTTCCATCAGGGAATTCCACACAGAATTTCCATCCCGGCTCGGCAAAAACGCAACCCATGCCATCCCACACCAGCAGAGAGAGAGAGAGACACAAATAACTCCTCTATTGTGGGCTCTGCAATCACAGGACAAGCATTTCCTTCACCTAACAGACACTGCAGCTTTTCCAGCACGTGGCACAGCTGGTTTTACACAGTCAGTACATTTGAAAAGAAAAACAGACAAGCAGACTTGTAAAGAGTGGGACAACTCACCTGTTTGCAACACTTTGCAGGATTTACTCGTTGGTGCAGGGCCAATAGAACTCCTTGGATGGAAATCTCTGCTCCTGAGAGGCTGAAACCTTCTCACTCAAAGATCCAAACAGGTCCACACAAAGGTCTGATGACATTTTGCAGGCATCTGTCAAGCAGAGGAGCTATGCAAAGAAGAGAAGAAAAAGAGAATAAAACCCTCACCAAACAAGCAAAAGGAAATGCATTCTTTTGACCCAACTGAAATCTACAGCCTCTAACACAGCCTCGGCACCAGAACTAACTGTTAATATCTATTATTTATATCTGACCTGGGTTAAGTCTTGGAAAAGCAACTCCTGCATTTCTAGTGGCCACCATGAAGGAGGTATTTATGTGCAGACACCCCCAGGAAAGGCTGAGCACACCTGAGTAGCTCTGAAGTGTGCCTAACTAGCTGTCGTGGTGTGCACTGATTGCCTTATCTTCTCATTTATCACAGATGAGTTGGAACCAACCTTGCTGAAACCCACTTGCTTTGTCCTGATCAAATTGCAAGATCCATGTTGTTTCTGTACGCAGTTTGCTGTTCAGGGGCTGACACACACCCACAATATTGCAAAGGTAACGCTCATAAAATAGAATCACCGCTCTCAGAAGCTGTTTTAGTATAAACTCCTCTCTGCCACCACCTAAAAACCAACTTCTAACAAATAAAACTGCTCGGTGTGGCTGGTTAATAACAAGAAAGGTCAAATGAAAAGAGAAATAAAATTGATTCGTGGCAATGCTCTCATCAAGATCTTTTCCTTGGTGCTCTTAGATTTCCAGTCACTGCAAAGGTTGAAAGGATTCTCTCAAAGGGGCCTAATGGCAATATGTGAGATAAATAAGGAATTATTATTTTGGCTTCAGGCATTACTAAAGTGCACGTGCTCTGCACACATTTCTCTGTAAAATATGCAGGCCTTTCTTATAGAGCAAAATAAAATAGCATTAAGCAACATTTCAGGGGAGGGGAGGGAAGGGAAGGGGAAAGAACCACCAAAATCTGGTTTTATGAGCAATAATATGAAATAAATTTGTATAAAGCACACCTGTGAACAATGTAAACAAAATTATATATCTATAATTTCCCCATCTAGTCAATCTGTGGTCATAAAGATTCACATTAGCTGTGTTGCCATAAATGGTGGATTTCCTAGGAACATGAAGACTGACAAAGAACTGCAGATTTTGTCAGAGAAAATACCAGAGTAAGTGAATTACACTTCCTATACTTTATTAGAGCAGGAGATGTGTTCCATTTGGGTATGGCAAACATGAAGCCTCAATAGCTGCTCACTCAGCTGTGAGAGCAGAGTCTGAATCAAGGCCTCAGTTAAGGAACCTTCATATGCAAGTTGTTTAATAACTGCAGACTGTTGGACAGACAAAGAAGGAGCATCTCTCATGGTTAAATTTATCTTCAAGAGTAAAGAAACAGGTAATCATGCAACAGACTGTATTTTGCCTCTGCTAAAGTCAGTGTATTTTAGGAATTATTTAAGCCCACGGTCAAGCAAAATTGTGATAATTTTTGTGAAAGGCATTACTTTTTTAAAAATGATGTTAAAGTCCAGGTCTTCTGATTTCCACAATTTCATGATAAAATTTGATCATCTAGTCAGCAATTGTATGTATTCTCATACAAACATACCTGAGAGCTTCCACATTGTGCACTTGTCCTTTATCTAAAGGGAGACCAGATTTAAAATAGGACAGAAGATTCATTGAACAGGCCAATATGGATATTAACCTACTCTAATGATTATCTCATTTAGAATCAAAGAGCAATATTGCAAGACTTTTTGAAAATATTTCATCAAAGCAAATACCCCAAACCAGAACACACACAACAGACCATTAAATATTTGCTTTTAAAACCTGATTTCTCAGGATATGGCCACGCAATTGAACATGAGCAAAAATTATCTCAAGTTCACAACAAGTGAATAATAGTTTTCCAGACTATTCTATAATATACTGTTCTATTAATACAAATTAATAGACTATTCTAAGAATACACTTCTCATTGCTGGGAGCCAGACATTAAATTAAGTAGATTAGGTGAGATAATGAATGAGATTTGACCAGGAACGCTGGTAGGGATGAATTTACTTCAGTGAGCAGCATCAGATTTAAATCTATGTTTAATGTTATGTGATAAGAAGTGGTTATAGTCTTACTTGGTTTAAACAAAATAAAAGGATGAAAATCTGATCCCAGTGATGTCTTTGGAAGGTTTGCAAATAACTGAACTTGGTTTTTATTCAGTGCTTTTTAGCTCAGCTACAATAGGATAGACTTCACAGAAATGAAGATCAAAACAAGTATCCCTGATTTTCTGAGTGCAAACTGAAACATATCTGTGGAAAAATGTTTGTATACTGGCACTGAATGTTACATTTGAAACACCAATTATAATACTTACAGTAGTTTAGTTTTACCACAGATGATTTGAACATCAGCACTATGCAGCAGTGTTGGCTCACTTTTTCTGAAGGACCAGAGAAGGAGAGTGACGAGATCTGCTGGGGTAGCTTGGAATTTAAAGATTCAAAGTGTCACCTCTTTCAGACACACCTAGCACCCAAATTACTCAGCAACACTGACTGTCAGACCCAACTAATTTTCTGTGAGCAATAACCATTTACTTAAACATCAGCTGGCTTTATCCACAATGGTATTTACCTCATGCCACACTAACCCTTATTGTTTCCAGATTCATGGTCTCAAAGTGCTTGTATTCTCGCTTTTTTTTTCCCCCCATTCTTAATAATCAAAATATCAATGATATTAAGTTATTAAGTATTCACTGCAGTACAAAAACCTACAAAGTGTGCCTAGAAAGCAGAAAGAATAAAGGTAGAACACCAGAGCAGTCACTTCAGCAGAGTTCACTTTCCCTGAAATATTCCATAATTTTATTCTGTATGGTGATTCCAGAAGATGCTCAAGATAAAAAGTCCTCAAGATATTTTTTTTTAATCTATCTCAGTTTTTCAAAAATTCTCCCTAGTTTAAGAACATTTATGTTGTTCTTATTTGGAGCTGTTGTAGGTATGCAAGAATAATTTCCAATGAAGTTACTTCCAGCCTTGCATACATTTTGGTGATTTACCTAAAACGAAGTTATTAGTCAGAACTATCACCTTTTAAAAACTGAAAGAGTATCAGCAATGACTTCACAAAATATCTCCCAACTCCACAGGAGTGCTTTGGTACTGTGCTTTAACACAAAGCAATCTACAAAGCAAGGTGAAAAGAACATAGAGACAAATTTCCAAAAGATTTGCAAATTTGTTGTGAAGTCCATTACAGCTGATCAAACATTACAAACTGAGCTACGAGGCAGGATCAGGAAGGTCAATAACAGCAAAATAAGGTAAATTTAACCCTTGCAGGAAGGTGCATGGGCTGACTTTCAGGAAGAACCCATCATGATGTGTCCTGCAGGAGCTTAGAGGACAAAGGAAGATAGTCTTAAGTTATGGAAAACACTTTAAACGACAGGCAAAATCCCTTTTCTTTATAACTTTCATGGAGAATTTAAAATCCTGCATTAGAACCAAACTGCTTTTTTCCCATCTATTAATAAGTAATTTTCCCCATTGCAGCAGTTCCATCTGCTAGAGTCAGCAAGGGATAAAAGGAGAGTACCCAACGAACTTTGCTCCTCAGCTAAGCTGAGCAGTGCAAATACACCTTGATTGTTTTTATTCTCCACTTTATTGATTTTTTTGACTTCAAATCACATGACAAACATCGAATTTCCTTGAAGAAAATAATTGTTTCATAGTGTAATTTTACACTCCTCTGAAGAAAAGAGATGTGAAATTTTCCCTAAAACAAAACCTGGGGATTTTAAATTGATGGAGAAAATAGCATGATGCCACTGTGGCAAATGGAAGAGAGAAATCTGGAATTTTTTTACTTTGTCTTGTCTTTAAACTTGCTGAAAATTATAAGACTGTGTTCTCAAATTGAGTGACAGAAAGGATGAAATCCAGTAGGGTATCCAAAAAAAGTAAGCAGAATGTTTGTAAAGAATGGGAAAATCACCCTCTGGCAATTTGCAATCCTCACCAGTGGACTGCAAAAAATTAAAAAGCAAATACACTAAAATTCAGTTTGTTAATTTTGTTCTTACTTAGAACTATGACATTACTGGAGCACAGACATCATTTCTTATGGTATTATTTATTATATTATGCTGAGTTCCTTTCTCCATCAATTTCTCTTAGCAAACAAGGTACCAAGTGGCAAAATTTTTTTAAGTAAATAGCAGTATCAGAAAAACCAGAAATAAATCATCAACATTTATTTCCATTAGGGGACACAAAGATCTTTCAATATGACCAAAATATTAAAAATTCTTTTTATACTTTCTAGTGACAAGGCTTTTTTCCTGAAGGTACTTTGGTACTTTCAATAAACCCTATACACCATATATATATATATATATACATATATATGTATATATAAATATATATATCACTGAGGGCATAAGACTGAGTTGGTGCTCACAGTGCTTCATGTTACTAACTTTTAGCAACCATGATTTTTTAGCAATAGATAACTTCTGATTTTTAGCAACCATTTAGTAGTTCTTTGTCCAGGGCAACTGGCACACAGTGTCCAAAATTGTAATTTGTATAGGGAAACAATGATGGAGACCATGCATTTTTCTGTGTTGCCTAAATTACACCAGGGTGTTTTTATTCAAACACAAACTAATCTACCAGCTGCTGTGTACTTTTGTTTATATGCTATATGTCAAATCCTATTGTCCCCAAGGTGCTTAGGAGAGATGCTTTAGCAGTCATTTTCTTAAATACTGATGCCTATCCGAATTTGGATTTTTCCACCATTGAGCAGCATGACAAGTACACGATTGCTGTACTTAAAGCAATCTTTCACAGCTGCTTTGCTTTCCCAGTGATCCCATTAAACTGACGGCATATGCCTGTGGGGTCTGCAGTGTTACAATCCTGCTGAACAAGATGTTGATTGTACACTACAAATTCCTACAACACAACTTGGCTTTTTTTTTCTTTTTTTTGTGGGGACCACTCCTCTGGTCATCCTTCTGTTTGTTTTGTTTTTTACCCGAGCAAAATCAGATTTAAAACCTTGTCCATGGCCATGCCCTTTACTGAACAGCTGGTTGTGTTAATTGGTTAGAAGTGCAGACTCTAACCCTGGGTGGTTAGTAGGCATGAAAACCTACCAAGGCTCCTCAGTTCCTAAAATGAGCATGAGTCATGTCTTTCCTGGGCTGAAGGAAGTAGCTGTGCATTAAATATGCTGGCACATCTTCTGCTTGAGCAAGTGGACCGAAATGGTGTGAATTGTTAATGCCTTGCTGCTTTGGTTCACGGCTTGTGATTGATCATTTGTAACTATATCTACTCCTTGTTCCATGAAATCAAGTATGGAGTAATGGGTTCATCAGATTTTTGGGTTAAATTGAGAGTGAAGAGGTTCTGTGTGTGGAAATAAGAGTTGCCATGTTCGGGGCTGGCCTTGTAACAGCATGGAATCTAAAGGCGATATTCAAAACCACTTCACTCATCACACGCTTACTGATTCTGAATAGGGTCCATTTGCAGGGGACATTTGGGAGTTTTCCAATGCACTTTATGCCTCTTTCTTCACTTCTACCACCCTGCACATCTTTTTTTTTTTTTAACCAGGACAGCTTATAACAGGTCAGAGTAGAAAATTAATAGATTTAAGTAACTTGCTATGTAAAAGTTAAAATAGGCTTGGATTGAAATGAGCATCCTTCCAATTAATGATGCTACCTAAATATCATCAGGCTAAAAGAACTTGGCAAAGTTTTACTCAGTAGGAAGAGTGACAATCTCATATTTTGTAGAAACTTATTTTTCCATGCAGCAAAAGAGAGCTACACAGCCTTCATTTTCACTCCTCAGTCCTTTCATCATGTGCAGGAATGACACACACTTGCAGACATTGGAACACAGCTCTGTGACTCTGCAAACAGCAGTGTGTGGGACCACAGCAAATCCAAGCCAACAGCAACCAGAAGTGACAACTTGTGATGGCCTGCAGGAGAGTAATCACACACAGTGTCTCCACAGAACAAGAAAGGTAATGAATGTCAAACTTGCTGCCACGCTCACACTGCTCTGTTTGGGCAACAGAGACCTTCCCAGACTCACTGTGCTGCCTCAGCTCCTCCAGGTAAATTCCACCAGCTCAGAATCAAGCACAGCGAGGGGTTTCCCTGTTTTAAAACAACCTGTGGAAGTGATTTAATTCCATGTAAATGTTCAGCTTGGAATGAATGAATCACTCTGGTCACATGAAATTCACATCCAGGCTTTCCATCTGCTCTTGTGCTGAAGTTCAAAGACAAAACTGAAATCTGGACAAATTTAAGACCAAAAGAGAAATATGGAGTAACAACAGGCTACTTTGCTCCTCACTCTGGAGCAAAGAGAGAAATGGAAGGGAATTAAATGAAAGTGCAGCGGAAAGGAGTGGACTGCAAGTATACATCTGTGTTTGTGATTGCTATAACTTCCTTAAGACAGAGATACAGCAAACATTGCTTTACCACTTATGATAGTGCCCATTTTTTCTCCACATACCTTGTGTTAGAATCTCACTGGAGAAGCAAGATTCGTCCACAGGGTACCACTGTCACAGCTGAGATGGCCACAATTCAGAATGCCACACACAATTCCAGAAGGCTTCAGCCCATACAGAGTAACACCATGGCACTTCAGGAGACTGCAAGTGGCTGCTTGTTTTGTCCTTCAGGCCAGCCTTTTATGCCCTCCTGTGGATGCCCTGCCCCTGTGTGATTGCCCAGCACCCCTGGGCACTCCATGGCTCCTCACCTTCAATGGCATTCACCTGTCCTGCACAGCTGCAGCCACTGGGGATCAGCCACAGCCCCACTCCCAACCACCACAAACTCTGTGCCCACATGCAAAACTTTAAAAATGAAAGGTGTTAGCAAAAATAGTTAAAACCTGGTTCTTTAACAACCTTAAGAAAATCAGAAAAGGCATAGAAGAAGCCCTAAATAGCCACAAACATTTACTACTAAGAGAACAAATGCCTTGGCAAAGCAATCTGTGCTCTAGATAAAAGACATGCAGAACATAGAGCTGTCAAGCATTAGATTCCCAGCAATGACTCCAGTCATTTCAAGTCTAGCATTCCACATAGGTAAATTTATTAGAAATGCAAGAAATTGCATATTCCAAGCCATCTTGGGGGGAGGGTGTGAAGGTAGTTGCAGGTCAAGCAAAATGTTTTGTGTCTTTTATCAAATGAAATTATATGAACCAAAAAGAAAAACTTAAAATTTTATTTTTTAGAAAAATTTAATTTTTTTTAATTTTTAAAAAGAAAATATTACATGCTTTTGAAAAATAAATCTAAATCTCAAATGCTATACCCATACATGGAGCAGAAAGATCTTCTTGAAAGACTTTACACGTAAAACATAAAATTAAAACTGCTATAAAATCTAATTATTTAACCACACAGAAGGATGACTGTGTTGTGCAAAATTGTTTATGTGTAGGTGTGGATCATAGATAATCATGGTTGAAAACCAATTTAATGGAGCAATGTTTTAGAACTTTGCAACTTCAGCAATAGACTCCCTATGGCCTGTATCTGAATTCAGCTGGGTTCTGCAGTGAGAAGGGGGCTTGGTTTTCTCAATTATTTTTATTATGGCAGTGTGTTTTGACTAGAGAATGCCTGCCTTGAATAAAATTACCATGCTAAACTCTTGAAAGAACAAAATTGCTCAATTTAACTTCTGGTTCCAATTGAACATCCAAATGCATTGATTCTCATTAGTTTAAATGTTTAATCCTAATAGCTTTTAATAAAAGGTGATTTTTCACTTTTAACTCTGCCAGCAAAGATAGAAATTCACCTTTAGAAAACTTTAGAACAACCTAATGATGTTTTGGTCCATTGTTTACCATCACAACAGGGAACAGCACGAGCCATTCCTTGTGCCCACAGTAAAATTCTAAATTATGTTTACTGTCCATGCCCACATTTGTTCTGGTTTTTCCTAGTCATGCATTATAGCTAGTGCTTTAGAGAGAATCCTCCCACCTCTAAGATTTTATGCTGAACCAAATTTTCAGCTTGAACAACAAAATCATATCGCTCAGTCAATTTAGAACTTGCATTTCTTGATAGCATTCTTTTAAATACTATTTTCTTGCTACACTTACTTTGAAATAATTGATTATTGAATATTTGGCTTACCTCCCTCCAGCTTGTACAGAAATCATAATACTTGAGCATATATATACAATAGGTGTTTTATTTTGTGCAATACTATTCAGCCAATGCAAAATTATGAAGGAGATGAATCATCACTGTAGAAGTTGTGTGATTAAAGCAGAAACTGTCACTGAAGTGATGCTGCTGAAATTACCTGTCATTCTTTGAAAGAAAGTCTGAGAAAGATAGTGTGCAAGTTACTTTTTGATGACAGAAATGGCAATACTTTGACCAGGAGAAATTCATTGTTCACGGAGCTGTTGAAAAGAAGAGGCAAGAGGAAAATACTAATGGCATTATTCAGCCATCATTCCTGCCTCAGGTCAGGCAGGGCAAGATCCTGAGCTGTCTTTTTCAAGGTGCTCATAGACAACACAGAGGAGAAAAATTTACAAATCTTGTACATTTTAAAAGGGATGCATCCCATTTCAAAAATCCCACATTTGGCTGCAATGAGACACGTTCAGCTGTGGAAAATGCCTCTCCTGCCTCAGCAAAATGCACATTCCACAACTGACACTGCACGCCAAACTCAGGAGAGACACTGCCTGTCCAAAGAGATCCCATTTAAAATAAGACAAAGAGAATAAACATCAATAACATTTTTGGGGTTCTTTTTTTCCTTTTTTTTTTTTTTTCAATTTTAAATGTAGTTAGAGTATCTTTAAAATGCTGTTCTAACACAATCATGGAACTCTTTTGAAGGGGCTGAATATCACCCAAGTTAAAGTTCCATATATTCCCCTCCATTTGCCCATTTCTGCACATATTTGCCATATTTTGGCCCAAATGCCATGTTTCTTACCCAGAATCCCCTCCTTTGCAAGAGAGAATAGAAGAGGGGGAAACATGCAAATATATTACAATTTCTGACAGTGGGGTCAAGCTCCTCCAACAGTTGCAGTTTCCAATCCTTTTCACCTAAAGGTTCTTTACTTTTCTAGGCAGCTGCCCAACAGAAAATGACTATCTAAAATAAATTTGGGAGAATCGGGTTCAAGTTTAAACTGCACAGTATTTTAGACATTTTCTGGAATTTAGTGAGACAGAAAAAAAATGTTTCATACACTTATTTTCAAATATAAAACTAATTAAGAAAAAATATAGATCTCATCTGTATATGTATGTATCTTGTCCATACATATCTTGTCTCTTCTTTCAAAATTTTTAAACATACTTAACATTCAGTTTTAATTGCATAAGGATAGGAATTTTCAGCATGGAAATTCCTTCAGTGAATTCTGAATCCTCTTTGCTATAGATCAGTGCACTGATTGCTTTGTGGTAGAGGTGGAGCTGACTAAGTAGAGATGGGAGGGAGGCTGTGAAGATTGTACAGCCTGGTAAATTTGCTTTTTCAAGAACTGAAACAGAGAGAAAATTGTTCAGTGTGTCTTTTCCCCATTCCTTCAGTGATACAGATCTAGCAGAAGTGAAGTGAGAAGGTCATCCCTTTTCTCAGGGTTTCAGAACATGGAGAATCAAACATCCTTCAGTCTGAAAAGAAATATTTACTGACAATGGAGAAAAAACCACACTTCTCACACAATAGCAACAATCTGCTGAGCACTTGCTTATTATACATTGAAAACTCCCATCTTTAATAATTTAGTTTAAATCATGCTAAGTCAATGACACCGCCAAGGGAAGGAATAAAGTCTCAAATAACAAATAATATTTGTATTTAAGGGGAAAGAAAGTGCTCTGCTTCTGATACATTGGTGATTTGACTGCATCATAACTGGTGTTGTTCCAGATCAGGACAGTGTGCTAGGAAATTATCAACATATTGCTGCCTTTATTCTCCTACTTTTCATTAGACACCTACTTCAAGAAAGGATGTTGGACTATGTGAAAGTCCAGTCTGATACAGTATTGTGATTTTTATGGTAATGTGGCTTTGTTTTTAATTTACTGGCAAGAAATAATTTTTTATTTTTAAATCACTTGACTGGATGAAATGCCATTTTTAAAATTTAAAAATATTTCAGTTTTATGCTTACTATTGCATTGATACCTGTGACACCAATTTGCAGTTTATTTTAAATATGCTAACTTTTTGTTGTGGTTTAACCCCAGCCAAGAACCCAGCCCCAGGCAGCTGCTCACTGGAACCCCAGCAGAGGAACAGGGGAGAAAATGAAAGGGTTGAAGCCAGAAGATTTATGAGTTGAGATATGGACAGTTTAATAGGGAAAGCAAAAGCCCCACATACAGAAGGAAAGGGAAAAAATGGAATTAATTCCCTGCTTCCAAAGGGCAGGCAGGAGTTCAGCCTTCTCCAGGAGAGCAGGGCCCCATCACAGGGAATGGTGGCTTGGGAAGATGAACACCATCACCCCAAATATCCCCCTTTTCCTCCTTCTTCCCCCCACTTTATACACTGACCATGATTCCCCATGTCTGGAATGTCCCTGTGGTCAGTGGGGTCCCCTGTCCTGGCTGTGTCCCCTCCCACCCTCCCAGGCACCCCCAGCTCCCTCACCAGTGGGGCTCACAGAAAGCAGAGAAGGCCTTGGCTCTGTGCAGCAACAACAACAAAAACACCTCTGTGTGACCAAACAACAACAAAAACACCTCTGTGTGATCAGCCCTGTGTTCAGCACAAATCCAAACACAGCCCCGCAGCAGCAAAGAAAATTAACTCTAGCCCAGCTGAAACCCCCTCCCCAAAATTTTCCTCATCAGTTCATACTTTTGAAAAATCTGATGGAAACACATGAGCACCACTTGCAGAACATATGACATCCATGGCAAGTTAGGGAAATTATTATAGAGTCAATGAATTCCAGCCACAAAAATAGTGGCGTTTGTATTGCTGGTTTTTAAAGCAAAATATCTGCTATTTCACTTTCAAAAGTCAACATGGTCATTTAAAAAAAAAAGGCAAAAAACCACAAAACCCCCCCCAGAAAATATAAAACAACAAAAGGTTGATCACTCTCCTTCTGGAAACAGAAACAGTGTAGACACCATAAAGGATTGAATGTATCTTCTTTAGGAAAACCTGCTTTTGTCTGAGGACTGTCAAGGTCCAATCCAAATTCTCAAAATCTGAAATTCTTTGATTTCCACATAAATTGGATCAGGCTCTTGGCTGTTTCTTCTACAAAACTCAAATGACCAAAATGATTAGCTGCAATGACAACCTGAAGTTCCACTTGTACCAGGTACTACCAGCACAGAGCTTCATTTCAGTTTTCATTTTTCCTTTCATGTCACTCTACAGCACTCAGATTCCAAGCTGACCTTTGTCTTTACACTAATAGCTTTTCTTATCAGCAGCAAAATCACTGCCTCTTCCACACAGCTGATCTGTCACTGGCATCATCCTCCGTGTGGAACAATCCTGTTTGGTGCTGATATTCATCAACTAAGACCTAACAGCCAAATAATTACCCTTCCACCTAGGAGAACAGCAGAAAATGCTCCCTCAGTGCCACAGAGCTGTGCCCTAAGGAACTGATGCAGACCCATGAGGGGATGCTGGGGTGTTCCCTGCACTGTGTGTCACCTCCACACGCTCACTCTTTGTCCCAATAGGATGGCACATGTCACAGACGTATTTTAGGAAAAATCCTTTCATTAGGACCTTTCCTCCTGAGAAGCTGGGAAACTTCAGCTTCCCCATGTTTGGCTGCTTTGGAATGTGATTTGGAGAATTGTTTACCCAGCATGTGAATTGTTTTTACTTGATGACCAGTGACAGCCACCTGTGTCGAGGCTGTGAGCAGTCACAAGAT
>JAWWEY010000273.1:1678362-1692936 GCA_035582745.1 Loriotus luctuosus
CATTTGTCCTTGGTGCCCAGCTGGAGCAGGAATTGTTTTGTCTCCCTGCTCTGTGCACAGAGCTCACATCCCTGAATGTGATCATCCCCTCACATCCCCTCATGTCATCATCCCAGACCCACACACTAAAGAAGCACAGAATCTGAAAAATATAGAAGCTAAAATCTGAGGTATCAATTCATTGTTAGGAATGAAGAATGGCACCTGTAGAATAACAATAAAAACTCCTCACAGAGCTCTAAAATCCTCATATGACATTCCCTGTCTGAGGAGTGCACTGAGTATGATCTGAGCCCAGGTTTGCATTTCCTTTTACACCAAACTGATTTCAAAATTTGGTTTTCTAATTCTCCCAGCACCTCTACCCTTTCATTCACAATTCCTTTTTGCTGTTGTTGCTTAAACAAGATTTAGAGACTTGTAAGAAACTTTCTTCAACAATAAAAAGCAATAAACTACTAGATTTAAGGGGAATAGCAAATGGCATTACAAATACATTGATATTGTATACTATACATGACATAATGCCTACGTACTCAGACACATCTGGATTTCACTTCTTTCTCTTTCCTCACCTTCACAGAAACAAATACCAAACACTGCCATGAGCAAACTTCAAAACTTGATGAATCCAAAACTTACTGTCTGGAAAAATACATTTTCATCTATGAACAACAGGACAGATTTTTTCTCAGTTCCCACTTTTTAGGATTTTGAAAAATTGAGCAACGTTTTAAAGGGTACAGAACAGTAACAGAGACATGAATCTGAAATACATCTCGTGTAGCAATAAAAGTCTTATTATAATAAATATGATACTCCCTGATATATCTTTATGAAATAGGAAGAAAGGCCCAAGTATCTTTAAATAAAGTTTAAAAAAATTAAAATTTAAATAAAATGAAATTTAAAAATAAAATTAAATTTTAAACTCTAGTAGTAAGAACAGATAATGCTCCATTCAATCATGCTCTCTGTTCAAATTCCAGATGCCTCTCTGTTTGGGAAACACATTATGCCCAGGTCACATTCCTGTGTTTAACTAAGTTTACAGTCACTCCCTTTTCTTGAAATACTTGAGAGCTTTTTGTTTCTGCATGTTCTGAAGTGTCATCATTTATTGCCACAGGCACAATGGCTATATTTAACTAATAATGACAGCAGTTGTCATTAGGTTTTAAACTCACTAACACTAGGCTGACATATGATTTGAAGTATGTCTTAATACTAAATTTGATTAAAATTACAAACAGCCCATCTTCTCTGCCAGTCAACAAGCTTCATCCCCTCACCCTGACCTTTTCTATGGACTCTTAAGGAAAATAGGTCTTGGCAGTGGAGTCCACTTAAAATTACAAAGATCCCCGGATTGTGAAAGTACTTCTGTGTTCTGTTCACAAAACACAAATAAAAGTATAGGTTCATCGAGGAATGACCAATGTTCTTCATTATTTTTTGTGTGATAGGAATCTGAAATATAGAATTTATAAAAACCATGCTATAATTCCTTTCCAATAAGTGAAGTTACTTTGGGAAATAATTGAAAATATGCAAATGACTACCAATTAATACTGTTAATATGTCTAACTGAAGAGGGAATCAATACTAAAAACTATGATTACACTTGACCACTCCAGAAACAAAGAAAATTATTTGAAGAAACAAAATATTTAGCATTGGAAGAGTTAAAAAGAAGTAATTCGTATTTGTTCATGCAATTTCATACGAGTTGTTACCTTATTTGCACTCAAGTCAACATAAAATTATTTGAGGATTAAACAGGTGTAAATGCCAAACAGAATGAACAAGACAAGCCCTGAAGACACTGCACAAAAATGCAGAATGATAGAAACTCAGAGCCTGGGTGAGATGTTAAAACTCCCAGGCCTTTTGGCTGCCAAGCCCAGGCTCAGTAGATGGGTTGATGGTTTACAATGCAAGCAATTTTCTTTCACTAGGCAGAGAAGAGAGGCAGAATCCTCTCAGTCACCCCTTCTCTCCATTTATCTTCACCATTTCTCTCCAGTTTTCCCTTGAACTTATGAGCACTGGATCTAGAATGATAATGGTTGGGACACTCTGTCTTGCTCAGCATTTGACTCAATTTCTCCATTTGGCATGGCTGGTAATCATTTTGGGTTGAGGGTGATTTTGTATCAGGCATCAGAGACGTAATCATAAATAATTTTTATTTTTTAACATTATTAAATCATTCAGTATTAATTATTAAATTATTTGTTTATTATTTTAAACAGATTCTCACTGCAATCTCTAGATCAGTGGGGATACAGGTCTCAGTGTTTTACATTTCTTGAATAAAATTTTATTTAAACACACTGGCTGAGTTCAAACAAAGGGATTAGACAAAGGCTCTACAGACAAAAATCTTAATCTGTTCCCATGTGAAAGATAGGGAAAAACTTCCCTATAACTACTGGTTCTTTGTATTCATAAGGTTGTATCAAAAATTTGTCTTCTGGGATACTGCTGGGGAGGTGTTAGCACAAGTCCAAGCTCTAGGTAAATAGAGCTGTAACTTCTTTTTTTTTTAACATTTAATTTAAATTGGTTTGGCTGTACCTTATTGTTCCCGTGTTCTTTTATTCAACATACTATTTTAAGCCATATTTGGAAAGTATATTTCCAGGCTAGAAAATAGCAGTATTCTTTTTGTATTATTATTAATACAGAATTTTATTACAGACCTCTTTATCATTATTATATTCCTCCAGGTGTGAATGTCATGAAAAGGTGCAGAAAGACACCCTGTCAAATCCAGACATCTAACAGCCTGAGCCTAGTGTAGAAATTGGTGCAGGAATTTAAATTCTCTCCCTTTAAATTGAGGTGGATTATGGGAAGGGCATCAGTCTGCATTCCCTCAAAACAAAGTACTGACACCTAACTAATGAATACATCTTACTCTTTGCTGCTCTAAACCAAAGTACAATATAAAACAGTGTTTTTTAAGAGGGTAAAAGGGTAAGAAATAAGGTGTTTTTTAATCTATAGATGTCTATAGATGGAATGTAGTAGATACTACACTCATTTTATACAATCAGTTGAAAAAGTGGAAGCTACATGTAAAGGGTTTAGCCATTTCTGCTTAGCAGCACATTGGCTTATCTGAACAATTCCACTTTGTATAATTAATCTTATGCTTATATAATTTTTGAATTGTGGCTTTTTAATCACAAAAAAGTTCCCAAGGTATTATTGAAAAAATATTCCATCTGGTGATGGTTTTTACCCTGACCAACTTGCCTTATGTGCTTAGGTGTGTGCAAATTCATTATCACTCTTGAATATCAGTTTACATCTGGTTAAGTTTTCATGTTTCCTTCTTTAAGGCTAATTCTTGCTCCCAGAAATCAACACATCATGGTGGAAAATATCCTTACCCTAGTAGCTGCATTGAGCTAAAGCACATCACAAAAGTCTCTCATATTTCATTAACAAACTGCAAATGTTAAGGGACAGGACAGTAAGGCCAAAAACCAGAAAGGAAAATTAAAATCTGAAAATACACATTTGCTGTGGCGATTGTGCCATCAATAAGGCCATCTGGAAGAAAATATTTATCAAAATCTGCTGTGGAAACCCTTGAGGGGGCACTGCTGAGCCTGCCAGAGTTCACTAAGAGTTTGGGCAATGCTCCCAGGCACAGGTGTGACTTTTGGGGTGTCCTGTGCAGGGCCAGGAGCTGCACTTCACCATCCTGATAGGTCCCTTCCAAGTCAACATATTCTGGGATTCTGTGTGATTGTGTGATTCTGTGATTTGGTGATTCTGCGTGATTCTGTGATTTGGTGATTCTGTGATTTGGTGATTCTGTTATTCTGCATGATTCTGTGATTTGGTGATTCTGGGTGATTCTGTGATTTGGTGATTCTGTGATTGTGTGATTCTGTGTGATTCTCTGATTCCGGGATTTGGCAATTCTGTTATTCTGCATGATTCTGTAATTTGGTGATTCTGTGTGATTCTGTGTGATTCTGTGATTCTGTGATTTGGTAATTCTGTGTGATTCTGTGATTCTGTTATTCTGCATGATTCTGTAATTTGGTGATTCGGTGATTCTGTGTGATTCTGTGATTTGTTAATTCTGTGATTCTGTGTGATTCTGTGATTTGGTAGTCCTGTGATTTGGTAATTCTGTGGTTCTGTGATTCTATGTAACTCTGTGATTCTATGTAACTGTGATTTAGTAATTCTGTGATTTGGTAATTCTGTGATTCTATGTAACTCTGAGATTTGGTAATTCTGTGATTTGGTAATTCTGTGATTCTATGTAACTCTGTGACTTGGTAATTCTGTGATTCTGCTATTCTGTGTAATTCTGTGATTCTATGATTCACTGATACACCTGCCTTTGGTTCTTATGCCAAAGAAAGTAGTAGAGTTTGCCAAGGGAAAAAAATCTAAAGCAGAAAAGACAGGGCACATTAAAGTGGTATATCTATTACCACTGGATTCCTGTATTAATTTTAAAAAATACTAAAGACTTCAATGCCACTGAGCAGCTAGAATTGAGACTTCAGTATTTTGAAGGACTCCAAACTAGCTCATAAATCAACATATTTCAGATTTTAAAAAGGTCCTCACAATGGAAAAAAGCTGTAAAAATCCATTATAATAATAATAAGAATCCAAATTTTCCACAATAAAAGAGTAAAATTAGTTTTCTGAGAGAAGCCCTTAAAATGTACTCTAGATGTTGCTGGCATCCTTCTCAAAGAGCAGGGAAAGGTTATTCTGTCTTTCAGGATATGATCAAGTTATCGTGGAAATAATCAATTCTATTTTGATATATGATGATGCAAGAGAAAACATCTGTATCTTACAACACATCTCTGCTTTAGGTCTTGAGATCTCCAACCTAAAACAAGGGTTAGCTCATAATATATGAGGGTTTACATATTACTGCATATTTCATGGGTATTTTTCATGCAAAATCTCAGTATAAACGCACTGAAATAATAACATACAGTACAGTCATTATGGAAAAATTTGTAATAAAATGTAGAAATTTCAAATTCAAAGAGAAGATTCATTTTTTTTGGAAAAATAAAATATTACAGCTTTTAATTTTATGTGCTGGTGAGAAAAAACCCTAGAGTACTTAGAATGCTGCTTGGAATTTAAACATTTCCAAACGGATCAATGGTTAGAATTCATCTTTTCACTGACACTCCTTGCAGAAAAGATGTCCTGTTTTAAATGTAGTCACACCCTGAAGCGTGATCATGGTAAATGGCAAACACAGAACCTGAAAAATTGCTGAATGGAACATGAAGTGTTCAAGAAGCCATTTTTTCCACAACAGCATGTCTGATATGCACAATTTTTTTATAAAGGAGTGATAGCTAATTAATTATTTTACTCAGCAAGTTTGCTAAAGTCACTGCAATTAAATCCAACAGAAACAAGATCATGCCAGCTGAAGAAATTGGTAAATAATGAAGAAAGCATGAAGCAGTACACTGGAAACACCTGAAATGCAATGGTAATGAGGTGTGGAGGTACAATAAAAGCTGGCAGGAGAGACACAAGGTAATAAGAGAATAAATAAAATACCCATTATACTTTGAAAATTCAGTGACTGCTAAATATATTTGTCTGCAAACAAACACTCAAGTACATGTGCTCCCATAAATTTCCACTAGTTAAATTAAAAATTTACTACTAAATTTCCAATAGTTAATTAAGGATGACCATTGACCATCACCAAATGACATGCAGGAATTACACACTGCAGAGAATCAATGCTTTGGCACAGTTCTGCACCACACTAGTTCCACAATACTCCCCCCCAAAATAGGATTTAAGTGCTTGAAATTTGACACAGTTTTCTTTGCTAAACTCCTGTTGGAATGGCACTCTGTCACTGACATGTCACATGTATTTATTATAAATACTGAATTAAATTAGGAGCAGCAATGGCTTTTGGTTTTTATCCCAGACCATGCAATTTTTCACCTTATGTTTGAATCCATCTTCACTTAATCAAACACTCAAGTTAAATTTTAGTATTTTAGAAAGATGAGAAGATTAATAAATCCCAATAAACCCAATGACATCAGCACCACTAGGGGTTAAACTTCACCCAGGTATTGATGCCATTTCATATAATGAAATTATATGCAAAATGATACAGTCCTGACAAACTTTGTGATTTCTGCTTGAAATGCAAATTTCTCCAAAGGTGTTGACCTTGCAAATATGTTTAACTACACCTGTAAAAAGTCAGTCTGATTTCCATGGCATCACTCATCCATATTTGCAGGGCTTTACACTACATCACTGACCTTCCATTCCCATGTAAAAAATATTTGCTGCTGACATTTGACCTGGTTACCTGTGTGTGGAGGACTGAAATGGATAAAGACACTGAAATCAGTGTTGTACTGATTTATACTGATCAGTCACACCACTCTATGCTCTGTGCCAGTCCTGGGCTAGAGAAAGAAAATACAAAATAGGCACTGCCTGTTCCTATAAACCTCTAAAACCTATCTTAAATATACTGTAGCTTTTTAAAAATCTGCACATTATCATTCATTATATGGGGTCATATAAACAGGGATTTTTTTTTAATAAAAAAGATACTGTGGAATTTTTTACAGAGAATTTGTGAATGTTTTTCATGTCGCCTCTGATTTTTGAGCACGTGGAATCCTGTGCCATGAACTGTCATTTTCCAGTTCTATGAAACTTGTAAACAGGGGTGTTAAAAGGCCTATTTTCTGGTCTTGGTGGCTTTTCTACTTACAGCAGTGACTTTTTGCTGTTGTACTTACCCTTTTAATGGACACACAATATGTCACTCTGTGCCCAAGCTCACCTACTCTTTCTTTTCTCAAAAGACAAGGCACATCTGCCACCTGCTCTGGTCTGTGTCCCAGCAACAACTGTCGAGCAGCAAAAAGATTGATTATCAGTCAAAAACCATTCAACAACACCAGATTTTGGTAGGTTAAGCTTGCTGATCCAGCAAGAGATGGTGTGAAATTTTCAGTAATCTGTGCCAACATTTTGGTGCTAAAAGAACAGCAGTGCATGTCACAATGAAACACAGCCAAAGATACGCAGACAAAGCACAGAAGTTTTTGTTTTGAACTTGGCTTGCAAGAGGAAAATGAGAGAAAGAAAAAAAGAGACTCATTTAATGACTTTGAAAATCTATCAAAACACTCAAGTCACACTCATGGAGAAACTAGAATACATGCAGCAGTGAAGACTTTGTGACAAACAGCAAAATCCTACAAAAATCCTGCAATAATTGTGTAGGACTGTGTAAGTGATTCATACAGCACGAATAGCAGATTTATCACACACTTCTGCAAGAATAAAAACAGTGATCTGTGCCTTTCTCTGAAAATACAGACCATTAATTCAAGCCCTTCTGGTGATTCCAACACCTGAATTGTAGTCAGAATAATTTTTGTTATTAAAAGGAGATTATAATGTATTATATTTATTATGTAAGGGGCTCACAAGCTCACTAATGTTTCCTTCATAAATCCCTCCATGAATATGTAAACAAGCCTTTAATTACTAGACTCACATCATAATTACTATATAGATGTTTCTGTTTAGAGAAAGAGCTATATAATAGTGATTTTTTTTTTGTGAAATAGCCAGTAATGAGTATGATATAGACATTGCCTTTAAAGGTATTTGTACTATTATCAGTCTCTAAAAGAATTAGTGAAAGATCACTTGAATATTTTGAAATTTTGAATAAATGATTTAACATTAAAATACGTCCCCTAATACTTCCCAAGATAAGAAATGCTGTTGAAAAGCTATGTAGAAAAATAAAACCAAAGACTTGTTTCTGAAGAATGTATGTAAGAAAAAAAAAATCCCCAAAATGCAAAGAAATCTGTATTTAAAATACATATATATATTTTTTATATATATATTGTATATATATAGTGTATATATATTGTAGATATTTACAATATATATACAAAATATGCAAAGCATGTGAATGATTTGCTCTTGTTTTTCTTTGTAATCCCTAACTTTCTAAAAAATCTACCGCACAATTTGGTACAAGATTGTAAAAAAAAAATCAAACCTTTCATGATATGTTGAACAATTGATCTTATTTACATTTCTCATTGGAATTGTACACTGCAACTGTAGATTCCTGCCCAGACATACACCATCTTAATAAAAATTTTGCTTTTTAGAATATTTAAGGTTGCATTAATTAAAAGTTCTTTATCACAAATGTTGGCTGAATTAATAGTTTGATAAAATATCCAAGTGGTATCTTCAGTTTGATACTAAACCCTACTTAAGCTACAGTTTTAAAATGCTGCCACGAATTTGCAGCAGCAATCTCACAAGGTACTTCATGATCCTAAAATGACAGTGCAAACATTTACAAGAATATCTCAACTGTAGAGGATTCAGAAATATTTTTCACCCCTCTTAAAAACTAAAATGTAATTACCATTCTGGTAAAAGAATGAGAAGGAGCAAAGAAAAATTTTAATAATGGTCGCACCAAATAATCTAAAATTTAGAAAGTGTAAGAAAGAAGATATTCCATATTGCTGTATTAAACTTCCAAAAAATGTTAAATGATAGCATTAATGAATCCAATCTTACATTCTGGATTATTTTTGCTAGTGGAGTAAACCTAATTAATTATGTCTGTTTGATGTCACTGAAACCAAACA
Organism: Loriotus luctuosus; assembly: GCA_035582745.1. Lineage (NCBI taxonomy): Eukaryota > Metazoa > Chordata > Aves > Passeriformes > Thraupidae > Loriotus > Loriotus luctuosus. The sequence goes on from JAWWEY010000273.1 coordinate 1,687,059, forward strand.
GTAAATTCAATAATCTCTTTACATTTTCACCATTTAACCTCCTGCAGGCTCCCTAATGTCTATTCAGATCTATATTAAATTAAGTACCAATGCTAATGAAGGGCAATAAATGTGGCTGTCAGTAGATTTTTCTTTCATTAAGCACATTATCCTCTTACTGAGCTGCAAATGAGTAAACATTAGTTTTGCTAAACCGTGCAAAAAGACAGGATGAAAATAATTTTTAATTGCCATTTGCTGGGGGTTCTCAGTTCTGGTTTTGGGGTTTTACCTTCTGGGGTTTTTTGAGTGGCCACAGAAATGTTTGTCCAGTTGCAGTGTGGGCTCTGTGCTTGGTGCTGCTGCCTCGGTGCCGCCTGCCAAGAACTCTCATTGTGCGGCCGTGGTCGGAGGCAGCTCCTCAGAGCACTCCTCCAGCAGCCAAATGGATGCAAGGGGCATGGAATGCTGGCTGCAAACAGAGCTTTTTGGTCACCAGGATTGGATCAGGACAAACAGAACTGGAAAGGAAAAAATCCGCTCTCAATTCATTTGATCAAATAAATTTTAAAATAAAATTTTAAAACGCTGCCACGAATTTGCAGCAGCCATCTCACAAGGTATTTCATGATCTTAAAATAACAGTGCAAACATTTTCATGAATACCTTAACTGTAGAGAATTCAGAAGTATTTTTCACCCCTCTTAAAAACTAAAACATAATTACCATGCCAATCAGATGAAATGTGCTGCGGGTAATTCAGAATTTTATTCATTATTGTTAGAAACCATAGCATGAAAAACACACATGACCTTAAAAACTTGGTTTTAAAATATTATGCTCTTTCCTTTTAATGTCAAATAGTACTTTACTTAATTCTGTAATTTATTTCACTTAGCATTTATAAGTATTGTTAAAAAGTTGTGCATTTTAGAAATAGTGTACGAAGGATGGAAAGTTTCATGTAGGCTTAATTTAAAGCAAAAAAATGGATTTACATTAGGGTTTGAAGCAAAATCTACAGAGAAACTTTATGCATGCAAGAAAATTTGTATTAGGGGCTACTGGTCTAATTGAGGACACAGAAACTTTAGCAAAGAAATCTTTCTTGTGCCATTTTTCTAAGCTATGACTTTGATGACATTTGGCTGCTGCTTAATAACTTTGGATACTTCAAATATCCTGTGGATATGGCATGAGTGTTGAAACAGAGAGCACACTTAATTCTGTTAAAAAAGAAAATCCAGTTTAGTATATGAAAGAAACAATCCAATATTATTTTCCTTATTTTTTTTTGTTTTGAACTTTTATACTGGTTGTATAAAAAGAAAATCTGAGCATACGGTCATTAAAATTCTTCAGAGTGTAAGAAGTATTTCACAGCATCTTTAATCATAAATATAGAAAATACAGAGAAATTGAACCCTTCTGAACAAAATACACTTAACCTGTCCCAAACTGTGTTTATTCAGAACTTCTAAAACACTGGAAACTAGTTGCTGTAAAGTCTTTTTATGCAACGTCTTAAGAACATCACAAGAAAGCAAATCACCTACATTATTTTTCAAAATTTATCAGCTCAAATAAATACAGGAAAAAAAATTAGATTCTGAGAAAACTCTTAATTAAAGAGAGCCTTCTCTGCATAATACATAGGTTATTGCTTCTATTAAAAAGTAAGAACTGGTGACAGTCTTTTCTCAGGCAAAATTTCAATCAAATTGACAGCAATTATGCCTGTACAGTGACTGCATAGGGGGGCTTATTGTTAATTGTTTCTGTTTCCTAGATAGCAAAACATGTTCAATACAGTTGCCAAGATAAAATTAAATAAACTAATAATCAGTTTAAAAACATTACAATACTACTTTAAAATGCTTATATCATGTAAAGTGAACATAGAAATAGTATGAGTATATTTTAAAAGAAAAAAAAAGGAGAGGAATGCAGATTTATAACAAAATGTGATACTTCAGCAAAAACATTTGTGACACATGGTCTCTCTCCTGGTCTTCAACAAGAGGTTTCCATGCACAGCTCAAAACTTTTTTGAGGCCTAAGATGTGAATTCCTCTCCCTTAAAACATTTTGGAAATTTTCCCATTTATTGAAATTAGCACTAAACTGATACTTCACTTAAGCCATAAAAACATACACATAATCAAGTTTCATGAATGGCAAAATGACCACATAGGAATCCCAGATTTTTTCTTTTGTCTTTTTTTTAGAATTTCCAAAGTAAATTATGCTATTGAATCAATGTAGCTACTTTGGTGCTGAGTACTCAATCATATAATAAGAAAGTCAGAATGTGGCCTTCTGAAAAGTAACTAAAAATGAGTTTCATACACCAGGGGACCATTATATTAATATCCATGTCTTATTAAACAAAATCAGCAATCACAAAGACTTTAGGGTTTTGGGAAAAGTCCTGTCATAAAATAACTACCAAATAAAAACTTAGAGCCTCTTTGAATTCTATTTGAGGTCACAAATCAAGGGATTCCATGATGATTCTAATCATCAAGCTTTGCCTCAGTTTACAACAATTTCCTCCCTCAAAACAAGACACCAACAACAAAAAGCTTTTGATGAGGACATCTAAGTTAAGCATGTTACAGCACACTTTTGTCTTTTCTTTCATCACCTTTATGGTACATTGCAAAATCCAATTGCTCCCTTGGATTTCCCCCACAGACAGAATCAATTCCTTTTGGATTAATTATGGAGAATCACACTCTTCTTTGCAGAGGGGTCAACTTGTTGGCTATTACCCATCTATTGTTAAGTCTTAAAAATTTATAAAGTGGACTGGCATGCCTGATTCACAGGAATTTTGTCTTCCAGGAATGTTTGGTTGGAATCAATAAGGTTGTAAAAGCCATTTTAATTTAGAAATTTGCAACTCTTCTCTTGTCAGCTACTCTGACAAATTTCTAGGTCAAGAAATCTTACTAAAAATTAGAATATCAACTGAATCATCATTACAAGGTGACTGAACTGCAGCACCCTTGATTAAAAGCAACAGAGGAGAGCTTTGATTACCTTGGCTGACCTGTGGGAACACTTTCAGCTCTGTTTCTCTGGCAAACAAGAGATATAAGAGAGAATTTGTCTGTACTGCTTGATTTGTAGCTGTCTGTACATCTGATGCTCCATCAGAGCCCTGGACAGATTTTGTTTGATGTGGAGAACAATGTTGAAGTCTTGACCTCCTTGATACCACTGCTGATTGCAGGCGAATGCTGTGGGCAAAGAGAAGCTGTTTAGAGCTTTGTTTCCCTTCAGGATTTTAACAGCTTTTTCACAAAGGGAGGGGAACATTTCAAAAGCAAAAATATGATAAATGCAGTTCAAATTTTATCTTTTTTGCTCTGGTCTTTCAACTACTGTAAATTAGTATTAATTGACTGTACAGAGTTCAGAAAAGCCTCCAACATTTTAATTAAGCTGCAAAATGCCTTATGAAACTGTGTTAATACTTTCATCCTGATTCTTATTTCTGCAAACATTATTTCAGCTTTTGGCTCAATTAACCTTTGCACAAGCTGGGATCAGAAGGGCAATGCACAAAGTGCTGTAGGACAGGATTATGGAAAAGTACAGCAGGCATTTCAGCTATGCTGCACTATGCCTTCCTCACACAAAATGAGCATTGAATTATCTCATAAGCTCAAAATAAAGGCTTTATGTGCATAAAAACATTAAAAATAATGAGAACAAAAGCCTCCAACTTTCAATTTTGGCTACTGTTGATGACAAAAAATTACTTTATATCATAGGCCAAAAGTCCAGATGTAATATTCACCCATATGAAGATCAAGCAATCCAATTTTAGGCAGTCTTTGGAAGATCCAAACCAGCACAAGTGCAACTGTGCCAAGAGCAGCATTAGAGATCAAGATGAAGCAAGAAAGAAATTGGATGAGATCAAGCCCTCACAGTCTTTTCAAGTAACTATTCAAGTAACTCCTAAGTGTCAGAATAGTAAAAGCAATTAAACTTTGGTTTGTTCATGGCCGAAACACTGAGGTATTTTTGTAATTATTAAAGAAGGAACTTCTACTTTCAGTTAGTTCTACATTCTGAAATTCAAAATTTCTATCCTGGTCCCCTTGTGAAATTTTCTCATTATTCATCCTTGTCTAACTAAAGCAAGTCTCCATATTTCTTTTTAAACAGAGAGCAACAGGACAGCAAAAATAAATAAATAGTCCATTGAATTTTCTAAAGCATAAATCTGCACCTGACTAATATTGTTCTTTGCTAGGTTAAAAATACAGTTACTTGAACAGACGGTGGCTCAGTAACAGTGAGAGAGGTCAAAGTTATCCCACAGTTTGGGATGGGAATCCAACAGCAGGGCAATGAGAGTTGCCAAGGATTTGTGCTTGCTGTCACTTACTACTACTGTTGCCTGTCAAATTGTCTCTTCTTCTCATACAGAAGCCATGAATTATCTTTTTCATTATATAAATTTTTTTAAACTCATATTAGAATATTAATTACATCATATTTATTGATAATGGCATCACAAAATATTATTTATTATAATTTTCAAATAGTTATTAACTATTAATATAGTATATTTGATATAATATTAAAATATTATATAAATTATATTTTTATATGGTAACTACTTACTATATACAATGAAGTTATATCAGATGTAAAAACCACCCTTTAGCCCTTCATTATTTGGTCATCTCTTTGTTATTTCTAGTCACCCATTTTCACCTAAATTATTTCTTTATACCATATATTTCACAAGCATGTATTCTTTGCTTTATTTTATTTCAGTACTTGTTCAAAAGATACAGGGATTTATTTCAATGTTCTCCCAGTTCCATCTACCTTTTTTTTTATTCTTCCAAGCACTGTCTGAAAAGCAGAGGCATTTTGTTTACCTATCAAAGGTATTAAAAATTAAAACAATGGCAATATCAGATTTAAACTATGATGGAGGGATTGAGCAAATCTTATATTTATCCATAATTTGTTTCGATTTTTATTCTTCTCCAGCATTTACAATATTGTGCACTACATGCACGTATGTTCCAGATAACTACATTAATCATTATAATTACTAATAATAATGATTATAATATTAATGGTTCTAATATCTTCATCTAGATAGATGAGCACAGGATGTTTCATATATTATGGTCCTGAAACATTTTCTGCTACAGGCCCGCATTAACATCATCATAAGACTTGTAAAAATTCTAAATCTCATTTTTTTGTACAAGAAACCTAGAAAAATACATTATTGACATGATTAGAACCCAAAAGCTAAGAGTTGATCAGATTTAATGTTTGGCAAACTGCCCTCATAATAACTCACCCAACAAAGAACAGCTTTACACACAGTCTGCAGCATTTTGAGAAGGACCTTCTTCAACAAACTAAACTGACCTCCACTCCTACAGCAGCAGGAAAGAAGAGATGATTATTTTTTATTTTATTTTTTAAAAAATCACCAGATCTTTCACTTTTCCCCTATTAGTCTTCCAATTACAGGCTACCATGAAACTGCAATCCATCCTAAATGAGTGCACGCTGAGTAATAACCTAATAAGTACAGGCTGTCTGTGAAACTCATGTCCCACTACATTTCTTGGGAATTTTGCCAAAGGCTTGAATAAAATTTTCCCCTGCATCTCTGAGCTGATGAATAGAAATGAACTGTTCCTCCTTTCTCTGTCACTTCCCCTCTGAAGCCCTGGCATCCCACAGATCTCTGGCTAGGAAAGTTTTCTCAAGCACAGAAAAAAGAGAAAAAAATAAGAAAAAAAAATGAAAAAATAAGAAGATGGATGGGAAGGGAAGGGAGGGGAAGGGAAGGGAAGGGAAGGGAAGGGAAGGGAAGGGAAGGGAAGGGAAGGGAAGGGAAGGGAAG
>JAWWEY010000273.1:1693197-1706577 GCA_035582745.1 Loriotus luctuosus
AGGGAAGGGAAGGGAAGGGAAGGGAAGGGAAGGGAAGGGAAGGGAAGGGAAGGGAAATGAAAAAAGCAAAAGGAAAAAGGAAAAAAGAAAAAAGATGAAACCAGATGCTCAGGGAGGCGACTGGTGCTTAGGGCAGAAGAAAAATGTTTGAACAGCTCTTGGTTATACAAATAATCTGAGATCGTTTGCTGTCTCTTCTTAATTCACCAAGAAACTGCACAGCAGCCAATGATTCTCTTCTGTGCCCCCCAAACTCCAGATGAATGTGTCTTTTCTCAGTGCCTGGAACAGGCAAAAACGCCTCTTTGGCTGAGGAACAAAGTTCTGCCACAACAATAGGGCAAAACCAAGAAAATATACGTGTAAAAGACTGGAGTAATTCTCCTGGAGAAACCAACAACTGAGGTATCACAGCCCCAGCCCTGCCCCTGCAGGATCTGCCCTGGCACAGCCCCATCCCTGCTCTGCACCCAGGATCTGCCCTGGCACAGCCCCAGCCCTGCCCCTGCAGGATCTGCCCTGGCACAGCCCCATCCCTGCCCCTGCACCCAGGATCTGCCCTGGCACAGCCCCAGCCCTGCACCCAGGATCTGCCCTGGCACAGCCCCAGCCCTGCCCCTGCACCCAGGATCTGCCCTGGCACAGCCCCAGCCCTGCAGCCAGGATCTGCCCTGGCACAGCCCCAGCCCTGCTCCTGCACCCAGGATCTGCCCTGGCACAGCCCCAGCCCTGCCCCTGCACCCAGTTTACTGTTTGACCAAAAAGAAAGAACTGGTACCTGCAGATGAAGAAATATTTGAGAAAAAAAAAATTGTTTTAGGTTCCAGACCCACTAAGTCAGCTGCAGATGGATCAGGAATGAAGGATTTGCATACTTTTGATCTAAAATTTTAAATAAAGATTAAAGTTGAAAATCAGCATATCTGCAGGGTTTTGAGTTATTTTTCCTTTTGCTTGAATGAAACTGAAGGTACATGAAAATAAAATTAGAAATAAATATTAAAAATATCAAATTATAGAATATAATACATTATATTTTTATATAATTAAACTAAGTATAAAACATATTCATACTTTATATACATCTCTTCATACTTCTTCTGAGACTGATGCATACAAAATATTGACTTGATTTTGTTTTTACAGTTTATCACACAGCAGCAAACTGAAGCTGTTTGACAAATGACATGAGTGAAAAGTCCCCATGACTCTACTCATCCTTTTTTTGCCAATGTAGGCTGTGCACCCATGTGGCACCAAGACATTTGCAAAGTTTCTTTTTTGCCATGATGCACATGCCATATGGCATTTTTCCTGAGCACTTATTAGACTTCTGTTGTTTGCCATAAAATGAAAGCACAAGATTTTTGTTAATTGTTAAGATTGATGATCAAATATTGATTTAAAAAATGAACTAATTCTTTATCATTGTTTTCTCTACAGCTTTTGAGAGCAGATTCAGACAGTTTTGTTTGGAATCTCTCCATACTTTGCACATTTCTCTTTTCTGGAGTAGCAAAATTAGAAACTGAACAGGAAATCTGGAAGCTGCATGCAGACAAATTACCCTGTTTGTGGATTGAAATTAATGATTGATTATATGTACAATTATCTATACAATCAAATCAGACACACCTGAAATCAAGTCAACCTGAAATGCAAATTTTCAATTAATCCATCTCTTCTCTCCTCATCTTCTCCCTGCTGTCCTCCATCTCCTGTACCCATACTGAAATTGAAACACAGCTGCTGTATTTCAAGTTGTTTTTACCAAGACACCACCAAGAAATCAGGAGCTATAGAAGTATTTCACTTCTTTTAATAGGAGGGGTTCTTTTTTGGTTTTTTATTTTTTTTTTTTAATTTAGGAGAACACAAGTTTGCAATAGACCTTCAGATAAATTTCCTCAGTCCGGGTCAGAATTTACATAAACCTGTGAGACTGGGTTTTGGACATTCACAGAGCTTAATATTTTACCTATCATTGATTGATACAGACTGGTCACTGAATTGACTTGGGTTTTTTTTGCTGGTAGGGTTTTGTTAATGATATTTCTGTACAGTGTCTAACACAATTGGCCCTGAACTTGCCAGAAATGTCAATGGAAAACATGAACATTAAGGCAACAATAAAGAAATAAAGCAGAACAGAATCGTGCTGTGAGCCAAAAGAAAAACTAACTGTACTGCTAAAATATAATTTTTATATTAGAGAATATCAGTATAAGGTGCAAAAATCAGAAAGAAATGCAAATTTTATCCAGTAACATTGATTTCCATTTGACTGGTTTGATATCTTTGATGTGACTGACTATTCCCTTTACAGATCTTAACCTTTAAACACAAATTGGTGGTACTCATCAGCTCAAAGCAGCTTTGTCCATCCTGTGCCTACCTTTATGAACTTCACAGAGCCCAGCTCAACCTTTAGTTTGGTCAAGAAGTAATGAGGTTTAAGAGTTAAGTGACATCCAAATGGGCAGGCTTGGTCCCCTCTCTGGACAAGGCCTCCAGCCACCTTCTCTGTGCTGACACTGACACATGACAAATCCCTTTAGTGGAGCTAAATCACCAGGAAATTATCATTTTTTAGCAGAATGAGATTTTTGCCCCTCTATCTCCATGGACTATGTGGTCACACAAAAGGTGGTGCTGATGCAAAGGCAGCAAGAGCTCATGAATGAAGCAAGTGAAGAAGGAATGGCAGAAGAATTTTGCCACTTTCAGTGGCAACTGGCCCTTAGATCAGCAAGGTCTATCTTCAAGCTACACCTTTCAGTTCAAACTGAAAAGACAAATGCTTTCCTTGAGGAAAAATATATCATATTTTAATATATTTTAATATAATAATATATAATATCATTTATTTTCTATATTATATATTATATAGAATTTATTATATTTTAATATAATAATAACAACAACCATGTAATATTATATGTATTATATTATTATATTATTTAACAAAAATAACAATATAATAATATAATATATATAATATAATATAGGAATATTTCATTTAATGGTTTTGAGGTATAGCAGGTATATTATTCCCTGTAATATAAGAGGACTTCACTACTTGTCTCACTTGGAAAGTACTTTAGTCTTTAAAAGAATTTACATAATAGAAATATGTTCATCAAAAGTATGAGGAATTATAAACTGTATCTTTAAAGAAAATAAGCAAAAAGCACAGCACTTTTCTTCAACAAACATGTGGAAACATATCCAATTATTTTGGAAAGTGCCAATTAAAATAAAATGAATAATCTAAAGATCAGAATTAAATAGTTCATTTTATAATTACCTTTCTCAAGAAGCTGGCTTTAACATAAGCTGTGAAATGCTGTCAATCTGTTATGTTTGCAAGCTTTATCCACACCACAGTTGCTGCTCCCATGCCTTTGTGTACTTTGCATTAGCAAGTAACAAAAGTGACATTAAACAGACCCATTTCTGATAAGGCTATTCAAAAACCTGAATATTTGGTTCAAATACATCAGAATAAAGATCAAGGTGTATCCAAAAAAGGAGTCTTATAGAGTGTACTCATCAGAGGAATTTAAAAAAAGGAGAAATAGACACAACATGTGGCTCTATACACATGGCTAGCAGCATGTGACTGTGCAGCATGTGAACATATGCACGAGAGGCAGAAGAAGGAAACAGTTCCTTTTGTTTGAAAAAGCTGTGAAGCAATCCTGAGAGAGTGGATGGATACTAAAACTGCTCAGTGTTTTATGAGGACATGAAAAAAGGGAAGGAAATGGTACTCTTTGCTTTCAGAGGTGCAGATAGTGAGAACAAGGTGTATCCCTCACAGAGCATGCTGGAATTCATTGTTCATGAATTCTGTGAGCCTGCAGGACAAAACCAGGACTGAAATTACAAAACCTGAAAACAGTTACTACAGTGTGCACTGGCCTAGAGTTGGGAAATAAACCAAGCTGATTTTTATGTATGTAAAATCTAAACTTGAAGAGTTGGACCTTGACTTCAGACAGAAAAAATGAGATTCCTAACGATGATCAGCAGGCCTCAGCAGGAAGGGCATGGTGGTACCAGCCTAAATGTGCTACCTTTTCCATCAACGAGCCCCCAGGATGTGAATGAGGCATGAGAATATCCCAAAGGAAATCCCACTATGGTGAAGATGGGGATCAGAATATACCAAAGTGTGGCCAAGTAATGGCAGCTCACTGATGAATGAGACTCTCATTTTCAAACAATAACTTTCTGCTAACTCCAGATTGTTAGGCCAGGACAGAATCCATTCCAGATATGAAAAATACACATCCTGGAAGATTTAATATCTGGAGGTTTTCTCTACACTAGTGCTGTTTCTTGTCACCCTTTCACTCTACCACTGGTCACTAGCAGAGCTAGAAAGCTAAGTACATGTTTAAATCTGGCTTTGTGCTCATAGAAGAAACCACATTAATACAGGAGCTGGTTGTGAAGTTTTCTGTAAGGAAAAAACACTCCAACCCTATTCTTTCTTACTAACATTGGAAGATAGAATATGATAATAAAGTGAGTTTTGAATGCAATATGTTAAAACTATACAGTTTGCAAAGTCAAGCGTTGAAAATCAAGATAAAAATACAGTCTTGGGCTTGCAGGTTTTATTTAACTTCAAATACATGAACTCTGATAGACTTAGCAACATAATAATTTCTTTTTATGGTTCATCCAATTTGCTCACTTCTCTGAGACAGAATGTGAAGGGGAACAAGGGAAAAAAATGAATTGTCTCATGGGTAAGGTCTGCCATCCCAGATAAATGGTATATCATTCTTGTCTCTGTCTTAGAAGGCTAAAGCAATATTGAATAACTCATCTCAACCAAATTTTCTCAGGAAAAACACAAACACTGGCCACACTACCTAGACACCTGATTTGGAGAATCTGTGATCTGTTTTTATGGTTTTTCCACTAATTGTAAATGAGGGAGATGCATTATAAAAATAAGTTATGTCAATTACAGAAGTTGCATATTGCAAAGCTCAAACAACCTGTAAATACCTCTGGAGAAAAGTTGGAGAGGAATAGATAAAATCCAGTGTCACTGTCGTGGCATTAATTAAAGGGACGGGACTAAAATTGGCCTAAAGATGATTTATTGTTCAAATAAACATCAATCTCAGAGGCTGTGAGATTTTGAGACAGCAAGCAGTTGGCCATAGCTCAAGATAGTCACAGGTTCTTTCTTACAAGGAAATATAGAACTTTCTGACCCAACAGGCTGATGCCACAGAGTTTATTTTGCTTTTCTGATCTATCACCTTTACTTATTTCTACTGCACTGCAGATACTTTTGTCCAATGGGCTGCCACTAGACATACACACATATACCTCTATTATAGTATCTAAACTCTTCATTTATTCTGTCCAATCACATTACTACACTATAAAACCCTTCATCATCTTATCTAATACAGTTTCTCACTTAAGGTACATTCTTACTTATAACTACAGAAACATAAGTTTATGATTTTTCTATTCAATGTTTGTGCACCTTGCTTTCACACCTTAGGCTTCTTCTAAGGCTGTAAATCAAACCCTTTTGACTCTGTGAAGATTTCTGTCTTTCTGACTCCCACAGTTCAGGATAAGTTTGGCAGGCTAAAAAAGAAAGGTAAATAATTTGTCACAGGGCACAAGAGTCAAAGCCACTCTGCTCAGTGCTAGCAAAGCAAGGAACACTGAGAGTATCTTTGTACTTCCCTCAGTTAATGCATGCCTGGTTTAGACTGATTGACACTGCACTTTAAAGACAAAAACTAAGTCATGAAACCTTTCAAATTATCATATTTGACTGAATTTTCATCCATTGATTTTACTCCACCTGCAGCGCACTAGACAAGGTAATAATTTATGATAATTATATGAAAATATACAATTAATATTCATCACCTCTCATTTCTCATCACTTTAGATGATCAGTAATGCAGAGTAAAAATGCTGTCAGATTTCTAATTGCTTTGTAATGGGCCTGAAATAGGGAAATCGTTAAAGACAAACAATCTGTCACTTGTCTGTTACCTTAACTATCTATCACTTAAAAAAACCCTCATTAAATACATTGCTAATGAACGACAAAAGACTGTACTCAGTGTGCCCAGATGTACCTTTTTAAACAATATTGTAAATTGCTTAAATAATTCCCAAGACGTTTTCAATCATTTCTGGGGAAATTTAATGGAAAACATATATTTTCCGTGCACGTTACATCTCATTTGTTCACATCATTATGACATTTAGTCTATCATATGCACATCTCCTGGGAGAGAAAACTTTTTCTTTTTACTGTTGACAAATCTGATCCAAATAAAACAAATTCTGGAAGAACCCAACATTCACATCTCTGACCCCTCTCTCTTAAAAAAAAAAAGAAAAAAAAATCTATTAATAATTTTAAAATAATCCCATCTCCTCCAAGGATTTTTAATATCTAGATTAAAAAGAAGTCCAACATTGTTCAACGTTGGACAAATTATTTTATCTCAGTTGTTTTCAAGAGACAAAACTCAGAATGGTCACTTCTACCACTCTTTTGAGTCAGCTGTCTTCTACAGCTCTGACAGAAAAAAAAACCACTTGAAAAAAATTCTTCTCCTGACAGAAGAGCCAGGATGAAAACAGCACATCAGAACTATCAGTGAGACTCCCTAATGAAATCTTGTACTATTATTTGCCACATTAATTAATTGCTGAGATTAACTGTCACATTAAAGCATTGAAAAGATGAAGACAACGACTGCAAAACATTATTTGACACAAAATATTCTTCTTTGCATTACTTAACATGCTCAATCTCTTACATTTATCAAAACCCAATCAATATTCAGTGCTTATTTATGATGCTGAAAGAGGTGTAGATGAGATACTAGGAAGGAATTGGTCCCTGTGAGGGTGGGCAGGCCCTGGCACAGGATGCCCAGAGAGGCTGTGGCTGCCCCTGGATCCCTGCAAGTGTGCCAGGGCAGGCTGGATGAGCAACCTGGGATAATGGAAGGTTCCCTGCTCACTACAGGGGCTTGGAACTGCATGATCTTTAAAGTCCTTTGCATTCCAAACCATTCTAGAACTCTCTATGTAGCAGCATAAAACCAACATGATCAAAAAAAAAAAAAAAACCAAAAAAAGCACATAAAAAAAAAGGCAAAAAAGCCTTACTACTCTTATCAAGACTTTGCAAAATACCATCTAGAAGTACAAATTGTAGTTAATAATGACAAAGTCTGGATGTTTCAGCTGGTCCATCATTTGTACTCATTTTTTCATGCAGTATACAAGAAGCACACACAGTATCCAGTTAAATCTCTAAATAATTCTCCTACATTCATTCTAGAACTCTCCAGTCAAGTCCCTAAATGATTCTCCTAAAACCATTCTAGGACTCTCCAGTTTAGTCTCTAAATAATTCTCCTATAACCATTCCAGGACTCTCCAGTTATGTCTCTAAATAATTCTCCTACATTCATTCTAGAACTCTCCAGTCAAGTCCCTAAATAATTCTCCTAAAACCATTCTAGGACTCTTCAGTTCAATTAATTCTCCTATAACCATTCTGGGACTCTCCAGTTGTGTCTCTAAATAATTCTTCTACAATCACTCTAGAACTCTCCAGTTAAGTCTCTAAATAATTCTCCTATAACCATTCTGGGACTTTCCAGTTAAGTCTCTAAATAATTCTCCTACAACCATTCTGGGACTTTCCAGTTAAGTCTCTAAATAATTCTTCTACAACCATTCTGGGACTCTCCAGTTAAGTCCCTAAATAATTCTCCTACATTCATTCTAGAACTCAGTTAAATCTCTAAATAATTCTCCTATAACCATTCTGGGACTCTTCAGTCTAAATAATTCTCCTACATTTATTCTAGAACTCTCCAGTTAAGTCCCTAAATAATTCTCCTACAACCATTCTGGGACGCTCCAGTTAAATCTCCAATTAATTCTCCTATAACCATTCTAGGACTTTCCAGTTGAGTCGCTAAATAATTCTCCTATAATTCTGTGACAACACAGCCCAATATTATATGACATTGTCAAGAAAAGCATCTACTAAACAGTTAAATATTCTCACAAAAATGTCTGAAACCACCAACTTACAGCTAAAGTCTCTTGAACAAGAGCAAGAAACTTTTCAGTATATCCAGATGCCCTGCTCCAGTGACATGCACAGCACCCGTGCATGCTCACATAATTAGAGATAATTAAGCACGCCTGGTTTCTTACAGAAGTGTCTCATATCTCCATCCTGGGACAACAATCCCAGAGTTCCTGGCAAGTTCTCCACACTCTCCTGGCACTTACCTACTCTTTTTAAATTATTTTTTCTTTCAGAAGGGGGAAAAGGCAGCAGAACCCTTGCTGCACGGAGCTGTGTGGTGCTGACTCACCAGCCAGAGCATTTGTTCTCAGTCTGCTTTTCCCTCTCCCCTGAATACCCACTCCCATTTAACACATCTGGAACTGAGTTAATTTTTATATCTCTAGAGACTGAAGATTATCAAATTGCATTAAAACTGACCAGCCAGTCAGGGCACGATTAGCTATGGCTGACCCAACCCATATTTAATACAAAGTATTCATCTTTGCATGACTTAAACATGTTCAAGCTCTTAAATGTATCAAAACCCAATCAATATTCAGTGCTTATTTATGATGCTGAAAGAGGTTCAGATTAGATATTATGACTTCTGAAACTGGGCAGATTAAAAGAGAAACTGAGACACAAAAACTGTGATACCAGACAAGGCCAGTGGTGCTTGAACACCATGTTCTATTAAATATTATAAATATTTGTAAACATTTATATATTTATATATATATATATATATATAATATAAAGCTTATTTTCTTTTACTTTGGCATGCTGAGCATGCACAGAAAAGAACAAGTGTTTCACTTCCAAAATTGTTCCACTGACTCCAGAAATAATTCCTTAACATGTACAGTTCATTTTCTATTTATATAATTAATATATTAATTTTATACATATGTATTATATTTTATTAATAATATTTTCCTATATAATATTATATATTTTATATATTTTATCTGATACATATTATATATATACTTTTTATATATAAAATTTCCATTTAGATTTTTCTATTTCTGTTTATTTTCTATTTTCTCATTGCAGATATACAGTTGCTCACAATCTGTCAAACAACTCTGTGGTTCAAATACTGCATGAGCTGGTACCAATCCTATCACGATTTAAAATTGAAAAAACCCTCAATATGCAACACTCAGGAATTTTTGGCATAAAGGATAAACAAGAAAGGAAATTGTATCTAGTCTTTAGGAAGATATTAACCATTTTTGGTGATAGCACAGGTGTAGTGACCAATCTCCAGGACAACGCCACATTTTTAAAAAGCTTTCAAATGTTTTTTAAACTTGTTAAAAACCACACCAACCCCTGTGAAGGAGGAGCCACACGGAACCACGCTGAAACCTTTGCCCAAGAAGAAAATTCTCATTTCAAAAGGGACCCTGACAAGCAGCATTTTGGGACTTTTGTTGGTCAGAGTGACCCTGAGATGTGTTGGAAAGTCTCTTTTCTCAGCTTGGCAGTCAAAGAAGGAGTCAGAACTCTTCTATTCTCGTTCTCAAGGTTGTTTATTGTACCATATCTATAAAATTCTTTCTCCTGTCCAGCCGAGGTCCGTTCAGCAGGACAGTCAGAGGCACTCTGGCCACCCCCAGGGTGGTGTTGCCTTTTTATACTAAAAACTATGTGTGCATTATTTACAATTACTTCCCAATACCTATCACCTATGTTAGACAGTGAGCTTCTACTCCAAACCAATCCAAAAGTGCCACCATCACAGTAGAGATGGAGGCCAAGAAGGAGGAGAAAGCCTGGACATGCTTTGATTCTTCTATCTTGCCTCTTGAACCCCCATTCTAAAAACTCTAAAAATCTATTTTTCACCTTGTGACAAACTAACTATTATTCTACTTAGACTTTCGTGGCTTGCAGATCCATTTAAAGGGGAAGTGTGAACTGAGTTTGCCTGGAGAAACATTTAGGGATTTTGCTAGCTTGTTTTGCCTAAGATACCAAAAACTAAAGTCTACAGCATCCACTCAAGTTTTTGGGGGGGATTTTATTGGGTTTGGAGTTTTTTTGTGGTGTTTGGTTTTGTGTTTTTGTTTGGGGTTTTGTTTGGTTGGTTGTTTTTGGGGAGTTTTATTTGTTTGTTTAGGGGTTGGGTTTTTGGTGTTTGTGGTGGGGGTTTTCGGGTTTTTGTTTGCCCTGTTTTCGTATTTTCAGGGGCGGGCTGGGGGTGTAAGGCGCCTTGTGCTTTCTTGTTTCTAGTGAGGAAACGTTTTTACATCATCAAAAACCTACTTCCAGAGCTTGATTTGTTTCACGAAGAGCACGTTCTTCCTTCTCCTTCAGCACAAACGTCCCACAGAACGAAGAAACCGCGGCCCCACTCCGGACCCAAGGCCGGCGGGCCGGGCTGCCGAGCTCCGCCTGCGGGGCCGGGCGGGAGGCGGAGTCCCTGCGGGGAGAGCGGCTGTGGGGCTCTCACAGCGAGCGAAGGGCAACGGGACGGTGCCTCAGCGGTGCCTGCTCGGCCCGAAGCCCCGGCAGCCGGAGCGCGGGGGCGGCGGGGCCGGAGCAGCTCCGGGCCGGGCCGGGGGAGCCGCGGTCGCCATGGAGACGCGTCAGGCCGCGCTTCCTGCCGGTGCGGCGCCACTGCTGCCCGGCTGGAAACAACCGAGGGGGAGCCGGCCGAGCTGCAGGGCGTAGAGTTCCGCGGGGCAGAGGAGGGTGTTTCCCGCCGGATGAGTTAGGCGTGCGCTGCCATGGATGGTGCGGGGCAGGTGGGAGCGCGGGGCGGCCGCGGGGGCCGGGGAGGGACCGCGGGGTCCGAACCGAACCGGGCCGGACGGGATTGCGGGCGGCGGGAGGGCTCCGGCAGCGGTGCGTGAGGCCGCGGCCTGGGCCGAGCCTCCGCGGTGCCGCCCGGCGCTGTTATGCGGGAGCGGTACCGGAGAGCGCGGCTCCGGGGCGGGCAGGACGGGAGCGCGGCGCTGTCTCCCTGGCCCGCGGTGGTGTCCCCCGGCCCGCGGTGCTGTGCCCCGGCCCGCGGTGCTGTCCCCCGGCCCGCGGTGCTGTCCCCCGGCCCGCGGTGCTGTGCCCGGGCCCGCGGTGCTGTCCCCTGCACCCGGAAGCAGTTGTAGTGCTGGAGTGGGCAAAAAAACCTCTCAAAACTATTTTTTGTTGTTGTTTTAGAATTAATTTATAGTTATAGTGATTTACTAAGAAAATGTGGCTCTTGGTCTAGTACCGATATCCAGCTGTGACAGGCAAAGACTCTGTAAGAGTTTAAAGTTAGAAAGTGTATGTTTATTGTGGGATAGCTCCCAAATACACACTGGGATTTACAGGTGATTGCAGAGTCCTTTTAGCTATACCAGTATTGGATACCCAAAATACAAGTACATCTTCGTCATTTTAGTACATCCCATTCCCCACTTGGTATGGTAATTAGTTCAAAAGCAATTAAGGATGCGTAATTTGTTCCTCAAAAGGAGTCGGTGGTCCCTGTCATGGGGAGGTGTCAGATAATGAGGAAGTAAATGAAGTCTTCCTTGTTCTGAATTTTCTACTTTTTCAATGCAAATGTGACAAATGAACCCATTGGTAGAACTGCCATTCCCCATCTTCAATTGGTTTCAGAACAGAGCAGTTTCTATATTCTTCATTATAAACCCAGCTAACCAAACATTGTGCTGACAAGCAATCAATTATCAGTTAACTACTCACTCTTAACTTCATCAAGGCCTACCCATTTATTTTAATAAAGATAAGCTCCAATAAAGCTTATCTCTAACTAAAATCTTAGCGCCTCTAAAATCTCTAAATTCCTTAAAGTTTCTGTCTTTGTGTATTTACAAAGCTCTTGCCTACTGGCAGTGTTCTTGGGATTCCAGCTCACCTAAGAATCTGAGTGAAGCTCAAGCATTGCCATTCTGTTACTGACACTTCCTTCTCCTGTTTATTTGTTTTTCCTTTCTGGGTCATTAACTTGATGAAAATGGCCAATATTGATAGCCACACTACTGGTTAGGTTTTGCTTAGTGACCTGTGCTAACCTGGTGTGTTTTGGTTCATTTCTGTTTATCTGGTTTTACGTGCTCTCCTGCTTTAAAGAAGTTGACTTCTTGCTCAGCAGGGTGAAGAAAAAGTCATTTTGTAAAAACAAACACACACCTTTTTCTTGTGTCTTCTTGCATGGATCTTATTCCCATTTTGAAAAATGTCACACTTTTATGTACTTCATGTTTTTATGTGTTAGGTACGGTATAGCTTCAAAGTCAAAAGTTTGTTTTAAAAAGTTTTTGTGTAAACGGTGTGTCTGTAACCTGGGGTGTTTCTAAGCAGTTCATTTTACATACAAAATGATTTTTAAAGAAGGATATGGTGAGGCACTTGGATAGGAAACACAAGATTTCACATTTGACAGGCTGTGGGATGGAATGGCCACGTGAATTTAACTTTTTTTGCACAATAATTCTCATACAATGGTGCAGAGGTGCTTGAGGGGAACAGTCAGTTCTGTGATCCTGCAGTTTGCCATATCCTTGTTTTTGCTTTTCCTGTTTCCCTTCCAGGTTGTGATTTCATGGATTTGATTTCCTAAGGCAGTGCTGAGGCAGGGATTGCAAACCCATCAGGCCATGGCCCTGGGCAGGATGGAGCAGAAGGACTGGTACAAGGTCCTGGGGGCCAAACCTTCAGACAGCCCAGCAGAACTGAAAAGGAAATACCAAAAGCTTGCTTTGTTGGTAAGGCTGGATTTGGTCTTTGGGATACACTGATTTATGGATTTGGTCTTTGGGATACACTGATTTATGTATTTGATCTTTGGGATACACTGATTTATGTATTTGATCTTTGGGATACACTGATGGATTCCTTGCTGCTTTGGTGCCAAGGTTAGGATTAAATGTGTGAGAAGGTATTTTGTGTTTGGACTCAGATGTTTATGGGTTCTTATTCTACAGGCTCACAAACTGTGAGCTCTACAGCACTTCACTCTAACAAACTAAAAATGGAGCTGTATCTCTCTACAAGGCCTTTTAGGGATAAACTGTCCAATTATGGAATGAGACCTAAATTATTGTTACTTTTAACCCAAAAACCAACCAGCCATGCCCACAATGTGGACTTTTTATCCAATTACACAAACCCACCCAAACCCATGGAGAAGAAGGTGAAGAAGGACCAGCCTCCACCCTAAAACCTCCATCTTGCTTTTTATCTATTACTGCATTCTAAACCCTTAAACTCTGAGTTTCCCACCCTGTGATATCACACACTTCTATTCAAACTCCACACCC
>JAWWEY010000273.1:1718364-1733909 GCA_035582745.1 Loriotus luctuosus
TTTTCTTTTTTCTTTTTTTCTTCTTTTCTCTTTTTCTTTTTCTTTTTTCTTTATTCCCCTTTTTTCCTTTTTTTTCTTTTTTTTACTGTTTTTTCTTGCTTTGTGTATAAGAAAGGCTGCGATCCCAGCAGTTCAGCTTAGGAAGACTTTTTTTTTCTTTTTTTCTTTTTTTTTTCCTTTTTTTCTTTTGCCGTTTTTTTCTTTTTCCCTTTTTTTTTCCCTATTTTTTCTTGCTTGAAAGGCTGCGATCCCAGCAATTCAGTTTAGGAAGACTTTTCTTTTTTCTTTTTTCTTTTTTCTTTTTTCCTTTTTTATCCTTTTTTTTCATTTTTTTCCTATTTTTCCTTGCTTTGTGTACAGGAAAGGCTGCGATCCCAGCAGTCCAGTTTAGGAAGAGTGCAGGGGATGGAACAGATACTGAAGAACATCAGGAAACTTTGTGGCTCGCCCTTGGCTGGGGCAGAGCAGAGGGACAAAGCCGGGCTTTGCTGTGCCCTGCTTAGCATTAGGTGGCAGTAGCGTGTTGTATTTGGCAGCTGCTTTGTCCTTGGCTTTTTCTCTTTGGTGTCTTCCGTGCAGTTTCATCAGTGGGAAAAAAAAAAACCCGTGTATTTGATTTCTCACAGGTTTTATGAAATGCTGATTTCTGCTTTGGCTGTGGGGCAGCTGTGCTGTGGGCAGAGGTGGGGTTGGTGTGCTGGGGTGTGTTCATGATTTATTTTCTGGTCTGTGGTACCCATCAGTGATGACATCAAGCACACACATGCTGGTGATAAATGTGCTGTTAATGGCCAACAGAGTTTAGTTCTGCAGCCCTTACTTTCCATGAGCTGCTACCACATCTAAACATAACATAGCCTGCTAGATGAAGTAGCCTTGGGTGGGTTTGTTTTGCTTTTTGCCTTTATTCTTTGATAAAAACAATCTTAGGCTCAAGAGAAAGTTGGTAGGGACATAATGAACCTTTCAGCTCGGCGGTGCTATTGTCACTGCAGGTCTTGGGTGAGTGCAGTCACCTTGTGACCCTTTTGGGAGGTTGTTCCTTCCCTCCATCCTTGCTTCTCCAGGTAAAGGAGCTCAAGGATTCCAGAGCTGTGTTGCATTGTATTAACTGGGCAGGGTGATCAATTAATGGGAGAAGAGCAGGAAAGTGTTGACAGAACATGCTCCCTAATTAGTACCTGATGGACCATGTAGGCCACTGTGGGCTTGTCTCAGGGTGGCAACTGTGCAAGACCTTGATATGCACAGCAGACCTGTGGAAAGGCCAGGGAAGGAATATTCATTGCTGGAATATTTCCCTTCCCACTGCAACCCTGGGGCAGCTCCATCCTCCACATATCCAATTCTCAACCCTGGGTTTTGTCCAGGTCTTGCTCTGAAGTCATGTAGCCTTCTGTTTGCCCAGGTATTTTTTAATGGAAGAGCTGCTGACCTACAAATGGGTGTTTTGTTTTGTTTTGTTTTTTTTAAATAAAACTGTGTAGTAAGAGAGAAACACAAGGGCAGCGAGATTTCCTGATGGCTCCTGTGGTCAAATGGCAGAAAATTCTAAGTGAAGAGTCCCACAATGCTGGTTTTGGGTTACAGAGCAGGGCTCCAGAGTTTTTCAGGTGAAACTTGTGAATTGAAAAGCACTTTGAGTCTAGGAAGGTGGGATGCCAGAATCATTTAGTTACTGGTAATTAGTGGTGTCTTCCCATTAATTTGTATAAATACATTGGTAATTAATTCACATTCTTCATTCAGAAGTTCCTCTTGCAATTACAGAAGTTTAATGTTTACATGGTTAAATTAAAGATTTTTCCAAAGCTAACTCGTTTTCTCCTGCAGTTTAAACTTCTTTGTTTTACTGAGATAAACATCTTCCTGTTTTATTGAGTAAATACCCTCTCTTTTTTGTGTGTGTAAAACAGTGTATTTTTTTACCCTGCCCTAATTTTCCAAGTTCAGCTGGTGAAGCTGGAAAATGGCTTCTTGCTGTGACCTTTCAGTGAGTGCCACAGGGTGGGGGCCAAGTGCACGTTTGGCACTTTTTTCCCTGATTGTCACAGGTGCCTAAAACGTGCTTTCCTTAAATTTTATTAGCCAAATGTTCAAATTCCAGTTTAATAAAGGAACTAACTGATCATTTGGCATGTGCTCTGATTTAAAACCCATCTCAGAATGGATTGTGCAAGAAGAACTCTAGTTGGGCCCTAGAGCACAGCAGCCAGCCTGCCCTCAACCAGAGCAAATGCTCATTTGGAGGCTTGGGTGCTCACCTAGGGCTGACATAGGCATGGAAAAGATATAATATATAAAATATCGATTATTTATTTATTTATTTATTTATTTATATGTATAATTTTATATATAATATATGTATAAAATTACATATTATATAATATATATAAATTATATATATTATATATATGTTTTATATATAATTTATTTATAAAATATAAATAATGTATATAATGATACATAAAGTAAAATATAATCTATAATCTATAATATATTATACATTGTGTTATATATTATATATTGTATTATATATATACAATATAATATATATAATATATTGTGTATATACAATATATAATAATACAATATATATTGTATTATTATATATTGTATCTATTGTACCTATTGTATATATTGTATATTATATATTATGTATTATATATAATATAGAAATAAATTATATGTATACAATATTGTATATATTGTACATTATGTATTCTCTTATATATACAATATAATATATAATATGTATAATTTGTATAATATATTTTATATATATCTAATACATATAACATATGTAATATGTATTATATATTATATATATTGAATATATAATCTATATAATACATAATGCCAGATCTGGGGTTAATTCTAGTACAGGTTGATGGGGATTTGTGGCTGAAAGTGTTCAAGGTGATGATGGAGATAAAATTAGCCAAAGTGTTAACTTGGAATGTAATTACAGAGCTCTGAGTGTTGTAGTTGCATTATATGGTTCCTTCCCTGTGCTGTGTCCAGCAGGGAGGCTGCTCAGCTTTACAGGGTGGTGCTTTATCAGCTGATCTGGAACCTTCAAGACACTCTGCATCATTTGAAAATAGTGCTGCAAGCCCTGTAATGGCAGCTCAGAACTGGGAATGGCAGGATTTGGGGTGGTGAGGGGAGCCCACGCTCCTACACTGTGCTAAGCTTAGCTGCCAGTGTTCCAGATGCACAAGTTTAATTTCTTTGGTAGCTTTAAACATTCATTTATTGAGCCCTGAGGCCAATCGAAGCAGAATTACTTCTTCATGAGGGCTGGGGGCCTGGATCAGCCACATTTTAAACTGGCTGAGGACAGAGATTTTAGGGGGGGTACCCTGCATTAAAAAAAACCCCAAAGTCAGTCTGAACTTTGCAGTGGAGGCAGAGTTTTCCCAGCAGCTCTCACACTGATCTCTCCTGCTCACAGTCTGCAGCAAGAGTCCCTCTGATGAGCACTTCTGGATCAAAGCAACAAAACTCTATCTCCAAATGGAATTTTAGAAAGAGGAGGAATGCTGCACTAAGCTTAATTGTCCAAATTTGATGCCAGAGCTATGGGAAGATGAAGACTGAACAGAGTCTTTTTGTTGAGAGAGAGAAAAAAACTGAGTACAAAGGAAATGTCAGCCTACCATAATATTTTGATTTTTGCAATAATTTTAAATAGTTGTTGATTTCTTAGATATTTATAGGTGTGGCTTACGTATTGTGGCCCAGCTTGAGAGATTTTGTTTTAGGAATTGTAATTGCTTTCTTACTAAAATGTGTCCTCACGGTCTGTAAATAACCAGAGAAATGGATGCAATTATATGACCCAATCCAGCCCTTGTTTAGCAGTTAATTTCTCCAGATTTCTATGAGCATTTGTTCAGGCCTACACAGATTTGGTTGTTGGTTTAAATCTAGCCAAGGCTGGTGGTGTCTTAATTGCTACCACAGAGCAACCATTTGGCCTGTGTGAGATGGATGTTGTCAAGGTACCTTCTGCAAGGCAGACATTCATCCACTGGGAATGTATCAAGAAAGTTTTCATTAATTGGTCCCTTTGTTGGCATTCGTGGCAGAGCAGCCAAAAACTGAGTATGAACAGACACTGTGTCAGGGGGTGAGATTTATTGGCAAGTCTCAGTAAAAAGTGGTATTTACTACATAGATTGTAAGCAGGGGCAAAGGAGTTTCCTCCTCAGAACAGGCTGGCATTAAATTTACTGAGGTGGTTTGTTTTTTTTCTAATGTAACAAGAATCCAGCCTCAGTCAGAAGTTAAATAGGAAATAGCCACTTTATATTTTTCTGCTTAATGTTGGCTGTCTTGCAGCTTCTTTGTAATGTGATGTGAAGTGTTATGATGGGCTCTGTGACGTGCAGACAGATTCACATCGACCCATGGATGTGTCAGATGAGAACACTTGACAGGTTTTGTCCTGACTTCATTTGCTTAACCTGTGGATAATGACAATTACAGCTGATAATGTGTACACGTAGAATAAAGCAGGACAAATGGTTTTAAACAGCTCCCAATTTCGGGATTTTTATGTTCACAATAATTTCTGCATTTTGAGCTTGTCTCTTTGTTAAAAGGATGAACTTCATTGTATTGCAAGGAAGATACTGATTTGTTCATTTTCTCTAAGTGCAGCATGATGGTTTAATTTTGTACAGAGCAAAGCTGTTTGCATGAGGCTTGCTTCAACCCATTTTAATTTTTTTTCTGCCATAGTGTGCTATAAATAAAATAACCATTTGGACTTAATACTCTGAGGGGCAGAAGTTCTGATTCTGAACTTTGAATATATTGCCTGTTGGATATTGAACTTTGATAAAAGAATAAATAGATTGAACCCCCTAATACTGCTAATGGGATTCCAAACTGCTTGGTATTAATCTGTGCAGTTCCCATGAGGAGTCAAAGTTTCATCCTCTTGGATTCCCAGCCATGAGTCTGGCCATGTGGCTGGGAAATAATGGCTTGGGTTTCTCTCTTTGTCCAGCTGCTTCCAATGTTTTCCCCATCCTTATTTTCTGTTCTGAGCAGCAGTGTCCAGCTGCCTGTGCCAGGACAGGGCTGTCAGTGCTGTGTCCTGCTCTCAGGCTGTTTATCCAGGGCCTCTGCCACTTCAGTCCACCAGTTTTGTGGACTTGGATCTCTTCTCTTTGCAGTTTTAATTCAGTTCTTTTATTCATCAAAAATGTGCCTGCACCACCTAGGAAGAGTGTTCTCTTTGTCAAGCTTGGATTGAATTTCTCTTCCCTGACCATTGCTGAGTGTCTTTCATCCCTGTTTATTTTTTGATATAAATACACATCTTTTTTACACATTCTGGGAGGTGTTGTAGTGTAGGTTGTGAAAATTCTTTTTTTTAAAAAAGGTAATTCATAGTTGGATGGAAATGATACTTCTCATTGCATTGCATGGATAAAATAATGTCTAGCTATAAAAATACTCTATGCCTAACATGGAGAAAGGGTTAAGGATGCTGAGCTGCTGATTTAATTTGAGATGTTAATATTCTATCATTTGCTCGTGCTTAAAGGTCAGGTTTAGTCATTAGATGTAGTTCTTTCAAAGGTAGAAATACTTGGTGCATCTTAGTAATCCTCTGGTAAAATCCCACTACTTGATTTACTCAGGGCACATCTCCAGCTTCAAATATATCCCTTATTCAAATACAGGCACACATCCCCTATGGAAATAAAGCAGGAATTCAAGACTTGTCTAAACTTGTCAGCTCAATTTAGCAAGGTGATTCCATGAGACTGTAGATGATTTCAGAGCTAAAACTCTTTAATAAATCAGGTTGTTTAGAAATTTACTGTGCTGTAAGTGTTGGTTTTCCTCACTGCTTAATGGTTACTTTATGGCTCATAATAGTAAGTCCAGAATAATTTAACTTGAATTTTTGAGCTCTGGTGGTTTCATCATTGTTCTTTGCCTGTCATTACTTTTGAAATTTAGAACCTTAAAAATGGTTTCCTCTATGGGGAAAAAAGATCTAAATGGTGTATAATAAAAATTTTAAAATCTGAAAATATTTCTCCAAAATAATCCTCTCAGAAGAGAAGAATTTAATGCAGCTGCATTTGATTCATCCTTTTTATATAAATTTTTATTTTCTGCTGAAGATTTCTGCAAAAGCTTGACAACTTTGCAGAAAATATTGGAAAGTAGGAAAGACAAAGCTGCAGAAGGTAGAGAGTACTCCTTAGTTTGATCCTGGAAAAAAAAACCCTGATTTCTCTTTAGTTTCCTCAGTTAGAAAAAATAAGTCTACATTTTAAGTGGCTTACTTAAAAGTTATGTTATTTCAGCAGGGGGGAGTTTTTTATAGTTATCTGTGAAAATACACTCTAGTAGATATATTTCACTTACAAAAAGTGATTTATAATTTGGTAGTAGCTTTCCTAGAAAATGAAGCCTCCTGCCTTGATGTACAGAATTAGGGATGTGGTGCATCTTTTGTTTTTGGAGTGAACAGCCTTTATACACAAGGCAAAATAGCCATAGTGATGTATTAATTACTAAATGAGAAGGGATAGCACATTTTAAACATTTTCTAAATAGCCAGCTTTTTCAATCTGGTGTGTGGAAAAGCAGCTGTCAGTAAAAGTTTGACCACATGAAGTGGTCACATTAAGCTGGGTATTCCACAGTTTAGGAGGAGATTACAAATCATTACAAATCCAGTGTAAAACTCAGGCCTGTAAAGCTTCCACTGAGCTGGATTCAGCTGATCCTCACTGGGTGCTGTCAGTGTGTGTCTTCCATCAGTGCTTATTATTTAATATAAATATGCTTCTTTTTACACATTCTAGAAGGTGTTGTAGTGTAGATTGTGAAAACTGATTTTTTTTTAAGAAGGTAATTCATAGCTGGATGGAAATCATACTTCTCACTGCATTCCACAGACAAAAATATCTCCCATGCTAAACCATGACAATGAATAGGGAAGAGGAGATCACCAAAATCCATCCTATTTCACCTCCTGCCATACAAAACCAAAACCCAGCTCTGCTTCTGCAGGCAGCTCCTCTGGAGAGGGAGCAGGGCCAGACACAAAGGTCTGGTGACCAGGAGTGAGGGGAGGTCCCAAAAAAGAGTTTGATTTGTGTCTGAAGGGAAAAGGTTTTTTACAGGAAGGGTGAGAAAGTTCTGGAATGTTCTGCCTGGGGAGGTGGTGCAGTCCCCATCCCTGGGTGTGTTTAACAAAGCCTGGATGTGGCTCTGGGTGCCAGGGCTTGGTTGGGCTCAATGATCTTGAAGGTCTCTTCCAACTCAGTCATTCTGGGAATTCCCAAGGAGGTGGTGGAGTCACCATCCCTGTTTAACAAAGCCTGGATGTGGCACTGGGTGCCAGGGCTTGGTTGGGCTCAATGATCTTGAAGGTCTCTTCCAACCATGTGAATTCTGTGAATATTGACACCAGAGTGCTCCCTCTGAACTTCAGCACTTTTGTAAAGTCTTCTCTGTGTCTGAGTGGCTGAACAGAGTCTAAAACAACTGGAGAGAGGACACTTTGTTTGCACTCTTGGAGAGGGAAGAGCAGGCCAGTTAAATCAAGAGTGGATTTTTGCTGCAGACAAATTCCTGGATTTTGATTAGCAAGCCTAGAGAGTGGGAAAATAAGTCAGTAAGAGCATAACAATAAGTACATAAATCCAGATGAAATGGGGTCACTGGAAAAAAAGAAAAGAATAAGAGGAGTACTAGAATAAAAGAGCTGATGTTTGAGGATTTTTCTTAGTGTAGATGTAGTTTGCTAAAGGCATTAGGTGAGAAAGGCCAAGAAAGGAAGGAGCAAATAGGTTCAGAAGGCATGGAGACCAAAATGGAGAGGAATAGATAGATAGAGATGCATATTTTAATGAGTAGGTCCCTTACAATGGAGTTGATGAAATTGAAGTCTTCTAACATAAAAATTGCACATGCTGCAGAAAATAAATTTTCCAAATCTGTAGGAAAGGAGTTAAGGGCTATGTGTTAAATCTGGAGAATAATTAATTTTCTGCATCAGTGATTATCTTTCCACGGTACTTTTGTGGTGTGGGGCTTTCAGTATAGTTCAGAATCATTTCTCAGTCAAACAAGGTTTTGGTGCAGCAAAGTGTGACCAGTGTGGTGGGAGTGTTTTCTCAACATGGTTGGCAGGACAGAAGCCAGTATGCTTGGGTCTGCTTTGGGCAGTCAGTCAGTCATTCTTCTCTATATTTCTAAGAAACTGACCTTGAGAAGGTGTGGGCTTTGTGGCCAATCCAAATACCTAGCAGTTATCTATACAATGACTTCATGCAATGACCAAGATTTTTTGGTTTTGTTTGCACCTTAGAATTTTGTCATCTTCAGTTGAAGAGATAGAAAAGGGAGGAATCTTTATGGATCACAAGTGTTCTTCAGCTGTATTTTTAGCAACTTATAAGGTAGTCTTCAGTCTTGAATGCAGAGGGGACTTCAAGTGGAACAAAACCAGGATTTTGTACATATGTGAGTTGGAGGGACGTCCACCTGTGTGTGGAAAAGCACCTGTGAAAAAACGTGAGGTGGAAGCATTTTGCTGTTGTTGCACAGGGGATTTATGTGCTGATAACTGATCGTTACTGATCACTAATTTATGTACTGATAACTCATCATCACTGGTAGCACCCATCAGTGCCAATGACAGATCCATCAGTGGGCAAACAGCCTCCAGGAGAAGTGCTCCTTCACATGTGGGATTTTGTCAACCACACACGTTACTAGTATTGTTTCCTTTCCAAAATGAATTATAAACTCAGATTCATTTAATCAGAAATGTGCTTAATCACTGATAGAACAGGTATTGTACATCTTAAAATCTGCTTCACATTTCAGTGGCCCAGCTGATGCTGCCATAAAGGGCACTTAAAGCTCCAGAATAAGGGAAAATTTGGTCTATGATACAGTTATCAGCTGTTAGGCCTGAATATGTTGGAACTATTATATTATATTATATTATATTATATTATATTATATTATATTATATTATATTATATTATATTATTTTGATTATATTGGAACTTTCTCAGCTTAAATGCTGTTTCCTGTTGCTCTGTCACATCTCCTGAGCAATTTAAAATAGCAGAAAAAGAGATTACTGGAGATGAATTCAAGGAAGATGGAGCTTTGAGGGTTCTTTTTCAGTAGGCATTGGAACCACTCTAGTCAGAATGCTCTGCTCTGCACAAGTGAGAGAAAACGTGTTACCATTTTAATTATTATTGCCTGTTTAACGTGGGATTTCTTGAATAACCATGTCCTTGAATAATCATTTCTTAACGAAAATGACAGAGTTTTGTAGCCAGTGATCCATGATTTTAAGTATTTGGAAGGGCTATTGATTCACTGAACTGGAAGAAATTAAAGATGTTCAGGCATATTTTCAAAAGTAGAATTACATGTAGTATAAATTATATTTGATCATGTATATTTTATTTACCATTTAAATCATAAAAAAAGCTAGGCCTGTGTAATGCAGCGTTCAATTGATCTGTTACAGCTTCAACTAAACATTGGTGCTTATGTTTAAATCTGTGTTTATGTTTAAATATTTTTAATTTTTTTTTAATTTTACATCTGTGTTTGTGTTTAAATATGTTTAGCTCTATGAAGTGTTACAAGAGCTGCCAGCAACTCCTCTTGTCCCTGTGTGTACCTATTTCTGTTTGTGCTAGTCACTCTCCAGGTAAATTGTCCATAAGGCCAGTGATTGGTGCTTATGTTTAAATATTTTTTAATTTTTTTAAATTATAAATCTGTGTTTAAATATGTGTAGCTCTGCAGAGTGTCATGAGAGCTGCCAGCACCTCCTCTTGTCCCTGTGTTGTGGTCCCCTGTGTGTGCCTATTTCTGTTTGTGCTAGTCATTCTCTAGGTAAATTGTCCATAAGGCCAGTGATTAGTGCTTATGTTTAAATCCAGCTTTATGTTTAAATATTATAAATTTTTTTTTAAATTTTAAATCAGTGTTTGTGTTTAAATACGTTTAGCTCTGCGGAGTGTCACGAGAGCTGCCAGCACCTCCTCTTGTCTCTGTGTTATGGTCCCCTGTGTGCACCTATTTCTGTTTCTCTAGATAAATTGTCCATAAGGGCAGTGATTGGTGCTTATGTTTAAATATTTTAATTTCTTTTTTTAATTTTAAATCTGTGTTTGTGTTTAAATACGTTTAGCTCTGCGGAGTGTCACGAGAGCTGCCAGCACCTCCTCTTGTCCCTGTGTCGTGGTCTCCTGTGCGTACCTATTTCTGTTTCTCTAGGTAAATTGTCCATAAGGGCAGTGATTCCATCAGCAAATTATCCAGAAAATGCCATCAGTGCACATGGTGACACTCGTGCCACTGGTGGCTCTGCTGCCCTTCCAGTGGGATAATCAAACTGGCAGGTTCCTTTTGTGCCCAGCGCCATCACCTCCCTTCCTTCGGCTCCTCAGCTTAGCCCTTCTCCTTTGCTGTGTCCTCCTAGCTGAGCATGAGGTGCATGTTGGACGGCTCCTCTCGCAGCCTGCTCCCCCTCAGCCCCCCAAGCCTTTTTGTGCTGTTGTTTTTGGTTGGCAGTACCACCCCGACAAGCAGGCGGCAGGCGCGGCAGCGGAGGAGGCGGAGGAGCGCGCACGGCGGTTCCTGGAGATCCACCAGGCCTGGAAAGTTCTGGGCAACGAGGAGACAAAACAGGAGTATGACCTGCAGCAGCGGGGTAGGTTCCTGCCAAGGAGGGCTGGAGTGGCAGCAGCTCTTTCTTTAGGCCAGGGGCTGGGAGTGTTAGTGAGATGGTGTTTTAAAATGCTGTTCAGTGCTGAACGGAATGCTTCTTTCACTCCTGTCCTACTTTCAGGCGTGGATCCATTATTTATAGCTTGAGCTACACATACATCAGCTGCTGAAAACACAGAATGACTTCCAGCAAAACGTTAGGGGGCATTCTTCCTGATAGTTTGAATTATTATGGAATTTATACTGATTGCAGACCTTAGCCCTTTTTATTTTAGAAAGGTAGCTGCATTAATTATCCTTAATTTTAAGTTTTATGCTCCGTTTTGTTGCAGTGTTTTAGATGTAAGTATTAATCCATCTACACCTAGTGTTCTTTGTGTATGAACTTATAACCAGAACCATTAGGACACGTTGTGGGTGTTAGGTAGCGTTCATAATTCATCCACAGTCTAAAGTAGACTTTCTAAAACAGGTTTGTAAATAATATTTCAATATAACGTATTAACTAGGCAGCTCTAGCACGCATTCCTTTTTATAGCTCTCAGAAAATAGCTTCTTAAAACAGTGACAGGCTGTTGTGAGAAAGAAAGGGGGGAAATGTAGGTCAGGTCTGTCACACATGGGCTACCATTACATGAAGTGATAGGCTGTCTTTCTGCTCTGGCCTCGGGATAGGAGTCCCTCAGCCTTCCATTAGAACCTTCAATAAATGTATATCCACCCTCCATGTTAATGGGGGGAGTCAATAATAGCGGCTTGCCCGTGGGGAAAGCACTCGGTGGCACTCTGCAGTGACACACTGGGGCCAGCATTGACGTGGAGCCACCACCACTGCGGAATGTGCTGATAAAAGGCCACTGTCTGTGCAGCTTGTTATTGAATTCCTGCTTTGTGCCCTGGCACACCATCAGCCCCTGGCCCTCGTGCTGATTTTTACCTCCCCACACAGCTCGGAGACACAAAGGCACCGTGGCATCACTGCAGGGAGAGAGGGTGCTGCAGATACTCGGGGGGAATTCTCCACTTAAAGGACTGCAGTGGGTTTGGTTTGGTGATTTCAGATTTCTCTGGTGATGTACTAATGAGTGGGGTGGGTTTAGTGTGGGTTAATCACCAGTGTACTTACTAACTCATTTCCTTCATATAGGATTGATATAGGAGAAATGTAAAGTACGTTTAAAACTTTACAAGGGTATAAAGAAAAATTTATTAACAGTAACCAAAAGAAAAAGTAATTAGAATCAGAACAAAACTTCTAGGACACTTCTCGTGGCTCATCACTCCTGTGAATGCCTCCCATACAAAACCACCACAATAACCTTGTATTTCAGACTTCATGTGGCTTTGGGAAGAGAGGGAGAGGGGTGAAAACAGAGTTGTGGGATAAGTATTTTATGGAAAAAATTGGATCTTGTTCTATTTGTAATGTAAACAATATTAAGATCAGACTTAAATATTTTTTTCATCTCAACGTTATTTTTTAAATGCCTGAAGGTGATGGCAGAACAGGAATTTCTGCTGCCCAGCACTCTCATGCTGTTGTACTCTTACCATTATAATATTGGTAGTGCCTTCTCTTTTCACAAATTGTATGTGCACAGGAAAAAGGAAATACTAGAGATTAAGTTGGGAATCGTTTCAGCATCTGGTGAGTTTTACCTAAAGCTTAAATTCAGACCATGAAGTTCCATTTTGCCTGGGTCAGGTTCATCCACTGGAGGAGAGAGCGACATCAGGATCTTGTTTTCCCTTGGGATTTCAGGGCATACAAATATGTCCTTAATCTATGAATTAGTCTCGACTGTAATTTCAAGATTATCTCTATTTTCTGAGATTCTTTTGCATCCAGATGAGTTCTCTGTAAAGCCATTTTAAGATTGTGGATGAAAGACTTGTTAAATAAAGGAATCAGGCCGTACCTCTGTGGAGGCAGGTGTTGGGTGATGGGACACTCTGTTTAGCACAGAGGGTGCCATTCCCAGGGCCCCTGTGCTCCAGCCACACCTGACACACATGTGCAGTGCTGCTGCATTCCTTCCAGCATGTTCCCTGGCAGCAAAATGATGGGCAAGTGAATTCTCCTTCTCTGAATGCCTGTCAAGCCGCTTCTGGAGCCACGGTTCCAGACAAATTGGTAGACACTGCCATAAAGGCTGACAGAAACAAAGGGATGGAGGCAGCAGCTAAGGGGAATAGTGATGAGAGAGAATACACAAGTTAAGGTGCAGAGGAAGGCCAGGGAGCAGGATCTGAAGGGTGGCTCTGTGTGTGTGTGAGTGTGGCTGCCCATCAGCAGGAAGCCCTTTGCAGTCCTTTCCTCATTTCACAGATTGGTTGTTTGTGCCTTCTTGTGTTACACTGACTAAATCTGAACTACTTGGCTCAGAAGTTCAGTAGCCAGAGAAGTTCCAAGGAGATGAAATCCCATGGGGCTCTGTGGTTTTAATTTTCTTTTTGTTGGAATTGTTGAGAATAACAAGTGAATGTGCTTTTGTATCTTAATACTGCTTTTCTCTGAAGGTCTCTCAATAATCTCCTAATTTTTGGTGCCTTCAGGCCATAGAGTTAAAGGGGAAGGGACAAACCACAAACTGTTCAGAGGTTAGACTCAAATACTTATGCAACTTTTTCTGATCTGGAAATCCTGTAAGAACTGCCTTTTAGTATGCTTTCTGAAATTTTTTCCAATTCATTGTTTTGCCATATAAGAACACCTTTTTATGATGACGAATCTTTTGCTTACAGTCCCTGTGAAAAATCTGGGGGATGGAAAAAAACCTGCATAACAATTTACCTGTGAAGAATGGACTTGGGTTTTTTTGTCAATAGATCTCCTTCTTATATTTTTCCATTCTTAGTTTGATATCCCACTTTAAAAAGATGAATATGCAGTTAAATCAAGCTTGACTCTGATAACTACCAAAAGTTTTTAGTGTGGATAAAACCTGTTTCACATTTTTCACATTAGAAATTTCCCAAATCCCAGAAGTTCATGCTTTTGTGACACAGCTGGAAAGAAGAAAAACTTCTCAACAGAATCAGAGAATCACAGAGGTTGGAAGAACCTTCCCAGGCCACCCTGTGCAGATCAATCTCCCACCCAAAGCCAGTTCTCACAGTCAGTTGCTCAGCCTGGCTTTAGTGTCTCCAAGGGTGGAGATTCTCAAGCTGCTCTGGGCAAAAAAAAACAACACAAGAAGTTGTGCTTAGTGCAAACCAGCTCATTTTGTAACACCTGGTCACTAAAGCAGGCTTTGCTGACAGTAGCAGTGATCTGCAGAGTGCCAGGTTATGCTGTGGGTGTGACTGAAGTGGATGTTCCTTCTCCAGCCATGGATTTGTGGCTGCAGCCCCTCAGCTGGAGCACAAGCCTTTGAACTCCCTGGAGTTAAATCTCATCTGCAACAAGTGCAGCAGGATTGGTTTGGTATTTCTATATCTCTTTGTTATGAAAATTCTTCACGTGACCTTGTTGAAATTTCAAATTAAAGTAAGTGTGATTGTTTCAAATTGAGACAACAGCTAAGAAAAGACTCAGAAAAGTCAGAAGAGTCTGAAAAGACTCAAATTTAAGTAATTGTTTTAAAACTGAAAAGCCTATTTGAAAAAATTACCTTGTGAAAACATGCAGTGAGTATGTGGTGATTTTTATGCAGAGTAGATACTGTGAACAGTATTTGACTGACAGTACATATCTTGAAGTTTCATTGTGTTTGGTTTGAAAAAAAAATCAATCCTAAGTATGTATGCCTGATAAAGAGCTAGAAAAATCTTTCAAGTACTATGACTATTTTTACTATAACCATAAACTGTTGAAAGGGTTGAATTTCCATTTACTGCTTGCAACCCTTTCCCTAAAACTCAGCCTTAAATAGCCCAAGAAATATTTATTGTATCTCCAAGTGAAACTTAAATGCCTTTCCTCTTTTACAATTTCTGAATGACCCAGCAAGGGCTCCAGTAAAGCTTTACTGAACCAAGCTGCTAATAGTTATTTAATGTTGTTCTGTAGCCTGAAAGAATCTCAGTAGATTTTTCCTTTTAATCTCTTTGAATTGCAGGCTCATAAACCTCTCTGATGAGCCTGCCAGTGTTTTCTTAGATCCTGCAGTTGAGACAATGGAGCTGCAGAATCCTTTCACCTCTTGTTGTCAGACAAATCCAATAGATGGCAAAGCCAGGCAGGCTGTGCTGCTGGGAATTAAAATTTGTTTCACAAGTTCTGGTCCTCACACTTCCCCCCTGGATGTTCAGGGTGGGTTTCAGAAGTGACAGCTCTGAAGAAAACTCAGTACACAGAGTTTTACAGCCTGAGCAGACATCACAGAACTCAGCACTGGGACATTCCCACTCTCCTTGGGGCTGGGAGGGAAAATGGGACACCAGTTTGCTTCAGACAAGCACCAGCAAGGAGCTGTGGTTGTAATAACAGTGATACAGATGAAATAAGGAAGGACACAAAAATCTGAGAGCCATTGGGTCGGATGTTCTGCTTGCAAACTCAGACTGGGCTGTGCTTCTGTTTTTAAGTGGCTTCCTCTGTTTCTGCTGTCTCAAAGTGCATTAGGCTGGGTAATGGTTTTAGTAGGAGAGCTAGAAAATAAAAAAGCTTGTTCAACTCTGGAAAATGTTCCTCGTGCTTGAACCAGCCAGACAAATAAATGCAGTGTGCACAGCTGCCTGACAAGAGCTGGTACTGGATTATGTGGGAAGTCAAGAGTCCAAACCCTTCTGAGCTCTGCCAGGCTGGGGCTGTGAGCACTGCCCTGGGGAGCTGTGCCAGTGCCCAAACACCC
>JAWWEY010000273.1:1734282-1765969 GCA_035582745.1 Loriotus luctuosus
CTCGAGGTGAGGCCGCCCCAGCTCAGAGCAGAGCAGGACAATCCCTGCCTTGCCCAGCTGGCCATGCTGTCCCTGATCCTTCAGCATCTGAGCATCAGATGGAGAATAACAGGGAATAACAATCTCTGTTCAGCCTGGGAATTGGGAGGAGTATTATTTTTGCCCATTGATTTTTTTATTATTATTATTTTCAAAACTACAATTGCAGGGATGAATTAGAAAAGCTTTGTTGAAATTCTGCTCCCTGGGCTTTGTATTATGCCATATTTGGAATAGAAGAGAGAGGAGACTTTTCCTCAGCTGCTTCTTCATTACTTTAATGGTTGGACTCAAAGATCTCAAAGGTGTTTTCCAGCACAAATGATGCTGTGGTTCTATGATTCACAGTTACTTTACTTGGAGTATGGTAAGCTCATGAATTTGCATTGTACCAGTTCTCTTCAGGTGGCCCATCTGCCCTTTTTGTACTTTCTAGCAGCGAGGCATGACCCAGACCTCCACCCCCAATCCTATAAAAGTTTTGAGGGAAATCCTGCGTCACTAATTCCAAACAGGAAGCTCTGGAAGTTTTCTAACTCAGGTTTTTGTTACCTGTAGATGTTGTACACTTTTCATGCTGTGCTCAATGTTGGAAGAGTCTGGGGGATCAAATGGCAACAGATCTCTCAGGTACAGGCCAGAACTTGACTTTCTTTCTGTGCTCAGAGACTCTTTTCATAATGGAGCACTTGGACTGCTCTTCCCCCACAAGTGTTTTTTGCAGGACTTACTTCTTCTGCAGGATTTATTTCTTTGCAGGAATCTCAGTGGTGTTCTCACACAAAACATGCCCTTGGTGCTTACTGGAAGGTTTTTATTTGGCTTCTCCTTCTTCCTTCTCCAGGAACGGGGTTGCCTGAGAGATACTGAGATGTCTCCATTTGTGGAGATATTTAAAATGTGCCCATCCTGGTCAGGTTGTTCCAGCTGCCCTGTGGGTGCAGGAGGCTTTGATAGGTGATCCTGAGAGGTCCCACAAATCTGTGAAAAGTACAGGCTCACCTTCACCATTTCAGCTCGTGGAGCTGGAGTCACAGCCAGCTTTTGAAAGGCACTTACATCAAAATAGAACTTTGCCCCTAATTTCACCCAAGTGCTGGTTTCAGGGTCTTAACTCAGTCATTTGTTGTCACCATTTATTTTCCCTGGCTACAAGAGAACATGTTCCAGTTTATGCAGATCTATGGAAAATGAAAATTTTAGAGAACTACATTTTGAAGTGATACAGTGGTCTAGGCAGGACTCTGGCAGGGACCAGACTGACTGCTGGGTATATAAACCCATTAATTTCTCAGGAAAGACTGAACATCTGTCATGTTTGCTTTACAGGAGATAACCTGACAAAAGAATGGCCACTTCATGAACAGATTTATCTTGAGGACATGTCCTGGAATGAAGGTATGAGTGCCTTGCTGCTGGTTCCTAATGCTTTTCTTTGTCCCCCCTAATGTTTTCTCTTTTTTTCTGCATCTTGCACCATTGTTTCCTTACTTCAAGTGCTGGTTTTGCTGTGTTTCCTGGGACAAAGCTGTTTTGCTCTCTGAGATTACCTGGATTAGAACTTAATTTTCTGTTACATTTGTTTTCCATTCCATCTACATTTCTCCCCACCCTCACTTGCAGTACCACTTTTCACCCAGCTCTCCTCTTGTATCATTGATAGTACACAGATTTTCCCCATATCTCTTGTGCATCTTCTTGCCCTTCCTGGGATGGTGGAATGCCCATGTTTCTTTTTTCATCTGCCACTGTTCCTTCCCTCCTGTCTATTGCTCTGGCTTTTCTTGTTTAATTGCTTTTTGGAATAAATGGTTGATATTTATTTTTATTTTTTAACTTTTTTTTTTTTTAAGTTGTGAGGGGAAAAATCCTACTTTCCCTTCTTCTGTTTTGGTTCCTGGGTTAGCAGCCTGTTTTGGAAGCATCCTTGATCTGTGTGACTAACACCACTTAGATTTTTCTTTTAGTATCATCAGATTGTGCACCTTATTACTGCAGTTTTTGGGGTTTTTTGGGTTTGTTTTTTTTTTTTTTTTAAGAGACGCCATTGGCCCTGGTTGTTTAGTGTAAGAATACCTCAATCATTGAAATACCTGGAGATTATTTTTTGAGCTGCAAATGGTAGCACAGATACTGATTTTTACAACCCAGCAGTGGGAGGTTTATTTGTTATTGAGAGCAGCTTTGTGAAGAAAATTCCAAATAAATTCTTGATTCTTCTCTAAAGGTGTTTTTGTTTTCTTTTTTGGCAGATGAACAAGTCTACACTCTGTCCTGTCGATGTGGTGGGAATTACAGTGTCTCCAAGAGTGAAACCCAAGATGTATCTTTGGTTTGTTGTGACACATGTTCACTTGTTATCGAGATCCTGCAATGATTGTTTCAGTGAAGCACACTGAGTGTTACAAACTTTTCAAAAGACTGGACAAACAAGTGACAGAATCTGCTAAAGAAATGTATGTTAAAGAAAAGGGGGGCACTACAAGAACAAGTCCATTCAGGGTTAAAAATGACAAGTGCCCCTTTGCTCACACAGTCTGCAGGGATGAGGCTGGGATTCTCCTCCTGCAGCTGAAGAGCTCATTACTCAACACCTCCAACCCAGAACAGGAGTTTGTGCAACTGGAATGCATCTCCTGATCTAAAGGGTTCTTTCCCAGCAAACAACAGAGTAGCTTCTTCCATTTTCAGTCTGAAGCAGCTCCTGGGCCCTTCTTCTTAGGTGAAATCCTTGTAACAGCTCAGATGACAAAATTCAATCAGGAGGCAAAGATGTGAGAATGCTCTGAAGATAATGAAGAGCAAAGTTCAGCAGTGGGAAACAGGAACATTTTCTATTTGTCAGCTAAATATTTAAGTTCATGAAATCCTCTCAAGGGCTGGGGCCTAGGAGGAAGAGGCAGAGGCTGGCAGCTGGAAGCAGTGGCTGTGCCTGCCCCGTGCCAGTGGCATCACCTGGGCAGCCTGGAGCAGGAGCACGTGCTGAGCTGAGGCTCTGTGTGTCAGAAGCAATGAAGCCATCGTTCCTGAGAGGAAAGCTAAGGAGGAAGCTGTGCTCTGACCCCACCAGCAGCTCTGGAACCCACTGGTGCTGTGCTCAGTGCCAGCCCTGGCACCACCTGCTGATGGCAGGCACATCATTTTGGTTGGTGACACACGTGTATCATTCCCACTCTGAACTTAGGTGTAATCTCAGAAAGAGATATTCTTTGTCAAGTAATATTTGTGTTTATTCTGAGCAAAAATAGTTCCATTCATTTTAGTAGAAAATACTATGAAAACTGTCAATAGTACTGAAGTCTTTTAATCATCAAGAAATCTGTGGCCATTGGGGCTTGCACGTAGAAATCCAAAGTCATTCAGAGGCCATATCTGTAAAATAAAGAACAGTTACAAGAGATTTAATCACAATCCAAAGTTCAGCGTTTTCATTTGTTATTGGAATCCTTTCATAAATAGCATAATTTTTTCTCTCTTTGGTAAAGAAATTTGCTCACTGATGTGCTTCTCTTACTAGGAGTAATAAATCCTGTGTATTACAGGGAGTCATTCCAGAGTGTGAATTTTACAATTTATACAGGAGATAGGCTTTGCTATGGAGAGCCTCATGAATTCCATTGTTTTTTTCACCCTTGGAAATAAA
Organism: Loriotus luctuosus; assembly: GCA_035582745.1. Classification (NCBI taxonomy): domain Eukaryota; kingdom Metazoa; phylum Chordata; class Aves; order Passeriformes; family Thraupidae; genus Loriotus; species Loriotus luctuosus. The sequence continues at coordinate 1,737,965 of JAWWEY010000273.1, forward strand.
TATGTTCCTAAAGAGCATCTTCCCAATTCAGTGTTTTCTAGCTTGTAAAGCTCTTCAGGACTTTAAAGACCAGGTATGTGTCTTTTGGTCCATCTAGGAGAAAAAAAGTACCATGCACATGCACCTCCCCATGGTGAGGTGTATTTTTATTTTATTTGTATTTTCAAGATGGGCCTTTGAACTGGAAATACCAAACCTTGGAAAAAAAAGATCTGTTGGCTACAGGTAAACTTAAACAAACTCAAACAGGAACGAAGGGGTCGAAGTGCCTGCCACCACCCAGGCTCTGGATGAAGCTCCTCTGAGGAGGGACAGTTATTTCCAAAAGAGCCCAACTCATCACCAGAGTGATGCTGGCCAATAAACAAATCTTCTCTCCAGAAATTACCTGTGGAGCTGTTCATGTACTGAATGCTCCCAGGAGTACTTTGCTCTGCACAGCCATTAATTACATGTAGGATGGTCTTGGATGCAAAAAAAAAGAGGCAATAGGAAAGCAAGGACATTCATTTACTCATTGTCTTTTGTTTCCCTTGAATGTCTGTGTCTCTTTCAAAGATGGCACAAGGGGCTCAGCAGGAAGAAGGGAAAGATGAGGATGAACAATCAATGCCCTCTGTGGCTCTAAGCCCATAAAAAATTCACAGCCCCTGCCCAAGATGAAGCAGCCTAGACAGTGAAAGGTGGGCTCCTACCTTGTACCCAAAGCATCTGTCAGCATTTTGGTTATCTTATTTATTTCTCCTTAGAATTTGAGCTTAAGGTATAAGAACAGCAACCTAAGAGCAATCCTGAGTTCATGGAGCAGCCAGAGCACAGAAGAAGGAGCCTTTGCTGCTCTCTGTGTGGAGTGAAAGAGCAATTGTCTCGTTTAAAAGAGGAAGCACAGGCAAGGGCTCGGTTATTTCTACCCCTGTGATGTGTCCCCAGCACCAGAGGCTGTGCCAGGAGAGGCTGAGGCAGCTCAGGACAGGCCTGGCAGGAGCAGCAGCAGCAGCAGCTCTCTCCTGGCTGGGGCTGTGCCCTCTGCAGCCCCTGGCAGCACTGTGCCCCACCAGGAAGGCAGAAGGACAACCATGCTCAGGACCTCAAGTGCTGTGCATCAGGAGAAGGCTCTTGTGCAAGATCTCAGACAATTCCTGTGGTTCTGGCATGTGCAGTCAGGGAGGAGCAGGAGGAACAGCTGTGACACAGAACCACAGAGGTGATGTCTTGTCTCTGTGCTGATCAGTGAGCTATTTTAAGTTCCTCACAAAAATACAGATACAAGCCAACAACAGAAGGGTATTTGTGATCTTGGTGAGCAGCAAAGCTGCAGAATTCAAAGCTGTGCAGAGGGCCTGCACTGGCTGCAGGCTGGGTGTCAAGTCTTTGTTTGGCCCTGAAGGCAAGCAGAAGTAAAAGGAAAGAAAAATATCCCATATAACAAATCTAAGCTGATCTCAGTAAAGGCCTGGAGAAGGTAGTTTTTTAGTCTGTTCACTCCAGCACAAATCTCATTTCAGGCAACTCAAATCACACCTACTGCAACTTGACTTTCTTTCAGTGAAAGTCATCAAATTAGCATTAAATGTTGCTTTGACAGTGTAGTTTGAAATTTGTCACAGTAATCTTAGTGGTAGAGTTAGAATGAAAATGATGTTTTATCTAGTCTGCACGCAGGGAGAACCTGAGAAACAATACTGGTGCTTGGAAAGAGATGGAAAGCCCTCCTCTGTGGAACAAAGACATGCCACTCTGTCTTTAAAGTTCTGACAGAAGTTGACTGTGACTTGCTCATTCAGACTGGCTCTTCCAATTAGCAGCTCTTTGCCCTCTCTGCTTTGGCCTACATAGATAGATTTGATCTGATGGACGGGGCATAAATGGGGCTAACTAGCTCTTTTGAAGATACACCACAGGTCTAGTTGTGACATGGAGCCTAAATCCAGGGAATGCACAGGATATCCTACCTAGGACAGGATGAAGCCTGAGTTCTGAGTGGGATTCCCAGTGCCTTTCCTGAATTTGCAGCTGCTTTCATTTCAGCAGCCCTTTATGGCATGACCTCGTGTTTGGAGTGGCAGGACAAGAGTCAGGTGTTGGTATTTCTGTAAGGGTTAAAAACTGCTGCACCAACACTGACTGAGAACCCTTGGTCTGAACTTCAGATAAACATTCATGTTTTGCCAAGAATAGGTTGGCTAAACAAATGCAGCCAGCTAGGCTAGCTGAGCTCACTCTCTTCTGTTGAAATCCCTGACTTCCAAATGATATTTGGGGTTTTTTGTATCCATTCCTAAAAAAGTAACTTAGCACTGAAAGGCACTGTTACATCTGCTCCTCCAAAATCCACTGTAAGACAAAGACACAAAAACTTCCATTCTGAAGGCAGTAAAATCTGTTGGAAGAAGAGAAGCCAAAGCTGCAGCAGGCTGCATTAAAGCACTCAGAGGTTTCCTGGCCAGTGGCCAGCCAGCCCAGTGCAGGCTGTACCTGCTGCCCTGCACTGCAGTGTGCAGCAGCAGCACACAGGAGCAGCACCACTGTGTGCTCGTGTGAGGTGTCAGAAAGAGCCCAATTAGAAACACTCATTTCAAGAACAAATTAATTTTTGCTTTTGTTAGGCACCATATACTTAAATCTCACAAAAACTTGAATAATCTCTACTCTATGCCACTGTCACTAAACAACTGCTGTGAAATCTGGTTAAATTATTTTGATTAAGTATCAAGTGATTGCATAATATTTTCTTTTTAACAGACAATGTTCAGGAGTCCTAAAGCAGTGCTTCAATTGAATTATCTGTGAGTTCCACTGTTCCACTCATTGTACAGAGTTTACTTAGGGTTCAGTCCTCAGTCACTTTAAGGTCTTTCAAACATTTTCCTTGTCAGGGCACAAGCTGGACACAAAATCTATTGCTGTGGAGAGATCCTGTGACTAATTCTGGCTGTCCATACACACAGGTTCTTCATCTATCCAGTATTTGCTAACATTAAAGTAGTAAACAGCAGCAGCTTTTCTGTACCTGTGCACCAGCTTGGAGAAATGCTTTTTTCGGTTGCATTAGTACTGCCACATTCTCCTTAGAGGAGTGTCAGCAGATTAGCATCCTTTGTCTCTTAGCAGTCAATAATTCAAGCTAAAACTTGGTCATAAAAATAGCCCTGTTGGGTACCAGCCTTTTCCTCTCTGGTGTCCAGGGCAAGGCAGAAAGCAGGAGAAGAGGCAGAGCCCTGAGTAAACACCAGGGAAGAACTCAGAGCAAATGTGAGCCAGGAGGAACAGAGGTCACCCAAAATTTGCCAGTAGGGCTGAGGGGGCCCTGTTGTCTGAGGTTTAGAAAGCAATTACTGATCGTGCTCCATAGCTCCAAGGGGTTGTTTTGAAAAGTCCCTAATTGTGTTCATAAATACTGTAAATTAAGGATACAAGGCTTTGCTAAATTGGAAAGATCCAATCTTCCCTGTGTAATCCAGGTGAGCTAAATTATGGGTTTGTGGATGTGTTGAAGTACATGAAGAAAACCTTTTTTATTGTTCTGAATGCACAACTTTAAATCCAGCTTTCTAAAAGCAGGTGCATAAGTATGTAATACACACTCCCCTATTTCTTAGATTAAGCTTTTTATGGAGAGGAAATTGTACTATGTATGTGTGTACTTTTTGGTAAAAGAGTAAATTAGTAACACAGATAATATCAAAAAATAATTCAGTGTGAAATTAAGTTGTAGAATTGTTGAAGCAAAAGGAGAAAAAACTCTGATGGTTTACACAGTGCAGTATTCATTTAAAGTATTTTTTAGTTTAAAAAGCAGCAAGGCCAGGCAACATGTGCAAGTCCTGGAAAGAGAATCTTTTCCTCCATTTTGCTTTTTGGACCACAGAGCTACAACAGTGAAAAATCATTTTGCAGAGAGAATCAAAGTAAGGATGAAATGTACATCTGTGCAGTAGGGCGTATGTGTGTACATTTGTGGTTTTATCATGTTTGGATTTGCTTGCAAAACAAGTCATTCCATTTTCATAGCAGTGAAAACTGCTCAGTGCTGCTCCAAAGTCCCCCCTCCAAAAACCCCGTCACTGCTGATTTATCCTTTTACAGCAGGTGCTGGAGTGTTCATGCTTCCCTTTACATTTGCTCTGGCCAGGCAGCTGGGGAGGCAAGTTTCAGTACCTAACACCCACTCATTAAAAATGTATTAATGAACTATTTTTAGATAGTAGAAATTCACATACCTTAAGACAAATGCGTCCTCTTATCAGCCCATAAGGAACAGGTCCGTAGCACCTGGAATCTGTAGAATTCCTGAGATTATCACCTTCTAACCAGACATGTCCTTTAGGCACCTATAAGCAAGATTGAAATGTAAAAAGAAACCAGAACAGAATGGTGTTAAGCACAGTTTGCCTTACAGTGTTTTTCCTGATTTCTGTGCTCTGTATTTCATGACTGTGTAATGAACTAGATTTTATTGAGTCTATAAGACCCACTGCCAGATTTAGAGGGATGAGAAGGAGTGCTCCAAAGTATCTGTTCTATCATGTGCTCAAAAACCAATGGTTTGCAACAAAAAACCCAAAATGAAGATGCAAGAGGTTAGACCAATGTGACAGGGTCATTAATTTAATAGACTTCAAAAGAGGTCATTAGGATGTTGACTGAAAATCTGCCCTCCTGTCGCAGTAACAGCATGAACAGGGCAGCCACACACTCATCAACATCCTGGGGCCAGCACCAAGGCTAGACCTGTTAGTAGATTCATGATGAACTAACTGGTAATTGATTGTGACATCAATTACGAATAATCTCATCATTTTATCGGAGTAGGCTTGTCAAAGTTCTAATTAAGATCACAGTTCATTCTATGTGCAGGCAGAATCCACAACACATTATATTGCAATAATGATGATCACAAAACAGCAAATCCCTTTTTATAATTTGAAAATTAATGACGGTGACCTTATACTATATGACAAAGACCTTTCATTGCCCATATATATTATGCATTAACTATATTACATACCACAGATTCATGGCATTCACTGGCTGACTCAATGACAAAATGAGAAATAGCAACATAGCTGTAATAGTTACCTAAATGAGAGTATGAAGCTTTCATATGTGAAAAAGTTGCTCATGCAAGTCTTAAACTAAGATATCTACTTGGAACATACAATACTATTTTGTAATATTTTCTTAAAAATGTTTCAGATACAAATAACCTCTTTCAAGTTACCAAATAAAATACTTAATTACGTTTCTAATTGGGTCTGGTTTCTAAAATTTTAAACCAGGCTGAAAATTTAAATGAAGGAACATATTCTCAATTTAGAGAATATTTAATACGGACTTTAAACACTTATTTTTCCAAAACCAAGTATCCACTTGAAACATTACTATGAAGTATCTATTTGAAACATTACTATGGCCACAATTCAGAGGAAAAACATACAGAAAGTAACTAAATAAATAAACAAACAATTTCAAGTGAAACTCAAAGTACAAGTAGCATGAATGTTTTACAATTGAGCCATGCACTGTAAGCACAATAGTCTACATAAGAGAGAGTTCATGGGTAGCAGATGAAACAGAGTGAAATACCACTCTAGACTAAAGGCAGGTTGTAAAGCAGTAAGAACAAATGCAGGTGCCCCACTGGAGCAAACTGCAGGTCACACTTGTAGGTATGTGGCCAGGGAACACTCCCTGGGAAGCTGGGCTGTCTCTTGTGTAGCCGTGCTGCCACGTGCCTGTCACCAGAGCAGCATCCCAGGCTGGCACGCTGCTGCCAGAGCCCCTCTGCTGAGCCGTGCCAAATGTGCCAGCTGTGCACTGAGACACAACAGGTCACTTGGGCAGCATCAAACACGCTGCAGGAAGCATCTGTGAGCCTGGCCACCCCTCCCGAGCAGCCCTGTGTTTCTGTGGCACCAGGAAGGATGCTGGAGGTGTGTCAGAGGGCACAAAGCCTGCCCTCAGCATTTTAGAACCTGCCCAGCAATGTCTAAGCCCTTTTGAAACCCACTGGTACCATCTCCTGCCACAGGTATAAAGGAATGCCACCTCCTTTGTTTTTAACTCTTCTACTACTTGAGGCAAGCTTGTTATCCCAGTCCTTCCAGACAGGAATTCCCTATTCAGCTTGTCTGTCACCTTTGTTGCTTGGTAGGCTGATCAGATTCCTGGCACATGCACCAAAGGCTTTCCTCTGGGAAGGCCAGCTGGTTCCAGCTACATCACTTTGGCCCTCCTCCTACCCAAGCAGCTTTGCAAACAAAAAACCAAGCAGAAGTGAATTTATACATTTTCAAAAGCTTCTATCTGGAGTCAAACAACCTGTGTAGAACATGCATCTTGTGTTTTTGATAGGTCTCTGTTTGAGACCTATTTGTCAGCCTGTTTAGGATGTCCAGCAGGGTAGCTGGATGTTTGTGGTCACTTAGTTCAGTGGACCCACCCAAAGCACTCCCTGTGCCCACCCTCACACGTGAGTTTGTTTCACACGTGCAAATAACAGTACAGGGCAGCACCTGACCTTCCTGGTGCAAACTCCAGCACAGCCTGGAATAGCAAGTCAGCCACCAAAGTGCTGCCTCTGTGAGACTCCCTCAGCAAACACACACACAGGACAAGCTGGAATTACTCAGATATAGACAGCAAAGCCACGCTAACATTTCATGCTGCCACAAAACCAACACTTCTTGCAATGTGCTCCTGTTTCCCTGCCAGCTCCCCCTGTGCTGGTCTGGATCCTGTGCTTTCTCACTTCTCCCAGTTCACAGGCACAATGTGATGCTCATCTTTCACTGCGTAAAATAAAGAGCCACTCGTGAATCAAGTATATCCAAAAGCTTTCTAGAACACTTCCCATATTTTCACCAAGCTCCAAAATTACAAAAAAATAAAAGAAATTGCTTTTGCCTGCTATGGTATTAAACTATTTCCAGTACTAGGAATTTGTCTAGTCAAGATGTTCACATTTTGCATTCCAGGTAGAACATTTGCAGTAAAGTGTCTTCCTACATCCTGAAATTCACCACTTCAGGTAATTTTTGCAGTTCTCCCTGGAAGGAGACTGGGCCCTACACCTCTGAATTTGGCATTAAGGGTACTGTCACAATGTGTGACATTATCTAGGGATCATGCACCTTTGTAGAGTGTCTGTCCATCATCTAGGCACTTCACAACAACCTAGAATCAAGCCAAGCAATAAAAATAATCACAAGAATTACAGGAAAATGTAAAACCAAATACCAGTGACAGGCCATAACAATTAATTAAAAAAAAAAAAAAACAAAACCCAAAAACAGTATAAACCCCTTTGTAATAAAGACCAGTGCCAGAACCCTCAATGCACCAAGCCATGTCTACACCACATCACTGATCTCAGTGGGATTACTCACAGGGAATAGTGCCCTTGGAATATCAGAGGCCAGGACCCAATCTGAAACACTGCAAAGCTCTGCAAGCACGCTAGCTGGGAATAATATTCACCAAAGAAAAAAAAATTGGCTGTTAAAAACCAGTATTTTTAGTAAGAATGTATTAACTGCACGGCAATGTGCTGCTGCTGCTGCCAAAAACCCCAGTGCAGAGGGAAAGCCACTTGTGTGACAGCTCACAGGGTTGCATTTTGGAATCTACAGGCAGTGGAGCTCTTAGAGAAAGTTAACTGCATCCAAGAAGTCCCACTGAAATCACAGCTCCCACTAGACAGAGGGCCAGTGACTGCAAACCCCCACTGATGAGGGGTAAAAGCTTTGCCCTGGGCTGGGCAGCATCTCTGAGCTGCCTACACACAGGCCAGAACTAAAGATGGGAACGTCTCACACACCCAGCAGCTGAATTTTCACAGAATGAGTGGGGCTGCAGAACCAGCAACTCCTGAGCAGTGCAGGCTGCTGTGAAATGCTGTCTCTGACTGCAGGCAACTCCCTGTGCCTCAGCAGCCCCTGTGCCTCTGTTGTGTGCAGATTATCCCAGGATTTACCTCCCTTGTTCTCAGGCAGAACCGGTTATCTGCAGTGCTGCTTCAAAGTGGGACAATGAAAGGCACCATCAGACACCCCTCTGCTCCCTCCCCAGGCTCTGGACCAGAAGAACAAGCCTGTCCCTGGGAACAACTGAGCTAGAGGCAGTGCTTCATTCTCTTTCACCCCAAATAAACATCTTTCACTGAGACAAACTGGCAAAATTTGCAGAGCTGTTGGAGTTTACTCAGTGGTGCAGTTAAAGTGGCAGAACTGAAGTACAGGGCAGGTGTTTGATACTCACCAGCATAAAACATTACTTTACTTAAAGGGGGGAAAATCATCAAATAATTACATTCTTTTTGTCTCTTTACATGATGCCAAACTTTTTTCTTTGATTATTCAATTATCTTCAAACCCAAGAGATAAGAACCCTGTGCTGCATTAAGCGACATATTAGAAAACTAATGTATTGCAAATAAAGCTAACAGAACTAAATTATGTGCCTCAAAAATACCCCCAAACCCCACTAACTGACAACAGGCTTCTGTGGTTTGGGGTTTTTGTTTTGAGAGAGCTTTTGTTAGTGATTTTAGGGCACTTATAAACACGAATGTCTTGCAATCTCCAAAAACATCAGCACATCCAATCAGCTGGGAGTAGATGTTTGAACTTTTGTAAGGTCACAGGTATTCACATCACCTCCAGCAATATCAAAGTTTCCACCTTAAGAAGAACTTTAAATAATTCCCATCTTTTCAGTTCAGAGGCTTCCTTCTTGAGCTATGATAAGAACTAATCTCAGTGCTGGACAAAAGAATAAAGTCTGCAAGTTCTCATCTATCCCTACTAAGGTCTATTTAAGTGCCTCCCACTTTGGTACAAGCAACAAATGTAATTGCTTCATGGCCTGCGGGTGTTCATTGAACAAAAGGAGCTTTTGTGAATAAACCACAGGTGTTACCTTTCTTGATTAAAGTGAAATATGATGAAAGATTCTACAATATCAAATGACAAATTTACTAAATACTGATTAAATTGCCTTATTTAAGTAAATTGCATCTAGTTAGGATAAAATATACACCATAGAAATGCAGGAGTTTGTTTTATCACTCTATACTTAAAGTCTCACATAACTACTCCTTAATCCCTTATTTATTAATTCAGAGCCAAGACTGAATAATGCTTAACAAATACTTTTTTAATGATCCAGTTGCTCCAGGCACTGTTTCTGTAGGTTTATCATAAATATTGTTCATATTAAGGCTGCCATCTGTATAAAACCCAGCTACATTAATTAGCTCAACATTTTTAGAATCAGGGTAAGAATTTGTATTTACTTTTTTGCAAAAAGTAAATACAGCTGAAAAAAGCTGTGAAATGATAGCAACCACACTGGAACTTAAACAGCATAGCAGATGTTAAATCAACATCTTCTATGTTCCCTTAAAAGGCTGAATTACCTGGAATTTAATATCTCTTAATATAACAAAATGAATTTACCTGAAAATTATAAATTTATGGATTTATAAATTACCTTAAATTTATAGGTACTTCCAAAGAGTCTAGCATTTTCCTTCTACTTCCTGAACAGTTTAAGCTGCTTATGAATAAGACATAATGTACTTGACCCAGTTTGTTTAAATGCACATATTAAAAAGAAGACATTATGATGTTGGTCCAGGTTGTTATTAGAGAGGATGACAGTGAAACACTAATGTGTTTTTATACACAAATAAAATTCATTGTGATTACATATTTATATTATGAATTCATTCTCTCTATGATGACATTTGTGATTTTAATAGAAGATTTCTAAAAAGGTAAGATATGAAGACTTGCCTAAGTTTTGAAATTAAATATTAACCAATATTAAAATCACATAACCTGCAGTGTTAACTCACACACCACAGGGGAACTAAGGAATATTAACTTAGGCTTGAATTCCTAAGACATTTTAAGATATTTTTCTCTACCATGAAAGCACACCAGTTGGGTGTTGTTCTGCAACAAAAAAGTGGCTAAGCTGTTACAGTGAGAGCACTCATGGGTTATTTCAATCTTTGGGGTTTCATCACTGCTGCTCCTTCTAAACTTTGTGTAGTTAGGAGTAACTACTGCTGCCCTGAGCTTGACTACATGGAACTTAAAAGATTTGATCACTACACCCACAGTTTAACAGGAGAGGTTTGCACATCAAAGATGTCTAGGGAGTCATATATCTGAGAAAACTATCTATCAAATATGAGAAAAATATCTGATAGTCAAATATGAGAAAAATATCTGATTTCTCTTAGTATCACTTTCTACCTGTTCCAAAAGATTTCAACTGTGTTGAATACTTCAAACATTTGCATGCATTGTTTATTGCTGTAAATATTTAATGCTGAGATCTAGATCATATTGCTAAATACACAGATCTCAATCAGCTGGAAAAGCTATGTATCTGTTTTCTAAAACCTCTAGCTGCAACCCTAAATTTAAATTATGAGACATCTTTCCTTTTCTAAAACTATTATCTGTTAAAATTAAAACTAACTGGTTCATTTTCTTAGGCCAAAACTTTCAGACCCAAATCTCCTAGTTACATTTAGAAACTCCTGAACAAAAATTCAGAATATGCCTTTCATTGACCAGTCCAGACTCTTATTAGCCTTAGATTTTTAGAAGAAAATTTTGATTACAAATCCATCAAAGATTACTTAACAGTTTGCAGAGACCCTTCTGACAGTAATAATTAAGAAGGGTTTGATTTTCTTCTCCAGATAATAGGTGATGTAACAGGATCACCCAAATGTGTGTGAGAGCACAAAACCCTGTGGGTGCAGACCCTGGCTCTAACACAGAGCCCATCACCATCACTGGTGTGCCCTGAGCTCACAGATCTGCAGTTCAGCCTGGGAGAGCAGGCCTGATCAATAATATCATCAGGGCTAAGGAATGCTGTCCTGTTCCTGGCTCTAACACAGAACCCATCACTGGTGTGCCCTGTGCTCACATGTCTGCAGTTCAGCCTGGGAGAGCAGGGCCTGATCAATAATATCATCAGGGCTAAGGCACCCTGTCTGCCAGCTCCATCAGGATGGACCTGAATCTCTCCTGCACAGTTGGTACACTCAGAGTAAAACCTGTGCTCAAAAGCTTCAGTTGAGTCCCAAATAGTTGGTTTCAATACCCTGAGCAGCTTCCCAGAAGTTGTTACTGAACTTTGAGCAGAGGAATAACAGAATCATAAAATGTGGCTACTTCTATGTTCTTGAAGTATCACCAAACCAAAACTGAAAAGGTACAAAGGCCAAGCCACTTGAGCAGAAGAAATCCTGGAAATATTGGGAATTAGACTGATAAAATCCTTTGTGTTTCTTTTCCCTTGAACAATTTAGTTCTGACAAATCGGAATTTTGATTTAAAACAACTTCTCAGAAAATTCAAGGTAAGCATGAGTCATGAACTCTCTGTAGTGGGATACAGAGCCATCTGCAAACCAACAAAGATGCCAAAGGAGCTCTCCTCTCCCACAGACACTCAGCACAGCTGCTGGTTAGAATTATGGCATGACTTTCTCTTGAGCCTCTAGAACACTTAGAGCTAAGGAGGAGCAAGAAAATACCTTACTCATTTTCCGTATCAGCAACTACTGAAACTTACTCAGCAAACTACTAAACCATGAGTGTAAATATTAAGATACTTAGAGCAAAGGGAAAAGGTGTTTTCATTAGGTTTATTTTTAATTGCTATTTAGGATACCTTAAAATGACTATCCAACAGTACTGAGTGCTCTGAAATACCAAACCACTTCTCAGTGTCTTGCAGGTGTATTCAAACCCTGTGATTACGATTCTGTGCCATTTGCTTTGACATTAAGTTATCCTTAGTGCCCACATCATATTCTTACTGCATTAGCCAAGAGCTGTTGGAGAGTTCCCAGCACTGTGCAAACACAGCGAGGTGCGTTATCTTGGGAATTCTGTTGGCTCTGGAGCTCCCACAGGATGAGGAGATGCCATCTCCGTGGCAAGGCTCATTTTGTGGCAGCACAAGGCAAACACTGGCCCAGCAGCCAGGCTGGCTGCATTAGTGGGAGCTGATTGATCACCAGCACAGTGTTGCTGAGATATGGATTTGTATCTCAGCTTTTTATCACCGGGACTCGCACGAGGCAGTTCCTTATTTACAGACTCTGCCTCTATTAAGTGACATTATTAGGGACTACTTTTATTTAAGTGCCTCAAAGGCTCAGCATATTGGTGGTTTATGACATATAAGCTGTTTGATTCTGATGGTTTAGCCCTCACTTTTTCACACTGTAAACAGGACCTGCAGCACAAGAACATATGGTACGTAAAGAAATTAAAGCTAAAGTAAATGGCATTAAAGCAAATTCAAACAAAGCAATAAGATATTCAATCTGAATTATAAACCTGTATTAAGAGTTTTTTAAACAGGAAGTAAAAGCTTAAGTATGAAAAATAACCTTTCAGCTGTGGGGTTTTTTTAGGACCATTTCAGGGGTTTACTGTGATTAATTTCCTTATTAATCCTCATTAATTGCTATATAGTTAAATGAATAAAATAGGCTATCTCTTAATAAGTGAAACTAGTTCTGAATACAGCATTAGTTCTTTACCTTTTTAACTTCTGGGTTCATACCACATTGCCTCTGATACAGAAAAAATACGTCATGCATTCTTAAATGTTTATTATAGCAAATACACTTGTTTCTATGTACAAATGTACATTTAGCACAAAACCAAAAAAGACCCCTGCAAAACTGCCAGCCTGATGCTCACATTCCATATCAGACATAAAAAAACTACCTTTTCCTAACTTTGTAATATCATAGCAGCTTATTCAAAAAAGGAATTTCATTATACTTTCATGTAAATAGGAAGATTTCCCTAATTATGGTTCTACAGATAAACTCCAATAGTATGTACCTGAACTGTAATTTCAGCATATGCCCAATTTATACCACTCAGTTTTATATGTGGCGTTAGTTCCATCAGCCTGTAATCCAACTCCATCAAAGACAGGTTTCTGATACAGCTTTAGCTTTAGTGCACTCTGACAAAAATAATTTTCTCTTATGATGTATTCCTTCAGTTAAATAGAGCAGCAAGAGTATTTTAACTGCCACTGCTACTGTGCATTTCTACTCAGCTGAAATACCTCTTTCAGAACAACTTATTCATCTTATGTATGATTTTTTTTGTTGTTTGTTTGTTTCTTTTCATTAGAGCTTGGAAGGTTGGTTTGTTGTGCTTGGATTTTTTTTTTGATCTCCAGGTATCTCCTTGGCTGTTTGCAGCAATAATGTATCTCATCTGTGTAATTTTACAGAGAGCAAACTGTAAACAGAGCTCTCCATAGCCAGAAGTATATTCATGAATGAACCAGCACCTCAAGCAGGATCTGATTTTAGCATTCTCTTAGGCTTCAGGGTAAGAATTGTGTGTGACAATGCTTCTAAGCACAAAAATCCCAAACTTCAATGCTGTAAAAGATACCAACACTGTCCATGACACAGTCAATACAGACCAAGAACAATTCCTACTAACGTGGCTCTAGGGATTCTCCTTTTAGGGCAAACCTAAAGCAGGTGCCTACAGGTAATTTTCCCATTGTATGGCCATTACTCTGCCAGCTCCAGGAACTGGCTAGCTCAGAAAACCTATCCACAAGCTGGCAACCAACAGCACAGACTGAAGCAGGGGTCTGAGCTGCCTAATTTGGCAATATTGCTGGCATCTGATATTCCCATTTACTGTGTAAGTCTGCAGACATGACAGAAAGTTCCCAAAATAAGAGATAAGCCCTCAAGGAAAGCTGAGCAGTTCACTGTAATAAAAACAAAGACTGCTCTGACCTTACACACTTTGGAGTCACAGCATTCACACACCACTCAGATTTCCTGTTTGAAAAAAGGCAGTCAGCAGCCAAATATAAAGTGCAAAACTCATGACACTTTCCAGGCTTTGCTCACTTAAGGAGTGGCACCTTACCCTGGCAGAGACCCCCCAGTAGCACTCCTGGCCATCTGGAACCACAGCCCAGGCCTTTCCTCAGCTTGGACAACCTTTTTTTTCCAAAACCCACCTCAGGCAAATATCAACAAAACAGCCAGTTCTCTGTACATCTGCTGCCATTATTTGCTGTGAGGAATTCTGTGTTTGAGTTAAAAGTGCATAGCACAGTGATTCACTAAAAAGAAGGAATCTGATGAGGCAATTGCCTAAACATAAATACATGTCATGTTTCCCCTCCCCAACAATTTACTTAGTGAGTAATCCAGCCTCAGTTATGAACATAAAGTACAGATATCCACGTTGAGAATTTACTCTTCTGTAAAGGAAATGTCTCCTGAACAGATGGAAAGACCTACCTCTTTACCAAGCACTAAAGGTAGAAGAAAAACAGGTATCAGGCACAAGAGCACTTCCATTTAGATAATTTCCCCTCCTAGATACAATTTATGGTGTAAGAATTACAAAAGCCTGTCCCTTCTCTGTATTTCCACACATTAGCCTTTATGAAAACAGGAAATGGACTCTGCATTCCCCATCTGCTCTTTCTCCTCATATTTTGGATTAAAACTGCAGACAAGAAACCCTGCACTAGGGCAGAAATTGTTCTGCTGAATATTCACTTGGTCACTTCAGTGTTTCCAGAAAAGCTGATATCCTGTTTTAAGTACAAATCCTTCCTGAACTTCCTTTTCAAGACTAAGACAAGTGAGGAAAAAGATGTTCAGAGAAATTCAGTTTGTGTCTTCAGTGTACACAGAATTCAGGTTGGTCTCCTCTGGGAAATGTGTATTCCACATCTATGAGCTCACAATTATGAGCCCCACCAGAGCTAGAGGATTCCTTTAACTTGGTGAGAAAGGTGGGTTTGTGTTCTTTGGGGGTTTTGGTAAGTTTTCCCTTGGTTAAATGGTTAACACAATTTGATTTGTGGAAAAACGAAATGTTTTGTCCTCTCCTTCAAAATGTAACAGAATGGGTTCCTTCTTTATGCCCACAAGTGAGCAAAGTCTAAGAACAGCAGCTCCAGGGGCTCTGGCATGACAGCAGCAATGCAGATTAGAGGCAGGTGCCCAAGGTGTCTTGCCTCAACCCTGGAGTGAAAGGAACAAATTCAAACCCTCAGAGCAGGGTATGACTCATGTCCTTACTTCCTGGCACTAAACAAGAATTGCTGCTTGAAGTAAAGACAAACTCCACTTCAGCTGCTCAATACCAATGAAGCAATGGCAGCTGGAGGCTCCCTGGTGAAGGTGGCTGTCTTTATGGAAGCTAAATTCTTACAGGATTTCTGTGTCACAAACTGGAGCTGCCTGTAAGGAGTGTTCCAGAAAATTCTCCACCTTCTCAGCACAGGACTTTGGCCACATGCTCATTCTTCTTATTCTGAGGATGGAGAGGATATGAAAGGGCAAAATCACAGCTTTGTTTAAAGATTATCTGGGAATATCTGATGGCTCCACAAGTGCTGAATAGAGGTAACAGTCAAACACACTTCTGGGACAAGAAAAAACCTACATTCTTCTGTGATCATCATTCCTGAGGATTTTTCTCATGATAGCCTAAAAAAAGTTGCTAAAAACATTTTGTCACTGATCTTCCCAAACTTTTGTGAAGTCTATCTGCATAAGAACAAATGAATATTGAAATTATTTTTCCCTTTTCATTGCATCACCTGAATTTTTGGCCAATTTAGGAAAATTTCTACTTTTCCAACCATACTGAGGAACATTAAAATATTGCTACATTGAAATAGAGATACACTAAAGTAGAATTTTGAAAGAAAAATCTGCAAAACTATTGCAGAGTCAAACATTCACTTCTCAGTGTTTAAAATACAGGAACAGTTTTGCCTGAACACCAAACACCTGCACCTGTCTTTTGTACTGCACTTTGTACAGAGTATTTCAGAGCATTCTTCCAAAGGGCACAGCAGAAATATTATCTGTCTACAGTTCCTAAGAAACAAAAAGCAGAGGAAGACAGCTTGGCATAAATAATCTAAAAGTACAGCATTTTACTGTACATATTCAAGAATAATAATTTATTAATGTCATAATTTATGATTTATTATTATCCTTAGATATTGCAAATCCTTTACAGACCACCAGGCCTACTTAAGTAATCATTAATTTACATAGGAAGAAAGTCTAATACTTACATAGCAGTGACTCTTAAGGAAATCTGAAGGGTTGCTTGTGCAGACTTTATCCCCTTCCAAGCCAATTACTCTTTTACAGATATTTGATTTGGGGTCATTTGGACTTTTCACAATTACAATATCTCCTCTGAGAGGAAAACAAACAAACAAAAACAAACAGAAGAACTCTAGTTACAAACTGTTTGGCTGAGTACATGAGCATCCACGTATCTACTCCAAAAATATTCACACACATTAAAGATAGTCCATTGTGCTGAAAATTCTTGTGTACAATTTTGGTTCCTTCAGTTTTACTCAGGTGTAATTTCCCAGAGTTTTAAAAGTTGAGTGAATTTTTGTTATTGAGATCATTTATGAAACATTTAAGACTACAAACTTAGACCAGTAATACCCATAGCTGATTTTCAAGACCAAAGTGCTTAGAGAAGAAGTTACATTCACTCACTAGAATCATTCAGGGGGAAGAAAAAAAGGATTTTTTTCTATTTTTTGGACAAAGCTGTGATAGCGACAACAGACTAAATCCAAACTGAATTTTGACAAGTTGTTCATTGGGCTGTTTGTGCTGGTAACTTTAAGATCCTTTAGACACAATGAAAAATTACAAGTTAGAAGCAGAAAAATACACCAAAAGTGAAGGGCAGAATGTGGTTCTTGGCAAGGCCTACAAAGGGAATGTCAGATGTGCTCTCAGGAGAGCAGCGTACTTTCGAATGCAGCAAAAGTGGCGGCTGAGGTTCTCTGAAAAGACAACATCAGAGTTCTGAATGGTTGGTTCCATGGAAGGTCCAGAGCACTGCAAATGAGAAAGAAAGGAGAAAAAAAATTACTATTTCAAACTGCTTCTTTCTAAAATAAACTTATATTTAACTGATATGCTAATAAATGAGAAAAGGTGGAATGTAGAGAACTCAAAGTGAGCCCCTCCACGGAATGTGTGACGCATCTCAAAGCTGAGGGGAGCCTCCAGAGCACCTCCAACTGTTACAGCTCCGTATTTCCTTGGGGTTGGTCCTGAACTGCACTGGGTGCTACAGGCCCTCATGGATTCCTTTCAGCACTGCATCTCCAAGGAATTTTTAGGAGCAGTGCTCAAAGCCCTACCAGCTTACTCCTTTCTCTTCTCTGTGACACAGAATCATCACAGAAGCTGCAGGAGCAGCTCACATTCAGACTCCCCCATGCCCAGCAGCAGTATCTGCCAGATTAAGGACCTGGGGAGGAGGGGCAGGGAGCATAAAACACCCAAAAATTTGGCCAGACTGTGAAACAAGGCATTTCCTATCACTGACTCCAGCGTTTCTTAAAGGATGGACTCTGTGCAAAAGGCTTAATCAGAGCTTCCCATTTACTTCAGTGATGCCTCGAGCAATAACACATCAGAAAACAAAATACAAATAACTTTCACAAAGGCTGGACCTCCTTCCCATAAATTGTGTTAAATGCTTTGAAGAAAATAAAGAAACCTGAAATATTGGCATCATCACACAGAGAAATGCCAGTATTAGTTTTATGTCCTTGTAAATGCCATGAAAATGAAGATTACCACGACAATTCCTCCAAGGTACTCGAAGGCACAGTGTGCTATGCAGCCATATTGCACCGTGTAGCCCAGAAATCGGAAGGTTTTCCCTAGGGCATTGCGAAGCATCCTACAGTGCTACGGTGCCCAGCAGCTCTACAGCAAAACACAAGAGGATCATTCACTGGAGAGCAAGCAATCCAACATTTACAAACCCATTTTTAGTGTGTAACAGGTAGACAAGATTAAAAAAACCCAACAGTGTAATGACACCAACGAATAATCAGACAGACCTGAAGAGGTGCATAGAGAGATTAGGCATCAGGTCTTTCTGTTCTCAGCTGTAGCACAGTGCCATAACTTCTGCAGTACATTAGCCTGTGAACATTTTCTGACCCCTTTCCCCAAATATTCAAGTCCAACTCTGATTAGGAGATCCAATTCCTACAATCCTAATCTAAATAAAATTTTTCCGTACCACAATTTGGTGGTTACACTTAAGGAAGTGGAAAACAGACATAATGAAGTAATTGAATTGTTCTACATTCTGCAAAAAACTTGTTCCCCTTAAACTCAGTGTTGCCTTACCATGAACTAAAACCACTGCAAGATTTCCCTCTTTTCCTAAGATGAGTCAATAGATTTTGCTGAGCAAATACAGTATGTTGAAAAGAAGAAAAGGAAAAATGCTGTATAAAATATGCCCACTTTAAAATGAAATAAAGACATCTTCTACATTTCACTAATGAAATGAAGGAATTTAAAAGTGCATGGGGTTTCTTTCACAACTCTCACTAGAATTTAATGGGAGTTTTGCCTGACTACATTCAAAAGACAACCATTACTGGGAGCAAATATTCTCTAACAAGTTCTTTTCCTTGTTCCCAAAGAGAGGTCCTTTTTTATCTACATAAACCTCTCTGCAGTAGAACAGCTTAAACCAAGCTGTGATTCATCATTCACTATCTGAATGTTCACAGTAATGACCCAAAATGCAATGGCAAACAGAAAAGTCTTGAATTGTGTCACTGGCAGATGCAGCACCCAGCACAACACACTGCAGGAACTGGAACAGCTCCCCTGGAAGGGGAATGCACTTTCAGCAGAATCCGTTCTGGTGAGGCACAGAAGTGGTTGACTCTTCTCAATTCAGTGCACCAACCAATGCCTCACTCTTAGGCCAGACACACTGAGCCCAGAACTGTGACACAGGGAACAAAAGGAAGGTGGAGGCACAGCAGATGAATCTGAGTTGCACAAGTAGGTGAATGCACAACTACGTTTTCAGAGAAGCCCATCAGCAATACTGCTTAACAGCATCTGCTGGAAAGGAGCCTCACATTGCTTCTCAGCTCAGGGAGAAAGAAAAATACTGCACAAGCATCCACTATTTTTGCCCCATGCTATTTAGAAACCTTATATTAACACATTAGCTGTTGTCCTGGTTTTTTAAGATTTTCTAAGCCTCCTGATGTTTACATTCTTGTAACGAACTTTCTCACACACTTTATGTAAATAAATTATTGTTTTGCATTCTTTTATGGAGGAGGAGAAATTTGATGGACTGTTGGTTTGTCCAGTGTCATTGGAGAGGTGGCACTGTCACCCTCCAATCCACTGTCACTTTTGGAAATCTATAAATGTTGGAATCAGAAATTAAAAAGTTTCTTTTTACCTTGAAAAAAGCAGTGTGTGCATGTCGTGCTATTTTGTGTCCTAAAGTGACATTAACATTAAGATAGTAGAGAATTTAGGCACCTGTGGGTATTGCAGGTAAAAAGCCATTTGCAAACAATGCATTACAATGCCCAGAGTACACAGATCAAACTGGGACAAATAAACAGTAAGCCTCCCATGCCACCAGCTGTCAGGTTGTAACTAAAATATTTTTATTATGAAAACTCCAAATAACTGCTATGCATATCAGAAAACAAGTTTCAAAGTGATTGTAAGCTGTTTCCTTTTGGATTTTGGGTGACACAAACCTAGGGACAGTTAGCCTGGACACGTGTTTCCTTGGGATGCTTGTGAGTAGATTTGGGAGCTATTCAGGGACACCCAGGGCTCAGAGTGAGCTTTGCCTGCTGCCAGAGCTGCCATGGTAAAAAACTAACCACAAGGACAGGACATGAGTGAAGAGCTCTCAAATTTTGTTCCCAGTTCTCTTAAAATAAATTATTAATGTCTGAGATATAGATTTCACCAACCTCCTCTTATAAATGTAGCACAAAGGATTTTTTTAAATGCTCAAGCTTATCAGATTTTATGATAACAATCAAAAAATTCTTAGCTTTATATGAAAGCTTTTGACTACTACTCAAGAAAGTTAATTTCAAATGAAGACACATATATACCTGGATTATAGAGTCTGACCCTGGCAAGGTACCTCCTGAGGATGGGAGAGTGATTTAAATGTTCAGGTTCATATTTAGACAGCTAATATTCATTCCAAATAACTAAAATCCTAAGAGTTTCCATATCATTTTAAGTAACAACTTCTAGTTAGTAACTGGTTGTAGCAAATCCAGTAAAAAAAACACCAGACCAAAATAGTTTATTTAAGAAAAACAAAAACACACGCACAGAGAAATAATTAACTTGAGCATAGTGAAAATATAATTGTTAAAAAGTATCATTGTTAAAATATAATTGTTTCCTCTGAGAACTTCATGTCATTATATTTTTGAAACAATGTCACATTGTTGATCACAAGGAAGTAAACACAGTTTTCCACATCACACAATTTTAATACAAAGTACCATCAGCAGGCAACTCCACCAGATCGAACGTAAGACAATTAAGCACAATAAAATGAATTATTTAAGTCACAGGCCCCTTGAAAACTTAATGGTTCTGTAGTATAAACACCCTTATTGCAGAATGGCCTAAAACCTAATTACTTCCAGGTACTACCTACTATCATATAGCAGGTAGCTGAAAAATTTCTACCCAAATCAACATTGGTTAAAAAAGGTCACACATCTATATTTATCACAGAGAACACAATTTCATTCTTTTATCACAATTGTATAGTTGTAAAATACACAGCAAATAAAATACAAAATGTAATTACTAGTACCTTGTTCCCTTCTCCTCCCATAGCCTGGGCTTTCATCACTCGGTTTTTGTTTGTTTGTTTATAAAATTAATCACAGCTAGCAGGGTAGGAATCACTTTGAGCCTCATGAATGACATCCAAGAGATGGGAAAGGATTAGTTCTCAGTTGCTGCCAGTTATAGCACCAGGTGGCTTTTTCTGCAGCGAAGGTGTTACCGATAATCCCATTACATTGGTACTAAATCTTGCAGACATCAAAATTATCACCAAGGTTCCTTTTCATCCCATCCTTTCCAAATGACTGGAAGTCGCTTCACCTGAAAGAAGTCAAATCCACATGCAGCTGCTGTTTTAGCAGCCAGCGGACTCCCTGAGAACGCCAATTGTGATCCAATTTCGCTGTGCTGGTGGCCCCCTATTCCCTGTCCAATAATACATCTGTTAAAAAATCCTACAGCTACAAATCAAGTTTAATCCTACCAGGGACCTCATGTTGGTCTTGTCTTCCAAAAAGGCAGCAGGTTTTGCTGTCTATCTCTGCCAGTGTCTGGGGAATACTCTTTAAATCCCAGCTCTACTTAGAAGAATAAGCTAAGGATCACAAAACATGACCTCAAAAACCCTGATATGACTATATTCTGACCCAGAGGCATTCATTCTAGGTGAAGATTAGAACTTTGCATAATAAGATTACACAGCAAGTGAATGATATCAAGGGACTATCCATATGCAGCCGCCTGGTTTTCTATAGACAGCCTGTGCTCTGCAATATGCAGTGCAGACGAAACAGAGCTTGGGCTTTCTAGCTGAAATAAAATAGATTCACATAAATTAGTTGGCCATTTCCAGATTCCTAAATCCCCTATTACATCTTTTATTGACAGCTCCTGTGAGGATAGCACAAATGGTATTCTCTTTGTACTCTTTGCTTCTGTAGCACCCGCACTCGGAGGGAAATGTACGTAGGTTGTCTAGAAATTAACATCTTGTTTGCTGTAATCTTGGATTACAATTATTGTCTATATAATAAAATTAGAAAATCAATGAGCAGATTTACCATTTCCAGAAGACCAATGGCATTGTGTAAGACAATTTAAGATACGGCGCTGAATTTTTAAATACAGGGAAATCAAAGTTGCAGGCACTGAAAGTGTGAATAAACAAATCACTGCACTTGGCACTAAACAGATTTTTCACTTTCATAAAACATCTCCGGTCGTGATTGCTTTATATCATGTTTCCCAATTGTGGAATTTCATTGAATATGTAGTGAGAGATTATCAGTTTTTCCTTCCACAACAGAAACTCTTCTAACATTCTCCACGTCTAACCAGACACCTTTCTCTACACATAACTTGCACCATCTCTTTCCCACAGAATTACTCAGAGATTACTTTAAAAAACAATCCAAAAACTTGAATCAAAGAAAAAACTGCACACTGACTAGGCCATTTAAATATTTATGTTTGAGCTGTTATTCATATTAAACTATTATTTTAAAACTTCTGCATGAAACTGATGCCACATGTGCTAGAAGAGTGAAAGGTGTATAACTTGTTTATTTGGATGCTTCCCATATTAGATACGCAGTATGTTTTAAATATATATATAAAAATATACAAAATGCTTTAAATATTCTAATTTCAATCTGAGGATTCTGAACATCTAAAGCAAAACAAAGAACCATTTTCAAAAGGTCATTCTGTGCTGGAGATCAGAAGAATTGCTCTTTATTTCCAGCTGTTGCTTTACTCTGGACTTGGTCTGGCAAATGTGAGCAAGCTTGGTGATATTCTGGAAGAGATTACTTTTTTACACATTATCTCTACTAGGCACTGGCAGTTTGTCTCCAACGAGAGCTCCTTCAGCTGCTGATCTCAAGCTGACAAGGAGTTTAATCCTGTAAACATAACACAATTGGCTGGTGTTAAATAACCAGAGACTACAGACAAGAATGAGCAATTTCCCAACACAGATTTCAGGTAGTTCTCACTGGTTCTATTTACCTTTGGGAAGCAGCTCCTAACACTTGCACAACCCTGAATAAAACGCTGTTTTAATGGCCAGATGCATTGCAAAGCTTTTCCTCCTCTGCAGCTCCATTCACTCCTCTTTGCTGAACAGTGAAATCCAGACAGCTGAGCAAAGGCATGGTCATACATGTGCCTCTGAGGGATGACAAAATACTCACTTTACAGTCTTCTGCAACAAGGTCAAAGTCAGGACAAACACCAAAGGTCTGGCAGACACCAGAGTCACCTTCCTGGTAACTGAGAGAAATGGGCTGTGCCCATGTCACAATGGTCAAATAACCACACGTGTTTATCTTCAATTTCAATACATTCACTTCCCTGAGAAACACACATATAAACATGGAAAATTCATTTCAGCTTTTTAACACAAAGACTTACAAGCCTAATTTTCACACTAGGCAGTAAAAATCTACAACCCTAGAAAAGCTGAAGCTGCCCATGGCTCACGTGTCCCCTGCACTTCGCAGCTGACACATCTTGTGGAAATATGATTTTGGAAATGCTGCTCAAAGCAGTGAAGAGAAGAGGGATGAATAACTCTCCTGTGCACTGAGAATTAAAAAGGCTGTTTACTTAAAATATTTTGTCATTACAAGAAGGATGGTTTGCTGGTAAAAACCAGCCAACCCAACAAAAAACACCACAAACAAAAATCCAAAACCCCTCCACATTTCAGTACACCATCAGCAAGACTATTTAGAAAAACCACAATTGTCTCTACCTTATTGCCAGTGCTGGTCTCAGACAGAATATCATTGAAGAGTGCCCCACAGTAGTTTAAAAACTCAGAAGTCACAAAGTATCAAATCTTTAAACAAAAAATAAATCAAACAAATAAACAAATCATTAAACATCTGAAAAATACAAAAGCAAAAAACAAGACCAGCTTTAGCAACGTCAGAAAAGAGCAGTGAAGAATCCTTCTGTATGTTTATCAATTCTCCCCAGCTATGAGCATCACCTTCTAATGAAATAGCTTATGCACACTCTGCATTAAAAAAATGTGTGAAAAACAGGAGAAAGGCAACACAGTCAGACAAGAGAGTGCTCAGTATTTACATTTTCAAGTTACCTGAATAGAAGAAAAATGCAAATCAAGTGCTTATCACTGCTGTTATTCTGCAAAAATGTTGAACGCTTTCCCAAATCACTTTTTAGTCACAAAGTTCTAAATACACACACGTGCATGGACTCAAGGACTTTTTGCAGAGCAAAATGGTACTTCAGGAGAGTTTCTGCAGTAAAAATGAACTGTAATCAGTATTTTTGCTCATTGCTCAATAAAACTTTATTAGTTATTTCTGAGCTGTTTCATGTGTAAAACACAAGTTCTGTAAGGTTGTCTCCACTTAGAGATACAAGTATAAAAAAGTTCCAAACATCAATAGATGAGTGCAATGATATTCAATCTAAGTTAATCCCCAGACATCCAAATCCATGAATAAAAATTCATCAGTTTTAAATACACTGAGCCTATTAAGCAAGAACAAAAGCATATGCACAAAAGAGCTTTTAATATATTTCAAAGCCCACAAGAGCCACGGTCTCATTAAAATTATAAATTACACAAACATGGAATAAAGATTCCAACTGCAGTGCAGCTAAGCAGATTACAGCAAAGCCCGCGTTCCATATGATAACACACCACGGCCCTCCCAGATGGGGGCTTGGAACAAAAAGGCCATCACTGCAGCTAGGGAAAACCTCCTTGTGATCTCTGCTTTCTGTTCAGCAGATGACAGCCAAATAATATGTTGATTATTCTGTTTGTGCTGCTAAGCTTGTAAGATGGAATAAAAGCGATATGATCTATTGTGAACTCCATGCTAATGTGTTGCTCCACTCATAAATAATATACTGAATTTATTCTGAAACTATCTTTTTATCTGACTTCCAGGTTTTAAATGCATGAACTAAAATAGAAAGCCAACATAAGCTATTATTTAATTGGATGGTTTAAAATAAAAGATACAGCTGACACAATAATAAATGTGAAAACTGACTATTTAGTGAATGAAATAAGTAGAGGTGCCTTTCTCCAATTTAGTAAATGATCCTAAGCTGAGGTACAGAGCACACTGCAGCCCCACAAACTGCACCCTCACTGGTACCAAACACATCACCAAGCAGGGCCTGCATGGCTCATTTTACCACAGACATCCAGCCCAAACAGGAGTTTCAAATGAGGACACAAGTACTTGTGAACAGAAAAGCAGTAGAGAAACAATCACCGCAGAACTTCATCAGTACTGTCTCCCTGGATTGCCTTCTTAAAAACTTCTCAGGTTTTTAATAAGTGCTAAGATTTTATTTCATCTACATCTGCTCATCTGGTTTGTTCCAAAAGTACAGACCATGGCTTGCACTCTCTTCCATAATACATTGCTTTTCTAAAAGGAAAATCGGTGACTGGTCATACAGCTCCTTTCACAGATACTCTGTGCATGCTAAGGAAATTGATGTTATTCCTACAACTTAATGTTTGTGAATTTCAGTTCTTTTGTGCCAGAAATGTTAAAAATTCTATTAAAAATTCACTGTGGCTTGGCAATTGCATAAGAACACCAAGATCAAACAGTGCTTCACACTTCTTGGGCCAATGGAAGCACAACTGAGAGAAGGTGGAAGCATGAGGCTCCGAGAATGTGCAACAGTTTTCACAGCAATATAAGAGCAGGATGTAAAAAAAAAGCTCCATTACCTTTCTCCCTCTGCTAGGGACACAGGCACAGTCACAGAAATATTGAAAACATAGCTACTGAAGAGACACAGGTTTTCTAATAAACCTTAGGGCTAAAACTTCAGATGAATTACCCCCTCAGTGCAATGAAATCAGACATTCTATTCTTTCCACACAAAATGAAGACAGGACTTTGAAACTATTAGTGAAGCTCACATTTTCAGCAGCACCCACAAGTAAATGAAACTCACAATTCATTTTCAAGATTATTGTTCTGCAGGTTTCAGTAATATTGTGTGTCCCACTAGCAATGCACTGGGTTATTCTGCAGTAACCACTTACAGGATTGTTATTTCTAGGACCTTGACAACATTTTGGCCTTCCCTTAATCTGTTTCAGTATTAACAGTTTTAAATGTGAATTCATTTTTATTCCTTTCACATATATTATCTCACACAAAATGCAATGCAGTACAAAGAGGGAAAAGTTGGATAAAATGGCAGCCCTGCTCCCAGATAGATGCTCCTGAAATGGGGTTCCCACAAAGAACTTTTGGCATGGAATTGGCAGGCTCGGTGTAGGGGATGGAAGCTGAATCCACTGAGATAAAGAATAAAGATGATTTGCTAAAATACAGCCTGGCTACAGAAAAGGGCAAGATATTCTTTATTTTATTTTATTATTTCACCAAAACATTATTCCAAATTTGAAACAATTCAAGTTTTCCCTAAGTAGCCAGTTGTGAATCTGGCTTTACAATGAGTTTTACTAGGTCGCTTGCTTGTCTTATCCAACTTTATAACTCACACTGAAAAATCTCAATTTTTACTTCCTTACTACTTAAAGGCCAAAATTTTCTTCCTCTGCCCCTCAGTGACCGAATTAGTTTACCATTCTAGTCAAATTTTTTGAAGAGCAAGCAATACACACCTCTACAGAATTATTTCCTGCAGGACACCCTGGCCCATGGCTCACTCTGTGGATGGCCAGAGTGCTGTGACAGTCAGTGGGAGCTGAAATACCAAGCCAGCATTCCTGTCTGGAATATCCAGGGGAGACAAGAACCACAAAACATCATTGGCCAGTACCAGAAACCTGAGGTTCCTTCTATGTTTGTGGGTCTCACCAGGGAACATGAGAAATACAAGGAAAATAATCTCTGTTAAATACAGCACTAATCTGTATGATGCTTATTAAGACACTAAATTAAACTCGCAATTCACTTTCAAAATTGTTGTTCTGCAGGTTTCAATAATATTATACTGTACACTTCTGAAATTACAGAAACATAAAGTAACCTTTAAAACAATTTCTTGCCTTCAGCACATACTACTTTAACTTATGTCTCCTAATTTACTTCTATTTTAAGTTTTTAAAATAGAAGTAAATTAGGAGACGTAAGTTTTTCTGTTTAAATTTGACACAGGTTTAATTTTTTTTCCCTGTTGCTTAGGATATCCACAAGGATGAATCTGGGTAACATCCAGAGGCTTTCTGAATAAGATTTTATGTTTTATATAATATCAAACAACTGGCAAGTCCTAAACACTCCAAATAATTCTTTCACTTGCCACGGACTGACTGAATAAGCAGTCTTTAAGCTTTTTCACACTGAAAAATCCCAGATCTTTTGGTGTCAGAGCTTCCAGGATTAAACATTCTTTCCAGTTGTTGGCTCATGGCCTGAAGATCCTGCACTTTCAAACTTATCCCATTCTAGCTAGTTCAAAGATCAGGAAAATGAAGCCATCTTCTTTGCAGCCATAATCCACGACCCATGCTGTTAGATACTTAAGAACATCTCCAAAGCAAACTACCTTGTTTCAGCTGC
The DNA here is from genome assembly GCA_035582745.1 of Loriotus luctuosus. Classification (NCBI taxonomy): domain Eukaryota; kingdom Metazoa; phylum Chordata; class Aves; order Passeriformes; family Thraupidae; genus Loriotus; species Loriotus luctuosus. The sequence continues at coordinate 1,765,228 of JAWWEY010000273.1, forward strand.
CAGCAGGAGCTCAGCAGGGCGTGGCTCACATGACTGCAAGCCCAGCCTGGGCAGGTGACTCGGTGCCTAATCTGATTTGGTGCCCATAAAACTTTAATCAGCACAGTCTAACACCAGCACATTCCACAAGTGATGAGCGAAGCAGCCTGGCGATGGAACTGCAAACTCTAATAAGATTATGAATTACAACAGCTACTGGGATGTGCTTTTCTGGTTCTCTATCCCACACATAAATCCAGCAGGAAAATATCACTGAAAACTGGCCTGGCAGATATATATAAATGGAATTAATTTGAAATCAAATGGGCTGCTGTTTCATTCCAAAATGAACAGCATATTGTTCAAAGACAACAGCATACATGAATCTTCTGCAGCACAACTAAAATCCAGCAAAACCATTGATTTGAAAGCAAAGGCAACAGAACACATCCATCAGTACTAACACCCTGCTGTTGAAGAACACTGCCCACACAATGCTGCTGCTGTTAACTTGCCCTGTGAGCCTACACGGGCAACCCACACGGTGAAGAGAGGTCAGGACACGTGTGCTTCCTCTTATTGAAGCCTTCTGTCCCTTCATGGGCACCAGAAGCTGATGTCTTGTGCAGGCTGCCCTGGAGCAGGGGCTGGACAGAGCTACAGAACAAAGCAGGGATTGATTCCATGCATCTCCTCCATGGATCCACCTTGGGCAGCACAAGAGCCCAGCCAGGGCTGCACCCAAGATGAACCAAAATGGCCC
>JAWWEY010000273.1:1773760-1789667 GCA_035582745.1 Loriotus luctuosus
TTTGTCTCCCTGCTCTGTGCACAGAGCTCAGCATCCCTGAATATGGAGCTCAGACCCACCCACTAAAGCAGCACAGAATGTGAAAAACAGAAAAACTAAGTGGCTGAGCCCACTGTGTTGGCTTGGTCTGCTTTGTGCCCCTTTTCTGAATGTGGAAATGCTTCATGAATGTGTTGCAGAATGCTGTTTATGTGTTTCTGAAAGAATATTGATACTTTTCTTCTTTTGTCTTACCCACTAGCAATCAAATAATTGACTGTAAAAATATTTAATTTTTGTTGTCACCAGGGACTGAGGGCAATCTTTTTTTTGGTATAAATTCCCAATGGAAGTTAGTACAAACTCTTTTAGTCTGGTATTTTCATAGACATACTTTGTAACAGTCAGTAGGCAGTCGTGTAGATCTCTGGCTTGGGCTTGAGTAACTTTGCTCTGTTCAAAATCTGTAACCCAGATACAGAATTATTTGGCAGACATGAAAGTGCAGCCTGTGAGCGAGGCAAAGCGTGGTGTTATCACACACAATGAGGAGCTTCTGAAGAGAGGAAAAGGCAGAGAGTCCAAGAAGGAGTTTCTTTCACCCTACAGCTGATGGTTACATTGTTATGGCTCACTCTAAAGGAGTGAATTTCCTTTGGAAGAGAAGTGGTAGATAAGTGCTGGATTTCAAATGCAGTGTTACCATCAGGGCACTCTGCACTTCCAGTGTTTATTTATTTTATAATATTTATTTATATTTGTTTTTTAAATTTATACATTTTACATTTATAAATATTTTATATTTATTTCTATAAATTTACTTTTAAGGTTTATGGGCCATATATGCCTAATGTGTGCCAGAGCAGTTCTCTGCAGTGAACTGCAGCTGTTGTGTAATATAACCATCACATGCCTGGTATTAAATGTTTGTGTCAGGCTGCTGGAAAAAAGGTCAGGGATGTGCTTTGAAAACAATCTGGGCACTTCTCAGCTTGCAAAGTTTGTTGTGCTTCTCTCCATAAGATCTTAAATCTCTCTTGTAAGTAGCAATGTGGAAAGTTACAAGTTTTGCTCAGATGTTTATAGATTCTACTGCCTTAGATACTGACAAAGAAAAATGAAAATAGCGAGATTAGGAACAATGACAAGTTCACAGCAGCTTTCTTGGGAAACTTATAGATTTTGCCTCTTCCTTTTGATTCCATCAGCATTCCTGCTATTTTTTCCTGTTGCCTTTTGTTTAATTTACTAGTATTGTTGCTGGTTGTAATATGAAGGTGTAACCATGGTAACTGCAATAGTTTTGCATTCCCGCTAATAGAAGACAGTTGTTCAAACCACTCAATGATAAAGTAAAGACAATACTGTGACCTGAGCTTGCCTTTAACAGCCAGGGTATGTGCACATATGTTACAGCTCTGCCTTGTAGAAACAGTACCATGGGTGACCTGAAAATGCAGCTTCAGAGAATTTTGGCTGCACTGTTTGACAAACAAATTCAGTGTAAAAGCAGAAGAGACACTACTTCTGTCATGGGTACAAGTGAACTTTTCTCTAACCAAGGTTTTAAAGTACTTATTGCCATGAGCTAATACATTACTTCTGGCTGCTCTAATCACGTTTTCTATGCCATTTGGTAAAATCTCAACATTTGGAGCTTTTCTTTCCTATGGGCTATATAGAGCATGTGCTCATTTTAAACAACTGTTGTTAGTAACCTGTGTGTTCTGGCTCCCTGAGCAATTAAATGCAGTGAATATTGGAAGCATACTTTGTGTCAAACATCAAGTATAATTTCAGATTTTGGTGGGTTTTTTTGTTTTGGTGGGTTTTTTTTGTTTGTTTGGGGTTTTTTTTGCTTTCCCCTCTGGTACATCTTTTAGGTTCATTTGCATTCATCTCCTGAACAAATAAATGGAACAAAAATCGTGGGCTTAGGACATGGGGATTTCATGAGTGATTCTAACTTTCTGATAAACAGCAGTTAAAATTGGTTTGTTGTTTGTTTTTTATTTAATATCTAGAAATTGATTAACAACCTGATCAGCTTGCTGTGGATATTGAGGCATTCATACATCTTGACTCAGGAGTTTAGCTTGAAACATCTGCTTCTCTCTAACTATGAAATTAGTAGTTGACAAAGCACTTTCAGTGCCCAGTACTGCTCGAGTTGTGGTGCAGGATGGCAAAGTGATCCTGTTCTGGTTTTAATTCACGTGCTGTTATGCAACAATATTAGCACTTTTTGGCCTTTGGGAGAGCAATTTGCTTTTTTTCTTCCTTTTGGATATATCAACATTACAGCCACTGCAGGCATTTGTAGTCCCACTAACAAAGCTGAAGGTTAGAAGTTGATCCAAGTCATATTGGAATAAATTTTAGTGGAGTTTTTTCATTTATGAAATGAAATATCCTGTTCCCTGGAGTCCATCTGTGCAGCCCAGAGTTGACTTCTGGAGCTTTGCATACTGTGCTGATGAGATTCATCAATTAGTTTGCTTCTAAGTTTGCTTTTAAATCAGTACAGAATTGCAGACAACATCCTGCAGATTCCATGAAAACACTTCAGTAGGCTGGTTAGATGTGGCCAGCCTGAGCACTTCCAGGGATTTTTAGCTTTCCTGTCACAGTCTTCCATAATTGTTAAACAAAATAGTCTGATTTCAGGTTATTCCACTGTTGTAATTCTTGGAATTCAGGTTACAAATTAGCATGCTCTTTCCCGAAAATAAAATACGAGTTCTTCTTTCACTGTCCTTATAAAGGAATTCATGGAGTTATGTCAAGACCTACTATAAGAAACTTTAATCTCTTCAGTAGTGTATGTTTTTTCATAGTGTGTGTTGTGACATTCATAATCTCTCAGTCCAGGTTTCAATGGGTGAAAGTCTTGCTGCCATGTCAGTAAGACAAAAAGCAGTGGAGCCAGGATTTTGTCTCAAAGGCTTGGGTGGAAATTTGCTAAAATCTACTAAAGTCTTAGTTGGGCACTTAGCTTACATCCTTCTTGATACAAAGGAATATCACTTGATAGTGATATTCTGCTATAGTGGAATCACTTGATAGTGGTTAATATTAATTTAATTGAATTTGGAGAATGTTTACTCACATGAGTTATCCCAGTAGAAATCTGCTGGCTCAGCCCATGCATCACCACTGTAGTACTTGAGCGTGGTTGCATAGAGCTCTGCAGGATCTTTTTACCACAATGATGATAGTACAGTATATTGTGAAAGTAATTGTAATGTGCAGTGTGTAATTACATGTAATGTGTAATTATTTCATAATAGAGAATTGTAGTAAGTATTGCAAAGGTAATTAAAATGTTGTTCACTCTTATATTTTTAAATTCCCCGTTATCACCTTTCTTTGACTTACAAACTAAGAAAAGTTAATTGTTCTCTAACATAGTATTAAAGTGTAGTCTTACTTTATTCTTCATTTTGTTTTGTTTCCAGGTGGAGGCGTAGCTGTTGGAACCCTTCTTCTTATTGGTTAGTATAGAATATATAGATTCTTAAAGCCATACTCTGAAGCTTTTCACTCTTTAATGTATTCATTAAACAGCCTCTCTTTTCACTGTTTGTTGAAGTCAGACTTTAGGAAAGTGTAACCCTCAGGTTCCTTCATTTTGTGTAGCCTTCAGAAAGGACTGGTGTCTGTCTAAAGAATTACTGGAGGTAATGTCAGTTATTTCTTCAGGCAAGCAATTTTTCAAATTACTTAATGCCATACACTAGTTTATAGTTAAAGTATAGTTATGTAAAAATCAGCATTTTGAAGGCTTCTCTCTGTGTAGCCTTCAGAATGGACTGTTGTCTGTCTCAAGGATTACTGGATGTGAGTCAAAATCTTAATTTTAGACAGGCTTGAGCACCCACAAAGAATACCCCAGAAATCTGTTTGAAAACAGGGCATTTAACACATTTCAGGACTTCTTAGCAGAGTGCACACATTAGTTAAGATTTTGTAAACTGCTGTTAGATTCAAACTGTGTATCATCACAAAGGGGTTTTTCAAATTTGAGGAAGACATGCAATGCAGAACCTTGGAATCTTTTGGTTGCCAGAATCAGCTGAGAGCAGGGTGATGGAAGGCTGCTTTCTGTCAGGGTGTGGATGAGGCACACTGAGATGATTCAGTAGCTCCCACCAGAATTCCCTTTGCAGACCACAGTGCAGCTCTCCAGGACCATCTCCATCGCAGCTGAGGTGTCCAGCTTTCCTGTCTGTTTGACTGAGTTGACACAAAACCAGCAGGAAAATGAAGAATTCTTGTATTAGTCTCCACTCTGAAGGAGCACTTGAATCTCATAATTGAGAACAGGACTGGATTTCAGCCTTGCCTAGGGACAAAACAGACTGGCACATGCCTGGGTGATTTGGGTGCTTTCAGAGAAGTTGTGCCTGTAGAGTGTTTTAAGAGCCTGCTTGTCTCTAGTGATAGACACCAATAGAAGCTCTTCAGACTGTGCCTTTTCAGCCTTGAGACAGATTCAATCAGTAATTTTCATTCATTTTCTTAAAGGGATGAAAACATTGTGCTCTGGGTATTTTATTTGTGTTTACTTTCCCTGTGGAAGACAATCATTGCTTGGGAAACTGAATTTGTATCTACTGTTTTGGTTATGTATTTTACAACTCAAAAATTGGTCTTAGCACTAAAGATCCAAACAGTGGGATTTGGGGAAAACTTATTTGAAATCTGTTTTAGCCACTAATGGAATTACAGCATGTTACTTTCTGTTGGTGTAGGGCTCATGTAACCTGCACTAGAGACTGAATAAAATTTTCTGTTTGCCGTTGAGGAGGGTGATTGCTCCCACTATGGCTTGTTATTTCAAGGCTGCTCTTTATTTCTGCATTTTATCCAATAGAGACAGTTACTGATGTGCCATTGAGTCTTAGGAAATGTTGATTTTTTCATCAAGTGTATAAATTAGTGTATGGCATGGTGCAGATTAAGTAATTTGAAAAGTTGCTTGCCAGAAGAAATAACTGACATTACCTAATTCCAACATTTTCAGCTTGAGAAGAGCTGCAATCTTGCTGTGGTAAAGGAAGAAGGAAAAAAAAAGTTAGAAGCTATTCTATTTTACATAAATCAGAGATTGTGAGGCTGGATTAATTTTGTCTTCCCATTACAATAGTCACTGTCCCTTGCAGCAAACAGGCTTGGTGGCATCCAATGAATCCACTAGCAGGAAAATTGTCATTAAATGGAAGAAGTGGTGCAATATTTCACCACAGGGTGTTGTGGATGTGAAAAACAGTCATGTGGATGCTGATGGCTCAATGGAAGATTTTTCCTGAAAGGGTTTTTGCCTGAACTTTGTTCCTTCTGAGTCCATATCTGGCCATACTCAGTGGTAGGTTTGAATTTGATTATTCCCTTTGTTGGTTGTGTGTTTGTGATCTGACCTGAAACTTAGCTTGAGAATGTCTCTTTTAGATCTGAAAATGAATTTTTTTTCCCAAATGAGACCTACCATGTGTTATCTTGAAACATATAATTAGATACAAAAAGTCTTAAAGCAGGAACTGTATTTATTCATGACTCATTAGTCTAAAAATTTGGAGACTGATTTTTAAAGTTGGTGCAGGTAACATTGGAATGGCATTGTTAGAATATTCTGTCAGCCCACCAAGAAATTCTGTCATGAGATTAGTCTAGGCAAGCTTAATATTATCAGGATTGAAGCTGTCAGTGATAAACCTCCTAGGAAGATCTTTCTGTGTTGTACTCCAAGTGTTACAAAAAGGTTAAATTCTTCCCCTTCCTTCAGCATTCTCTAAGGTGAGAATAAATTGAATTACTTTTAGCTTAGCTCCCTTTGCAAATTAAATGCTCATCTTCATTATTTGACTCATTATCTTGGTTAATTTAACCAAATAATAGTAGATTCAGGGTATTAAAATATTTATTTGAACTGTTGTGTTCTGAAGATGTAGTAATGGCACAGGTTACTTGATAAGAGTGTAAAATATTGTTTGAAATAGAAGTGTGCAAGTTTTTGAGCTCAACTCATAATAAAGAGCATTGTGATTTTCAGTTGAGCTTAATTCTATAGTATATTCTTTTGACAGTGTTTTAATTATATGAAAATTAGAGAGTTGAAGCACATGGTATTCTCATGGAAGATCCTACCTACCAGAGCAGCTTGAGACTTCCTGAGGTTTGTTCATCTAACAAGAATAAGGATTTTAACTTATTACTTCAGTTAAAAAAAAACCCTTACAGTAGTGGGTTTCTAAGAAGCATTCTGGTGTGGAACCCCATCAAAGCAGCTTGTTCAGGATGGAGGTGAGACCACGTTTGTGGTTTTATCTGAACCTGCTGCAGAGGATCAGCTTCCCAGGAGAGTCCCCCTTCTCAAAACAAGCAAGTAAAACAGTCACACTCCTTCCCCTCTCCACTCCAGTGTACTTCAAGCTGTTGCATGTGTGATTTGCCAGCCCAGGAAGAGTTTGCAGGAGGATATTTTGTTTGTAAATTATTTTTATTATGATAATAATATATAAAATATAATATATTAATTAATATATAATAGTATATATAATGAATATTTAATTATATATAAGTAATGTATTACTCTATAATAATATTAATTATTATAATTTTTAAAAATGTTTTTCAAACCATTTTCAATTGTTATGTTGTTTTAAAGGTAAACATTGTTTATATCACACGTTCTGCATAGTGAGCTGCAGCACCCTCACTAGAGGTGTCCTGAGCACCCTGTAAGAACCCACCAGGTTTGACAGGGTCACTGACAGCTAAATGTTTTAAAGATTATCAGTAGGAGGGGTTTTGTTGGTAGCTGAGGTCAGTTATTAAAAGTTAAAGTTGTCTGGTGAAAAACAGGTCTATGCTTGTACATTGTAAGCCTTGAAGCAGTTTCAGCTACTTTAATTAGCTACTTTTATTTTTGTTAGGCATGCAATTTAACCTGACTGGTAAGAGCTCTCTTCAATGCCAATATAACTTATTTATCATCTTTTTAAAGCTGAAAAAGATAATCTCAAGAGAGGTACAAAACAGTGATTTGCTAAATATAATCCTACAAAATACCAGTTAGCAGAATTCACCTTCCTGAAGTATGGCTAAATGCCAAATATTGTAACTTACGTGTTTGACAACTCTGGTTTGGCATGTGCTAATTAAATGCAAGTGACACAAAGTATATCCCCTCAAGCTTAGTAAACGTGGACATTAGAAAAGTATCTTTAAATGGAATTTAAGATTATTAAAATAATCTCATTTTATAACCTGCAGCAATTTAGAGTGATGTTTCATAGCTGGAGAAAGACACACCTTAGGTCACAGGACCACAGTGTAGAAGCATCTATCTGGTAAAAAAATTATCAATACTGATAGGCTGTGACAGGCTTTTGGCAGCTTTAGGGCAACCTGTCTAGACTTTGTAGAGAGAAAAAATAATAAACCATCTGTACATTACATTGTTGCAGGCTTATTCTTTCTTCTTACAGCTCTCATCATTTTGAGCAATTCTACTACAAATGAGTTTTTCAAAGACCTTCATGCTGCTTAATATAGTGATGTTTGAAAGTCAGCTATTATAAATACAGTATTTATTGATACAATATTTGTTACCTTATGGTGGGTTTTCTTCCTGACTTTTTATTCCTCTTCTAGTTCTAGTGATGCTTATTCTGCATCCCTCTCTTGGAACATGAATGCCTCTCTGTGCAGAGGGAGTTTTTCCTTAAGGTCACATGGTTACATATCAATAATTCTATAATTAAATCTATTTCCTTAATTTTTAAGTAAATTCTATTTTTACAGTGCCTCATGCATATCTGCTCTCTTTTGTTTGCTGTGCCCTAGGTAAAAGCCTTAAGATTCTAGACCTAATTCTAGAACCCATGGATTTCTTTGAGTAGTAGCTATAGACAGGTGTGGAGAAGTGTCCCTTATGTATTTGGTAGCCTGTTGGAACCTGGTTACTGAGAATTTCAGACTTTCTGTGCTGACAGGCACTGACCCCCAAGAAAACACTGCATTGATGTGAGGCTGTAGAAAAGTCTTCCAAAACTGAGTGATAGAACTGAGATTATAAGTGTGTAGTTTAAATAGAAGTGTATAATTTGTATAGTAGAAAACTTAGTTTTAAGTTTTAGAATATAGTAATATATGTAAAACAAGATAGAAGTTTTAGGGTGGAGGCTGGTCCTTCTTCTTCACCTTCTTCTCCGTGGGTTTGGGTAATATTGTGTAATTAGATAAAATTTCCACTTTGCAGGCAAGTAGTTATTAGGCTAAAAGTAAAAATAGTTTAGGTGTCATTTCCTAATTGGACAGTTTATCCTTAAAAGGCCTTGTAGAGAGGGAGATATGGCTCCATTTTTAGTTTGTTTGAGTGAAGTACTGTAGAACTCACAGTTTATAAGACTGCAATGTAAATGAAAACTAATAAATATCTGAGTCCCAACAAGAATTTAATTTAATTTAATTTAATGCCAACCCTAAAAAAAAAAGCAGCAAAGACTCCAAAGTAGCCTATACAGTGCAGTGCTGAAAGGACCCCTAAATAGGAATTGCTCTTTATCCTTAGTGCTCAGCTCTAGGGTTAGATGCTGGAATTCCCTGTGCTCATAGGGACAGTCCTGCTCTTTCTCCACGACTGTTTCAGCCAGGAGAGCACTCATGTGAAAAGAGACCCATGGATAGTCACAACAGACTATTTTATTGATGTCCTTATCTGTAGGATCAGGGGAGCTTTTGTCCTGCAGACAATATGCATAACTTCTGGGTAAATCATCTCTTTTCCTTGTGTAGTTTCGTGCTTCACTAGTTACTCAGCTGCTGCTTAGCTGGAGAACACTCTGTGTTCCAAAGGGATGGCAGAAAGCTGCTCAGTGCCTCGTGTGTGGCTTGTGGGGACTGCAGAGAAAAGAGGCTGCAGCTGCAAGAGGCTGATTTGTTCATGTGCCTTGGTAGCTGGAACTGAAGCTCACAATGAAGGACCAGCTCTTTAGTGCAGAGGCTGAGACTGAAGATTTGGGCCAGGCTTGTCCTAAGTATCGACTAAAACAATCTGAAATGTTAGTTCCTACAGGTCCTCAGTGAAGGTAGTTCTTTTGGATGTCAAAGAGTTTGGAAAGATAAGGGTAACAGTTGAAAATTTGTCCTAGCCATTCAAATGCTAACTTCAGGCATTCTCAGGAAAGTGTTTCATTCTGGGATTCTATGGAAGTCATCAGTGAGCTGCTGAAGTACCTGTGCTAAGTGATTTGTTTGTTTATTTACGAGAAGAAAGCTGTGCTCCTTTGGTTTTGAATGTAACTATTGAAGCCGGGGTACAGTGGATGCTATCAGGAAAGCCCCACATGGATGCACTTTAGATCTTTTGAATACCACAGAAGTTTAGTGACCTAGAAATGAATCAATAAAAAGCATCCTCTATCTGACAAATTGAAGAACTGAGGGATTCTTACAGATGCATTGACTTTAACAATTCCAGATACACTGTTTGTAAAGGCTTTCTGAGACACATCTAACCCTTAGAGTACTGTAGGAAACTATGAGGTGGTTTATATTTAGATCACTTTCCAATTCTTAATTTAATTTTTTTTACTGCAAGTTTACTCTTATGAAAATTTAAGAAGAAAGGCTTATGTTAAAATGATGTGTCCTTACACTGAATGTGTTTTTAATTTGCTAACTTCAGCATTCCTTGTTGTTTTGCAAAATATGTTTTGGAAGAGTATGGCAATGTAAGAACCTCTCTAGCCCTGTTATATTACAAATAAATCAATGAATCAACAAAATTAATTAGAATATCAGTGAGTCACTTAAAAGGTTTATATACTAGTTCTTCATGGCTTTATTTCTACAATGTTTCAGCATTTCAAATAAAACTTGAGAAAAATTCTTCTTAACTATTACAGCCATATTTCTTCTTAGCTTAGTTAAGTGATCACCAACACTTTGTATGATTTCTTGTATTTATCCATGGTTTATGGAGTTTCTCTGTTGTTTTTGGCACAAGAAAATGTTTACTTTCTAAGGAATAATTAATATCAAAAATGATGATCCAGAAAGGCTGTCTGTATAGTTGTACACACAGACTCTAGCCATAAAACACTTGGACTCAATGAGACATTTTCTTATTTTCCATTAAATGTCAGTTAAATACTTATCAACTCAGTGTTTTTGTGCCTCAGATGGTGAAGAGGGTGAACTTTAACCCATAGTTAAAAATTGAGAACCCAAGATTTTTCATTCAGCAAGGATGATGTAAATGTTGCAGCTGAGGATCCTTCCAGAGTGCCTGATGAGTGTTCTTTTTCCTCTCTTGTTCAAAGGGAGAGAGATCTAACAAAATTGTCTCCCTCCAGTGACGTCTGCCACAGTGATGTGATTACAGGGGAGCCTTGGTGGCTTCTTTCAGGTACCTCAGACAATTTAAAACAAAAAATGTAGAGCTCATGCTGCCACTTGGATTTCTAGAAGTCTTTGCTTCTTAAATTGAGAGCTTCATAGTTGGAGATTAGCACATGGAAATCAATATAGTGTGAATAATATATTACTGATGGTAAAGCAGTAAGAATAACTAGAGAGAGCCAATGTTGGAGGGGGCAGGAGCTGTCAGTGGTCTGGACTCCAGTTACAAGGGACACTTATTCAGCAATGGGGTTTTATTTCCCTCTTGAAACAGATTTAAGCAGGCTACAAAGACTATTTACAACATACAACCATAATACTTCTTCAAAACTTAGGTGGTGTCAGTTCTGCCTTTTGTTTCTGCAGTGGGAGTGTTTCAGTTTTAGCTGATTGAGCCCTGTGTCCACTTGAGTCTCATAGCTGGCTCTACAACTTCAGTCTCATCACTGAGTTAGTAGGAAGGCACTTCTTCAGTAACATTAATAATGGCTTTATAAGGATGCAAGAGTAAACTGGATCTAATACTTAGTTAAAAACTCCAAATTCTCAAGTAATTTGCAGTTTGGAAATCCATCCTGATGAAATTTTGATAAGGAACCCAGTACTGTCACCAGTAAGGTTTTGTCAGTCCCGTGCTTTTTATGATTCAGAACTGTCCATATTTGTCACAAGACCCTTATATTAAAAAAAAAAAAAGTCAATGTGTTATTGCAAGTACATTGAAGGCTAATATGGCCTCCTAAGCAGGTCAACAGTATCAAAGGGAAGTTCTGTTAATGTAATTTAGGTTCTTAAAAGCCTGAGACTCTACAGCAAGCTGCAGAGTGGCTAGTACTAGTAGTAAGAGTGTTGTGATTATTGTATTCCTTTTGGCTTCTTTGGATATCCACATTTATGTCATTTCCTGTCTTAGTGATTGGATTTTGAAACATTTCTCTCTGTTTTGAGTTACTGCTTTAGAGTAACTTCTAGTGACTCCACTATCCCAAATACTGAATTTAACAGGGAAGTTTAAAAAAGCAGTAAATAAATTCTGTTTTACTTAATATCCCATGGGGGTTAGGGAATATCTTGGAGAACTGGGTTTTTTCCAGTGGTTTTGAACAGTTGTGGTTTGAATTTTTTGTTAATCTGAGCACTGAGAGTACCAGTACCAGTGCAAGATATTAGGAGTGTAGCAGTGCAACAACACTTCCCTGTGGTTTGTTTCCTAGGTTTCCCCATTGCTATTGGTTTTCCTTTTCCTTTATGGATATACACTTTCCTCCTTTCCTTTTCTCCTTCACTCCATTGATTCATTTTGATTGTGGTACATGTCAAAGTTAGAGTATTCTTATTTTCTTCTTTACTGTTTTTTTGCAAGTTGGATATGAATGACAACTTTTTCATTTTCCCTCTTTATTACTGTTTTTTTATTTTTAATTTTACTCTTTCATATGTGTAGTTAGGGAATATTTTCCAAATCACACAAATAATAAATTGAGTTTTGTTTGTTCTATATAAAGAAATATCTCTTTGTATTTTTCTGCCTCAGCATCCCTGTGTGTTGTCTCTCAGCTGCCAGATTAAGATGAAAAGGTGAAACCTGGTGTAGCACATTCACTTTTCTCCCAAAAACCATAAAAAGCATTAACAGTGCTATCGTTGGTACTTCCTACAAATAAAAAACAAAAAATCAGAGATGGTTTGGATTTCAGTTGTTTTGCACACATCCACTTCCCATAGCTTGAAGTTATGCTGGGTTTTAATTGTATGAGTTCATTTAAACTTCCTAATTCTGTAATTTCTGACACTTAACTTGCACCAGGGAAGCTGAAGGAAATGCTGCTCTTTCTGAAGTCAGAGTTTGTGTTTTCATTTCAGTGGGCCAGTGTTCACAATGTCTGCTAACAAGTATTGTCTTGCTGCTTAAACTGCAAATTCATGAGTCTTTTGAATGTTGAATTTGTTCTGAATTTGCATTGGTTAGGTATCAAAAAAAAACATTGCTAATTGTTTGGTTTCTTCAATACATCCATTTGGCTTTTGTAGTCTTCACAACTTTGGAAATAAATGCTGACATAAAAATGTCTCTATTCTGAATGTTACCCCTGTATAGGCTTAGCATGCCAAATATGGCTGAATTTTGAAAAGCACCAGGTAACAAATATTTTAAGCAGGTTTTAAGCACTAAAAATATAAATGCTAACATAGTTTTCCTAAATTAAGGAACCCCTTGCCATTAATCCCTAAATTCAACCATCTTAGTTGATACTTGATGGGAAGCCTTGTAAGGAGGCTGTATCCCATCCATATCTTAGAATCAAATGCCTTATTGAGGACTATTTCTCTGGCTTGAAAAATTTGAAATACAGTATTATCAAGCACTATTTTACAAGTTTTGGAGTCCTATTTTACCTTTAATCTCTGTTGTAAACTCTATACTCTAGGAGATAGACCCAAAGAGGCCTTTTACAGTGTTGTGAACCTACAGGTGGGCAATTTATCTAACAGAAAAAAATCCAACCATTCTTGTTTTCACAGAGGAGGATAAATATGGCCTGTACTCCAACTTGTTGTTCAAGTATTTTCTCGCAGAGGGAATTGTCTGTGGACATGACCTGTTTGTTGCTTCTGCCAAAGAGCATCCTGACAACATTTTGAAGGTAAAGAAGACTCATTGCTTTTGATAAGTAAAGCTGTAATTTCTTGATTAATTAAATGCATTTTAAAGTGTATATATTGTGTAGCAACAAATGAATTAATCTTGGTGATTCATGAGAATGTATTGGGAAGTACAGGAGTATTTACACTAGCCAGATTTGGGAATTAAATTCAGGTCTCTACCTCCCATCTGTGGACAGTGGAGTAAGATCCTCCCAAGGCCAAATCAGGCTTGGAACCTGTTTATTCTTTATTTTATTTCTTTATTCCACTGGCTTAGTGGTTTCAGTAAACTCAACTGCTTGCAGTTTCCCCCTGCCCAGGAGGAAGTGTAGTTAAGCTGCCTCCAGTATTTTGTGGTAGTTTGTGTGGATATTTATTGTCATTTCCTGTAGAAAATAAAAACATCATTGAACAGCTTTACAATTTCCTTTACACTTACATTTCATTCTGACTCTTTTTTGTGCTAGGGAACTTGGTCAGCTTTGGATCAGGTCACACAGAAAGGATCCCTCCAGACTTCAGTGGACTCCCAATCAAACACTGATAGTTTCTCATGAGAAAATTGCATAAGGGAAAAAGCCTGATCAACAGTGCAAAAAATGCTGAAGTGTGAGGATAATCTTGCAAAATTTCATTAAATATTTTATGTCTTTCTAAGGCTGCGTTTTCCTAATATCAGAAGTAACATATAATTTCCTGATTACTTCTGCATCAAGTGAAGTCTGGCTATTTCCTTAAGTGTCTTCAGAGACTGTTTCTGGACAAAATGATTACTCTTCTGTTTTCCTACCTAGGGACGGTAAATTCTATGCCTTACCTCTTGAACATTATCTTCAGTATTCAGGAAAAAGTATATTCTTAATGAAATGAAATTACTGTGTTGTGAAAAATCAGTTTTTTAATGCTCCTGAACCTAAGGAAGGTTCATTTAAGGGTGAAATTTTTTTTCTCACTTGTGGTTTAGAATAAAGGTTAAACAAAAAGGTTAAAATTTGATTTTCAAGTATGAATGACATAAGAATGTACTATATTTTTTTAATTAAGTGGTTTTAAATAACTGATAATCAAGTATTGACTCCCTAATGATACACCACGATTGTTGCAGTTGTTTTTCTCACTGAGATTTAATTATCCAAATTAGTATTTTTATTGCATTGCATTAAATTTTCTTAAAATGGAGTAGCTAATGTACATTCCATTTTTCTTTCATCACCCTTGATTCAGTTTTTCATAGCCTGCCGTGTTTTTTCTGGCTCCTTTATACCTTTATGTGATAACAGCAGACACTGTTCCATCTGCCATACACCTTGTAGCACTTTGAGTTTGGGGTCAGTCCGTTTGCTGTGCCTTACCCAGCTCTGTTGTCTGATATGGAATCATTTTCCTTCTTCATTTCCAGGCACTAGGCAGGAATGCTGCATTCCTCTGTTGTGACTCCATGGTGGTGCTGCCATAGGAGACTGTAAATCCAGGGACAATATTGCTGTATAAACATCATCTTGTTTTGATTTCTGCCTCCCTTTGTGCCCTTGTGTATCCAACAATATTCCTGTCTGTGCTGTTTACACTCACCTTGACTGTTCAACACTAACTTTGTTTAGCAGACAAGGCACAGCAGAGTTAATTTCTCTGATTTGTATTGTGTCAGTGAAGTAACCCTCACCTTCAGGTGCTTCAAGAAGATCTCTCCAGCCATAAAAATGAGCTGCTTGGCATTTGGATGGCTCCACAGAGTTGGGATTTTAATAAAGCCTATCTGACCATTGAATAACATGGCCCTTCATTTGATGAGATTAGTAATTAATTTATTTTCAGTATCTGATTGGACTGTATTCTTTACTGGAAAGGTAACACAGACATGGTTAGATACCAACCTGAGTTACACCTTAGGCTTGGGTTTTACTTTGCAAAATTCAAGTATGGATTCAATACATTCCACAGCCAGTATCTAATTAGCTGGTGTATTTCATAAAGGCAGTTCATTAACTGTCCCTACTGTGTCCATATTAAATGTCCATGTGGTGTGGTCAGTCTGTTTACATGTTCAGCTCTCTGCTGAAATGCCATAATTGCCCTATTCCAATTTTGTGATGTGATTGGAAGTTTCTTGAACCTATAACCGAGACAAATATTGCTGGTAGTAGGAAGGGGAAAAGACATTCTTATAGACCATAATTATCTTGAAATTGTGTATAACTAAAAGACAGGCAGAGGATAAAAAGCCCTGATCAGCTGCCTAAGATATATTATATTACCACCCACCAATTTATCCATCATCCTTTGAAAATATATTCATGCCTATTGTAGTCAAAGCTCCTTCAGGAAACTGGCATTAAGACGTAATGCTGAAAAATTATACACCTCTGGTAAAACCTATAGAACTATATACATGCTGGTTTTTAGAAAGTATTTTAAACATTGGAGAGCATTTCTGTTCATACAGTCTTTTAAAAAAAAGGCAACTTTTTACTCTAAGGGCATAAGCACTGGGAATGTATATAATATAAGAAATTATATGGTAACTTCTGTGACTGATCATAAAATAAAACTACTTGCATTGGTAAATGGAAAATTTATTTAATAGTAAAATTACCTCAGGTTTGGCATTAAAATTCTACAACTGCCTAAACTGCCTGTAAAATAATTTCTTTACCTTTATTCCTGATTATTTTATTTAGGTTGGGCGGTAGAACTGATTCTCACTAATTTTCATGAGAAAAGATGGGTTATTTATAGCTTACTTTGACAATAAAGATTGCTCTGTTAAGTTGCCTTTGCTGTGGAGCCTATACAAGGTTGGATGGAGGACACCAAGGTGCCAGCAGCACGCTCAGTGTGCAGCCTCTGCAGGGCAGGGATCCATCCAGAGGGACAC
>JAWWEY010000273.1:1792359-1815122 GCA_035582745.1 Loriotus luctuosus
GTGCTGGGCAATCACACAGAGGGCTCACAGGGGCAGGGCATCCACAGGAGGGCATGAAAGGCTGGGCTGAGGGACAATAAAAGCAGCCACTTGCAGCCTCCTGAAGAGGTGAGATGTTGCTCTGTGTGGGCTGAAGCCTTCTGGAATTCTGTGGGGGCACTCTGTGCATTGTGAGTGTCTCAAGTGTGACACTTACCTGGCCTTTAACTGAGAGTTGATGATCTGAGGGGTGGTAACTGGATTGAGACTGAGGTTCTATTTCGTGTGGTGGTGGAAGTTGGGGCAGAGAAGGAGGAATGTTTTGTAAGGTTTCCTTTCTGAGTTATGTGTGGTTACTTTTTACATGTTGTTGTAGGTTAATACATTTTTTTTTCTTTGCTCTATTTTTGGTCACATCTCACAGCAGACACGAGGGAGAATATATTTTCATGGGGGCATTGTGCCAGTGTCAAACCATGACAAAAATGTATAATAAAAGTGATAAAGTCTAAATGTTCAGGTTTCAATGTCTGCAAATATCTGTTTAACAAATCTAGTTGGTAACTTTGTAGATGAATTGGTAACTTTGTAGTTAATGAGCTATTGCTTCCCGTGCTCATCTCTGAAGACTTTCAAGAATAAGTCTGTTGTCATTTACTCTGTTTAGGCTCAGACCTGTGCATTATACACTGCAGCAGGGTGTACAGAGTTTGGGATAAGGACACTCAGTTCCTTCTCACAATTTTACTTTCTCATTCTCTGCTATATTTCTCTGTCACATACTTAAGCATTCATAAGCTGATTCACAAAGCTATGAAATTTTAAGAAATTTCATCTGATTGTCTGATAGGCATTCTTTGGTTTAAGTGTTGTGAAATGCAGGCACAGTGTAAGGGAGTTACAGCAAAAGAACTCTGTGACTTAAGTGTGGGGTTTACCTCTGTGTGTGTGGAGTATAGATTATATCCTCATGGCTCAAAAATAGGCTGCTTGGAGTACTTGCAACTGGCTCTTATTTCCTAAAACAGAGGAGTATTGCTTCCTGTTTCTGTTCACACAATTCTTGTTTACCCTGGGCTGGCACACATTAGGTCTTTCTGAATGTTGAGGGAAAATTTCTGTAGACGAACCTTACCTGGAGATGGAAATAAGTTATTGTATAAGGGCTGCTGGAAGAAGAAAAATTGGCATCCATTCATTTATATTCTTTAACAATGCACCTGGTATTCACAAGCATTTACAATCAAAGTAGAATCCTCCCCCACCTTTTGGGAGTAGGACCCTTTAAACTGACATTTATATACTGCATTGTTGAAAAGGAAATATTTACCCTTCCTGACTTACCATCTGGTGTCCTTTAAATACTAAAAATTACCATGATGAAAAAGAGCCTTAAATTCATGTGAATTTTAGTATCTTTAGTATTTTTATTTTGGTATTATCCCTTTAGTATTTCTTTATTTTGTGTTTTTTATCATACTTGTGATAATAACTGCACTTCAAAGTAGTTGCATAAATCCGTGTGAAAAACATATTTATTGATACATAAATAGATAATGTTTTAAATTCTTAAGTACTTTGAGTTATACAGTTATTGAAACCCATAAGGATCAAAGGATTTTATATAAGAGGGATTTCACATACAGCTTGGATTATGTTGCTAAATAATAGCACAGTAGTACTTCTTTAGAATTGTAAAATAGCTTAGAGAGGAGTATGATGCCTATAGTTGGTGTAATGCATTGGTAATTAAGAGGGTGTGAGGTTAAGCTTCATTAACTGCTGTGGGATTGTATCTTGGATTTTATTATCCCCCAGAGAACACAAGAAGTGAGAGAGGTCAAACTGTTAGAATCTGATTTTGCTTCGTGCATCTGCCACAGCAAGGCAGGCTCAGTACTGGGGCAGCAAACCCAGGAGGAGCTGGGCTGCAGCAGGTACAGCTCCTGCAGCAGTTTGTTGCAAAGATAAAAGCTTTATTACTGAAATAAATTAGCCCCTCTTTGCAGTAAAGCCTTCATAGCTTGCTTTGCAGGAAACAAAATTATTTTAATTGCTTTGTCATTTACTGTGACCACTCCAGAAAACTGGTTTTTCCTCCCAATTTTTTTTTTTTGATTTTAAAACAACAACAAGCTTCCTTCTCTCCAGCCCAACTACCCTTAATAACTTTAGCACTTGTCTGCCTTTTTGTGTGTTCGTGCTGCATAGCAAAGGTTTGTATTTTAGTTGACCCCAAGAAATGCTGTGTGTTTTTTTTATTTTTATTTTAACTAATGCACTGCTACACGCTTTGTTTTTGGTTTTTTTTTATGTACCTTATGAAAGATTTGTCTTTTTTAGCCTGGGAGAATGTAACAGTTCTCAGAAGTTGACAGACACACTGATGCCATGAAATTGTCAGTCCCAAAGCCTTTCAAAGCTCTGTGTTGTGGGAGCTGAGATATTTTTCAGCAAAAATAGATTAAACAGAGAGATAAAGGGGTGATAGCCCAACTCTCCTTTTCTTGGTCCATTGTTTAAGTAACACTTTGATTTCCAGACTCTGCCTGTAATTTTGTAAATAAATTCTACATATTTTGCTAATACTACATTCTTCTAAAATTCTGATTTTGACTTGAAGAACATAAATCTATTAAACCCTAACTTACGTCATTCTTGAGCAGCAGTGAAGCCTTTCATGGTGCTGAGGGGTTGTGAAGTACAGATCCAACATCCAACCTTTATTTTTGAGGCCACATTGAGCCTTTATTTTTGGGGCTAATGCCAGATATATTTTTGAGGATATGTGTGTGTAATGCCAGATATATTTTTGAGGATATGTGTGTGTAATGCCAGATATATTTTTGAGGATATATCTGTATAATGAGAGCTGGGCTGCCAGCTCTCACACTGAGGTGCTCTGTGTCACTCAGGCATGGTCAGGTTTGGGAACAGTTCCTTTCTTGAGAGAAAGAATTGCATTTAATTACCAGAGTCAGAAAAGGGGGAAGCCTTTCATTCCAATTCCTGTGATTTGTGAAGAATAAAAGCAGAGATGAAGAAAAGAAGAAATTTGTGGATCATTCAGTATTTTCAGTATTGCCCATTGTATGGTTTGGGTTTGTTAATTTGAGATTTTGTTAATTTTGAGATTTTTTGGCTGATTATATTAAGAAGTGTGGTGGGATTAGTGTTGATTAATTATTAGTGTACTTACTTTTTGTTGTGAGGTAGGATTAGGAGAAAGGTCAAGTAGGTTTACAATTTTAAAAGGGTACAAAGAAAAAATAATAATTAAAGAGCAATATGAATTAGAATAAAACTTTTAGAATATTTTCCTTTTTTATTACTTTTTTCTTTTTATTGACAATGTAAAGAAATAAAATTTTAAAAGAAAAACTTTTTAAACTAGAACTTTGTGAACTTTTGAGTTCTGTCCCTAAGTAAACTGAAGGAAGACTATTCTAGAAGTGGTGAACTAACTAAAGTTTTAAATGAAGGCCTGAGATACATGGATCAGTACATCCTAAGGAGAAACAGTGACCATCTTGGTATTTTTTTGAGTCACCAGGCAGGCTGGTGAACACAGACATGCCTTCAAACAGCTCCTGTGTGTTCTGCCTCTCCTTTCTCTTGCAGCTTGGTGTAAATGGAGTTGAGGGTATCTGAAGCTGGTTGCTTTATCCACAGTGATAAAATTAGGATGTAAATCTGGAGGTAAACATTCTTTATTAGCTCTGCTTATTATTCTTTATATAGAATATGATGAAATTACAGACAAGCTGACCTTGAATAGGGTTGGATTTTTTTCCCCCTCTTTGTGCTCATTCCAAGTATATCTTGGAATGTATATAAGCAGGTTAATAAAACTGGTTGAGCTCAGGCAGTTGGTCTTCAAATTATCCAAAGGCAGAGCACCTTCTCCAGGCTGCAGCTTATTCTGTACAGAGCCTCCTCAGAGGCCATGTAGCTCACAATCCCCACATCCAAGAGTATAATTCGGGGTATCTTTGCTTTAGAACAGATGTTGGCAAAGAAAATTGCATGACTGTGAGATGTGGGAGGCCCAGAAATGTCTGAAATCTGTGTCCCTTGCAGAGGGACAAGGACCTGGCACATCTAAGGAACATTCTTTAGCTAAGCATGGTATTATTAGGTAAAGGCATTTAAAAAGCAGCAAGGAGTTGGTTTTGGTCTGAGAGAGGTCTTGGAGTGCTCCTGGTCTTTTCTCCTTTTCCTTCCAAGGGACAAGACAGAATAAACCAGACCTAAGCTGATGTGTGTGCTCTTCTGTTGTCAGAAGTTTTTTATTATGTCAAAACAAAAACTCTTTCTTGTGTTAGAAATTAAAAGCAAGCTATATTGGCAAAGAACAGAAAAACAAAAAGGCTGTTTCAGATGGACACTTTGGTGGATTTTCATCTCTGGCAGCCAAAATCTTTTATCAGCTTCAGATTAAACCAATTTTTTCCTTGATCCCTTAATCTGCTTCATTTTTAGCAGCAGTGAGGACACAGCACAGTGCCAAATTGTGTTGCAGTGATGATTGTGTGTGTGCCTCTGTTTTGGACTGAGGTTTTTGGGTGTCAGCAGCTGGGATTTGAGGTGTCTCCCTGCCACACAGGGCCATGGAAGAAGGTTTTGTTCTCTCACTGGAAGGCAGGAACTCTTTCTCAGTGTTACAGGAGGTTATTTCAGCAGCTTGGAGAACTTCTTGCCCTTATTGTCTTGACCTCTGTTCTTTTTTCAGCATGAAATACATTTTATGTGTAAAATAGGCAAATTTTTGTAGTTAATGTCCCTGTCTCAAATTTGACTTTCCCTATTACTACATAACAACAATGAACCAGCAGCACAAATTATAGGCATTTGCAGTGATTCTAGGGGAGAAAAACATTAAATAGCTGTAAGAAATATTGCTGCTGTTTTCCTCTTTACCTGCAGGAAGGAGACTTGTACAATTTGCCATTTCCTGGCTTTTGGCTTTGCAGTGGTGTGGAAGCTGCCCAGTGGTGGTGTCTGAACCAGGGGCAGGCTCAGGGACTTGGAGGAAATGTTTAAGCAAGATTTCATGATCTCTGCAGGCACTTGTTTTCAGAAAAAAACAGAGATTACTCACCACTGCAAAAAATTACCTGGCAGCAAGTTGATCTGGAAAATGTTGCTTGGGCCTCCAAATTACTTCTTTGCAGAACTCACTTTTGTAAATGAAACTTGGTTTAGGTTTTTTTAAAATTACTGTTAAATGAGGAATAATTTGAGATGAAGTATCAGCAACTCTTCACTGAGAAAGACCTTTTTATGATAGGAAGTTTAAATCTATGCAAAATCTATTTATGAAATTATTATTAAATATGTTGAAATCTATGAATAATTGTATGAGGAAATTAAATCTGCACAATAGTTGAACTGTTCAGTATGTGTTTTCAAAGTAACATCTCAATTGGAAAATAAGATTGATTAACTCTCTGTTGAGGATAACTAAGTTATAAAATTAACAATTCAAAGTAATTTTTTTTTTTAAAAAAAATACTTCAACTACTGCTCTTAGAAGTAAATGTAAGTGGTTTGTATCTGCATGTATGTGAAATGCATCTGGGTACTTGTCAGCTCTAGTTTGTACTTATGCTTTCTCAGAACCTTTCAGTACAGTGTTCTGTTTTCATTTTGTCCCATTTGTCAGAAATCTTTCATTTGAAAGCTTGCCTGCTTTCTTGCTGGGTAGATGTAATGGAACTCTGACTAAAGTAATTTTTTTTTATTGAGGCAGCTGTTATAAATCTGTAAACTTAATAAAAACTGTCAATACGAAATCAAAATTTTCATCTTTGTGTAGCTTTCCTACCCAGAAAGCCTAATTTTTACTACCACAGTAATGAGTTTATTGTATGCAAGTGTATTTTTTAAACAAGCTGTGATAAATCTGAAAATATAACTCTGTACAGAGTTGTTCCATGAATAGTCATTACCAGGCTTTTGCAGTTCATTTGTAAAAGCAAAAGAAATAAAATGACTTGCTCAAAGGTGTGTCTTGTATCTTTTGCTGAGCTGCTGAAACACATAGATACAGTTGTTCTATTTCTGCAACTTTATTAAGTTATAAAGTTTATAAAAGTTTTCATAATTTCCATTGCCTGGTGCCTCGGGAAGTGTAGTGACCAACCCCAGAAAGGGACAGAAGCAATTATCTGAAATATCTTTATTTTTTTCCATAATTATAGATGTTAATTTATGCAAAACAAACAAAAATTATAAACTATTAATTAATCTATACATAACCTTACTAATGTATTGTTAGTAAGGTTATGTATAGATTAATTAATAGTTTATAACTCTAATAATTATTAGCTATTAATACTATTCATTATATTAAATCAATGATGAGGACTATAATATTTATAGGAATTATAAGAAGAATATATATTATATAATAATTATTAAAAGAATAATAGTTATTATATTATATTAATTCATTATTTATTATTAAAGTGTTATAATCTTTAGATTATTAATAATATAAAGGAATTAATAAGTATTAATAAAATAAATGTAAATAAATATTCATATAAAATATATTATTAATAAAGCTAATATATATTGAATTTATTATTAAATTGTCATTACAGATGGTTGTAATTAATATTAAAATTCCGAATAAATGATTGTTATATGTTAATGTTAATTTTATGAATAGTAGATAAGTGTAACACTAAACCCAGCATGGATGTGTTAAAAGTTTCATTGTCTCCTTTCTGGGTTTGTGCCATGTGTACCCACACAGAGCCATGAATGTCACCTGGGTATTTATGGTCACCATGAGCCCTGCCTGTGTGCAGTGTTTGATGTGTGTCCCACCCTTCAATCCAGATTCTTCTAAAGGTTTCAGATTTGCTTTTTGCTGGGTCTCCACACGCAGTACAGAGCTACTGGCTGGCTCTGTGTGAGTTTGACCCTTGAGGCATGTCACAGTTCTTCCTCAGGAGTCTTTGCTCAAGGAAAACAGAGTTTTCAGCTAAGCCTTGTTCTCTTTTAAGCAGAGATTCTGTGCCCTCCAGCTTAGAGGGATGGGTGTGATAAAGCTGGGGCAGAAAACTTCATTGCACTTTATTTTTCCAGTAGGTGTAGAAGCCCATTCCGTGAGTTCTGAATTCAGCACGTGTTGTTTACTTTTTCAGCAGTGCAGCAATGGCAGAAAGTACATTAGAAACTTTTTTAAAAATCCAGAATTGAACATTCCCCCCTTCCTTTCCTGTCTTTGTGTCCCTGAGATATCCATCATGAGTAAATATCATGCCTAATGGTTAGCAGAAGAGAAAATTCAAACCATTCTCTTGCAGTGGCTTTCAACTGGTGTCTGTAAGCTGTTGTGATCTGTTGGAGACTTCTGAAAGATTTACAGCAGCTAACAAAGTTCTTATGTTAAAATAGGCTTCAATTTGCTATGGGAAAAGGCTTAAATAGGCTTAAATATGCAGGGAACTTGCCCACTGTCAGAAATGGAGTAGTTTGGGAGATCAGCCTCTAAAGAAAGGTTACAAAGAAAGAATATAGGTGCTACTCAATGGGAATGGGAATACTCAAGATGAAGCAGAGCGTCAAATGTGGTATTTCCATTCTGATTTCTTTCTTTTACTTCTATAATTCATTTTTCCAGTAATAATTAAATGGGGTTTTTTCCTGCTCAGTATTAGTAGGAGCCAGTCCTTCAGAAGAGTTCTTTTAATCTATTAATCTTTTACAGGTTCTGCAGTTGCCCGTTATACTCAGATAACTGTGTTATCTGGCTGGAGGGGGGTGTGGATAAAAACCTGAACTGCTGTTTCTCCTGCAGATAGCTGACATTTTTTTGCTCTCTACCTGTAGGAACTTCCAGCCCCTTTGCTTGATGATTCCTACAGGAAGGAACTGGGAGATGAAGCAGCAGCTGTGAAGTCTGAGGATTTTCAGGATTCTATGAAAATAGCCTGGCGCTACCAAAATTTACCAAAAATGGAGGTAATGCCTGTTTGCTGCTCCTTTCCTCTTGCACTCAAAATGAATTGGAAAAGCAAATGCTTTTCAGTAGAACATAGACAACAGAACTACTAATGGGCAGTGTTACAGGATTGCCTCTTGAGAAAAAACTGTCATACACCACTGAATATTTTAATTACTAATGATGCAAAAAGAAAGGGAATTTGAGAGTTTGCAGGTACTCTAAAACTCACTACAGACAACAGTAATTTAAAAGCTAAAAACCATTTAAGTTCCATGGGGTTTTTCAATGAGTATCATCAAATTGAGACGGCTTTTTGTGAAAGTTTGGGTGATGTGCTTGCTTCCAAACTTGACCCAAATGTAGTTGCACACAAATTACTTAAGTAGGTTTAATCAACGGGACTTAGTGGGTGTGTGCAGTGGAAGCACTGTGTGGAAGCAAGCTGTTGACCTGCTTATCCATGTGCATAACAACTAAAGCAAGCACTTGAGATTCTCTCAGCCTCACTGTCACTGGGAGCTAAGCACTGGGCAGGGACAATGTGAGGAACAAGCTCAGTGGTCAGTCTTTCAGAGTTTACAGTTGTTGGTGTTTTGTGGATAATCAATCTCCCATGGCTGGTGGCTTTCTTATTTAATCCAGCAGCACAATCAGTCTTTAACAAAATTACAGCATTTCTGACTGTCCAGAATCAAATCCTGGTTTTGTCTGTACATTTTAGTCGACATCTATAAATTCTGGTTTAGATGTAGTCATACCTGCCTAGTAAGTTCAGTTGTATTCTTAAAAACATAATTGGAATGTGACAAAATGATCTTACAAGGCTTGGCATGTTTGGTTTCCTGTGAAATTGCGCAGACATGGCTATACAGTTGTGTCAGAAAAGACTTATATATGGTGACATGCCAAATCAAACAGCCTCCAGGGTAATCATATAATCTCATCAATTTTATTATTGTGAAGCTTGCTGTGCCACTCTGAACCATCCCCAAAATAATTTGTCTGTTTTAAACTCTAGCAGAGTTCCTTGTACCTTGATATGAAAACAATTGCATGTTGTTAACGAATTGTGTTCTGATGTTCTAACAAAATAGAAAAATTATTTTAAAAAATCAGTTGGGTGTCCACTCATCTTTAACTTCATAGCAGTAACCACTTCTTCCACTAATGTAATATTTCTTGAAAATGCATGATGTATGTACCCTTGATTACTGAAAATTGATTATGCAAGATAGAATAAGATTGTCAGTCTTTCTGGGGGAGTTTCCCTTGTTATTGTTGCTTTTTGAATTGGACTTTGATAATTCTCAATAGTTGAGGCACAATATTCTTGTGTGTATGTTAAATTTATGCAAAAATTAAAACACACAAATAAAAGTATCAATCTTAAACAATCTATACTTAAAATTCCTCAGGACATTTTAATTGATGAAAATTAGGTTTAAATTGATACTTTTCAATATTTTGTATTGCAGTAATCATAAAATTTTGACTCTGTTCTATGTTAATTGGATTGGTGATTATACTCCATTGAGGAAAAATCTGATACTGCCTTGCTACCCATAACAATACATTTAGTTCAATAATTTAATGAACAACTTTGGTTGTGATTCCTCCTTTAAATGTTCCTTTGCTGGTAAAAACCAATGTTGAATAAAATTTCAAGGCATATTTTCCAAACTGATTGAACTAATATGCCAGTGCATTTTCAAAAACTCCTGTCAAATAGTTTCAACTCTGAAAGAGAAAAATTAGCTTTGCTTTTAGCTAGAACTCTAAACATGATGGCAGAAACTTTTTTACCCATTATCTGGCTAAATACAGAGCAGTAATGCTGAGTAAAAGATGTCTTTGATGATTGATTTGTTTACTGTTTTCTGAGTAGTAATAAATTTTTTGATTGGTAGTTTAGATGTTCCCTTTGCATTTATTTGACCCTGTTTAGACCAGCCAGGGACCTGGTTTTTGTTCTTAGGCATGGTGTTTGTATTTGTGCTCTTCACAGCAGTCTCAGTTTCTCTCTACATATTGCACATACCTTGCATCAGAAAAAAGTAGATTTATAAGAAATCTGTTGGAGTGAAAGGCCTTGTTATGCTTGATGTGCCTTTGCCAGTTTGTTAGTTATATCTGTATCAGAGGTGAATTAATTTCAACTTTTGCGTATATGGAGAACCTGTTTTGCAATGCAAGACAGTGTGGTTTTGTCTTTTTTTTTTTTTTTTGAATGAACTGCTTATGTTCTTGGGGCAATATATAAACTGTCACAGCATGAAATCAATTTTCTGCCTTGGTTCATCCTAAATCTGAGATTTCTAGCACATTAGGGTTGCAATTAGAAACATTAACAGCAGACGGTAGTGTAAAAGCACGCTCTGCTCGCTGACAATTTAGAGTATTTCTCCTTGTGCAAACCAGGAATCCAGGAAAGAGCTGGCCTGAGCCTCCAGCCTGCTAAGGAATGTAGTGATGCCTTCTTCAGGAGCTGGAACAGAAGCTAGAAGGAGTTCAGAGGAATAAAGTGGATATTTATGGAAGTGCCTTCAAAGGCCTCACCCTGGCAGTGCCCAGATGGCTCCAAGATGGAAGCAAAAGAGGGCTTGGTCACAAGATCTCACATTTTTATAACTTTTATTCCATTTGCATATTGGAGTTAATTGTCCAATTAATAGCTTCAAATGATGAAGTGTCATCCTCCTTGCTTGCTTGCTCGCCCTCCTCTTCTCACGTTGTTTAAGCTTTGGGCCTGAATTTTGAAGAGATTGTCCTTAAGTCTCCAGCTGGAATAGGATTGTTTTGTCTTCACCATCCTGTGACAAGATCCTAGCAACACTTATTTTAGACTATGAACTAACTTAATACAAAACTAGAAGCTGCACACCAGACCAGAAGAGAAAAACTGAAAGCCCAAGGTAGGGGTGTCAGAGGCCTGGTGAGTGTGGCTGGGCGCCGCGCGCGGCCGCTCTGCCCCGTTCCATTATTCACGCTTCCTTGGGTCAGGTAGGCTTCCCAGCAGCTCCCTGCTAAGCCTGGGAATGCAGGACACTGAGCCCTATTCTGGACCCAGCTTTTATTGCTTTTATGGGGTTTTATGAGCGCCAAATCCCAGGCTCCGCCCAGGTTGTGGGCGCTGTGCTCATTCTTTGGAAGCGGGAGAGGTTATCACCTACCTTAATCCCTGCGGCGGGGTGGATTAAGGACACCAATGTGCCTCAGGATTCTCAAAGAGGATCCTGGAAACTTCTTGTTTCTTCTTTTTTGCTGTCTTTACTAAACTCTATTGGGCCTCAGGAAGGATTTGCATCTGAAATGGGCGACCTGGAGCTTTTCTCAATGAAGACATCAGATCAAAGTTCAGTTAGTCAAGGCCTTTCTAAAACATTAAGGGGGCTTGGAAGTACACAATAAAAAGATGAGCTCTGGCAGAGATTGCAGTAAAAACATTCTGATCTGTAATCCGGATAAAGAATAGATTATAGGCCAAAGAACAGCCCCTGTTTAAATTGCTTTCAGAATCCTTGTTTTGAATAAAGTTACACTTTACAAGAAAAACATTTAAATTTTGATGGAATGTTATGTTTCATTGAACTGCCTCCTTTAAAAATCAGATACCAAGGAATAAATTGGTACATTGATCTAGAGAATGTGCTTTTCTATATATATATTTTTTAGTAAAACTGGTTGCCTTGAGTGACAAGATATTCATAATTCCAAAGGTTTTTAATTTTTTTAAAGAGTTAAAAAATTGTTTCTTTTAACTAAAAGTTTGGGTTTCATTGGTTATTCTGGGGAAAGTATTGCATTATTGTTACTGTTGATATTCTCTGATAACTGACCAGGCCTAACACCTGTTAGTCAAATAATTTCAAAATATTTACCCTAAATCAACTCATTCTAACTAATCCTAACAGTTTATTACTTTTTTGGTGGAATACTGTCTACTTGAATATTTCATGGTATAACAGTCTGGAGGGGGATCCCAAGGGGGGGTTAACTTTACATGTAAAATTCAAATAATGTTGCAGGTTCTGTTCTGAATTCCATTAATATGGACCAAAGAGATGCATTTATTTCCTGTATTTAATAGCACAGCATGTTCAAAATGTTTAATTTGTGCACAGGTAGACATTAAATTTGATTTATGGTCATATACCAAAATTAAGATCTAAAGAAAATGTATCTTCATTATGGCAAATCGTAGTTATTGCATGTAATGCTCAGCCTATTGTTTATTTGATTTTCAAGGAACTGAAAAGAATTTTAAACTATTTCTTATTTTTCTATTAAAATCACTTACATGAAGATGCAATAGTTGGTTTTTTCACTGATCATAAATAAAGAGAAAAATTTTCCAAGTCAGCTGAAAATATTTCTGTAGTACCCATATAATTGTCAGAGACTGAAAAATCAAAGAGGCTGAACGCACGATGTTCTGCTGATTTCATAGATCTGGCCTCTGCAGATTTGTGATCATCTGTCTAGAACATGTGCAAAAAATACATTCTTTTAATTATCTGGCTTCACTTTGGTGCTGCAACTTGGAACAGTAGAGGTTGAACTCTGTGAAGGATTTACATTCAAGTATGACAATGGAGGAACAAAACTTAGTAGTAATTATTATAATGTTTTTCTACTTTAAGCTTTTATTTAGGCTGAATGGAAAAAACCAGAGGTTTGAAGTGTTTTGCTAGTTAATTACTTTCCTTTGACAGGTAATAGTTTAAGATTGTAATCAGTACTGTTGTTTCCACAGACCAGCCCAACAACGTATACAAGGTTTGGCCATTATTATGATGTTTCTAAAAAAATGTCTCCAGAACTGTGTCAGTCTGTAAAATTGCACAGTTTTTACCTCCATGAAGAATTGCCTTTCGAGCCTAAAATGAAAACATGGTAAGTTCTGACACCACAGTTCTGTTGCATGTTTAGATTTTGCATGCGTATTGGCAGGAAATGATAATTGGGTCTAAAACAAATGATTTTGGGTCTAAAATAAATGTGCCACCCACCTGGAGTGGCACAGGGACAGCTCAGAGCTCTGCTCCCAGCTGGGGGAGTGTTGGAGTTCTGGTTGTTGAGAATTCCAGACTTTTGTGCTGGCAGGCACTGACCCCCAGGAGAATACTGCATTGACCTGAGGCTGTGGAGAAGCTTCCAAAATGGAATGGCAGAACTGGGATTGTGGGTGTGGAGTTTGAATAGAAGTGTGTGATATCACAGGGGAGGAAACAGAGTTTGGGGTTTTAGAATATAGTAATATATATAAAGCAGGATGGAGGTTTTAGGGTGGAGGCTGGTCCTTCTTCTTCGCCTTCTTCTCCATGGGTTGGTTTTGTGTAATTGGTCAGGAAACTCCACATTGTGGAGTTCAAGTGATTAGTTATTGGGTTAAAAGTGAAAATAATTTAGGTGTCATTTCTTAATTGGACAGTTTAGCCTTAAAAGGCCTTGTAACAAAAGATAGTTAGCCATTTTGTGCCTTGTCAGTGAAGAACTGCAGAACTCCCTGCCTGTGAGGCTGTAACATAGAAAAGAAATAATAAACACCTGAGTCTGAACATGAACTGTCCTCTCAAGTGCCTTCAATCCCGCTCCAGCCAGAGGAATGAGGAGGCTGCAGACTGGCAGGGCAGGGAGCAGGTTGGCAGTGACAATTAAGGCAGACATTACTAGGACAGCTTGGCTGCACAGTGAGCCCAGCCCTGCTGACAGCCCAGTGTGGGGACTGGGAGAGCTGAGAGCCCTCCCTGAGCAGCTCAGAGAGGGGCTTGTCAGGTGGCTATCAGCCTTAAAAGGATCTCTGCAGTTTGCAGGGCTTAGGAGACAGGCCATCCTTGACCTACATAGCTCAGAGTGCTGAAACAGATTAGTTGATGATGTGCTTTTACTCCTTACATCCTACAGCTTCACCTAAGGAAAATGCAATATGCTGTGAATAAAATTACAATCACTAATTACGTCTTACAAAACATTTCCTATTCAAGCTCTCCTCGGAGTGAATAACTCATTATGTTTATGGCTGTCAGTAGTGAATTAAGGAAGACAGAGAAAATGAGTGACAGTAGCAAAGGCTCATCTTAGCCTGTAGACACACACATCCATTGTGTCTTTCTTGGAGACACTTCAAGTCAAGTCAAACATCAAGGCTGGGCCAGCAATTTCTTTGTCCAACCCAGTCCCTGAATTTATATAAGAGTGTAATTTATATAATTCATACAAAACCTAGCTTTATAGATCCCAGTGTGTAGGGCCAGCTCCTGGAGGCACTGTGGGATTCACTGGGATTGATTTCCACTGCAGTGCACTCATATAAAACCTCAGATTTATGAAAGAAGTGCAGCATGAGCCACCTTTCTTAGAGCTGTAGCAAAGCAAAAGCCAAGTCTCTCTCTAATTTGTTCTGTTACATGATCAAATGTCTCTGCTTTGTGAAGTAAATTTGTGTGATAGTGTAAAAAAAACCCAATTTTAGAACAAAGCAGAGAACTTCTTTCCATATAAGTATTTGAATCAACTTTGTTTATATGTTAATGTTAAAATTTCTAATTTTTAGTAGGAGAGCAGTAGAGGGTGGACGCAAAAAATATCTGACAGGTTGCAAGTGTTGTTACAGTTACTGAGCAATTTAACTCCCTTTCTCTTCTCTAGCTAATGAGGATGTTGTGACTCATCCACTAACTATATGGCTGTCAAGTATTAGTTCATTTTACATTAAAATCAAATTATCTCATCAGTATAGCATAAGGAATGGACTTCATGCACTAAATTTTATAAGCCTTGTTGAATGCTGATATTGTGCTTGTGTGCTAGCCTGATAAAACTGCATCCTTCTTACTATGTGAGTTCTACTCTTTTTTGTTGTTGTTTTAGTTTAAATCTAACAGAAAGATTGGATTTATGTAATTTTCTTGGCAAATTGGTAGAGCACAAAGTGATGAGGTGAGGAAGATGATCAGATAAAGGTGGCCTTTGGAAGGCTTCTCTCCTTTTCCTCTCCCTGCCACCTCAACGTGGGTCTCCTTCAAGAAGTCCCTCCCAAGGAAATGAAGGAATTGTGGTGTTGGGAGTAAAGGCAGGTACCAAAGGAACAGCCAGTCACCATTCCAAACATTGGCATGCAGTCTAAAAACTACATGATCTATGACAGGGAGGAACAGAGCCCACACTGGGAATAGCAAACTCTCAGAAATCTGTGAGAGATGAAGAGTTGTGCAAGTCTCTTTCTTTAGAGTAGCTCATTTGTCTTCTGTCTTTGATTGTTGTCATTTCTGACCACAAACACAGTGGGTTTTGGATTCCCTATTTTAAAAAGGTTGTTCTAGGTCAGTGTTAAGACAAGGTGGGAAGGAAGAATTTTTCAAAATTACTGTCCCTGATGTTAGACTTAAAAAGGAGAATAGAAGTTCTTGGAAAAATGGAAGCAGAGTTAAAAGCTGACAAGCAGAGGATGCAGCTCTCTTCTGCAGTAAATATGGTAGAAATACAGGCAGGAAATATGGAGAAGTTTTTCTAATGATTTGCACAAGAAGTTACCTTGCAGACAGGAGTATTGTAGAATCTCAATCACTGAAAATTTCTAAGGACAAGCTAGGTAAACATCTGTCAGACTAATTGAGGTCCTTTTCATCCCCGTATTTGTGATTCTTTAATTCACATTAGTCATGATGTCTAAATTAAATTAAATTAAATCCAAAAAAGAAATCCATTTTATTTCACCTGTTCCTCAGTGAGTGAACTGTCTCTGTAATTGCAACTAATGTATGTTTTAAGATCATTTCAGAGTTTCCCTTGCAGGATCAGAGATGTAGGGAATTTATTTAGGCCAGAAACTCTTGGCCCTTTTGAGAAATCTTGTATATTTATATATATGTCCCTCTCTGGCTATCCACACAAGCACTTGGTTTCTTTATGGATTTGGAAAGAAAGGTTTTGGTTTGTTTTTTTTTTGCCTGATTAGATTAAAACGGATGTTTTCTTTGCAGTTAAAAATGAGTTGTGGAGGTTATCAACATCATTTGGATGGATCAGCCTTCCTTTTGTTCCCTGTGTTTTCACATGTGTGTGTGCCTGGTTTTTGATAGAGGCAGGGGCAAAGTGTTACCCTGTAAACTGGCACCTGCCAGACAGTGCAGGTATAACATTTAATAGCCATGTTTGCTCTCCTTCCTGCAGTCCTGGGACCTGATGGCTGAATTAGACCACGGGGTTCCCTTGGGTGATCACTCAAGGTGGATGGAAGTTCATTTCCCCCTGATAAAAATTAACTGAAGCCAGTGCTGCTAAAGGAAGCAGTAAATGGGCCTGGGGGTTTGGTACCAGAAGAAGACAGAAACCCTCCGTGTCTTATCTCACTTTTGTGCTGGGAAGGGCAGTTGTGTGCTGGTTTACAGGGATGTGTGGCTGACAGGAGCTGCTCTGCAGTGGTTGTTGCCAGGATATTCTGTGTCCTGGTGGCTGCACTGCTGGAGCTGGCACCCAGCAGGAAGCAGGAACATCCTCTCTGGTGGCCCTGGGCACTGCAGGCAACACTGATTTTCTGCCTATGCTTTCATATTTTCTATCTGTGCTTTCAGTCTCCTTCTTCAGGGCAATTTGATAATCAAAGAAACCAAAATAATGAAGTTGTAGTTTTTCAGCGATACTTGTAAATCTTACCTTAAGAAAGTTCGTGCTTTTGAAAAAAGAATAAATTTATCTAGAGACTGGATTTCCCAATAAATTTAGATAAAACAGGTTTGACTGTCTTGCCTAATGGAGTCTCCTTTTCCATAACAAGGCTATTTGTCATCCCCTTGATAACCTCACCTTTGTTAAGTGCTTGGAAACTATCAGCAGAGAAGTCAGAGCCTTTGTTGTAACCAGGATACCTTCTTGCCAGCTCCTGCTTTGCCCATTACTAAAGTGGTAAACAAAAAAAATGAGTCAAGGAGGAATTGTTTAAACTCATTATCAACATCAAATCGTGTTTAGCAACAAAACCAAAAAAAGACTAGAAATTGGAAAATAAGAAAGATCTTATTTCCTTCCTTAAATATTGTGACAAACATTGCCAGAAGGGTAATGCAACTTGCTTATATAAACAGTGTTTCTACATTATCTTTCATGTTCTTATTTACATAAGATGGGTCAAATTCAAGGAAACCATTAACATTTTAGAAAGAGGTAGAAAAGCACCTGTTTTGACATTTTTAAAAAATTTGCACACGCTACTTGGTTTTTAAAAATTCTTTCTTTGCTGCAAATCTCTTTCTGGTAGATTAATTGAAGATGTATTTTATTTCTTTGTTTTAATTTTGAGACTCTTTAATGCTGCAAGTGCTTTGGTTATCTTATTCTTTTATCCACTAGCTTTTAAAAACAAGTTAGGAATTAATCAGAAATCGGCAAATATTGATTACAGTGTATTCTCTAGCAAAATAAAATATTATCTGTTGTGATAATGCAAAAACACAGAGAGAGAATTTTGGCTACTGTGGGGGGGACTAAAGTTCACCCTGTAAACTGACAGCTGCCACGCAGTGTGGGTAGAACATTTAATAGCCACTCCTTTTGCAACTGAACAATGGGAAAGTAATGGACTTGAGAAGTTCAACTTGCTTTTTTTGTATAGCAAGGCTTTGTGCATGCAATATCAGCTTGAGATCATAGGCTGCCAGTTAATTTTCAGGTCTGAATTTCATTAAGGGTATTAAATTATTAAAGTGCATCAGTTTAGCCAGTGGCCTTCTAGGGTAGTAAATCTGAAACATAGGGTTTGATTTGGGAACTCTCCTTTGTGTTCATATCAGAGAAAGGTCATCTCTTAATGCTATATGATATTGATTGTTACAAAACTCACATTTCTTAGGACCACGTGACTTTTTTGGTTGTAGATGTTTATAACTCAAGTATATTTGAAGGTTGGGGTTGTATGGATAATGTTTTCTTAAAGAAAACACACATCTTTGACTTGAGGCAATGGTGCAAAAGACAGATCATTGCAATTCTTACATGCTTCTCAGAAAAGTTGAGTTCTCTCCTGTGCCAAGGGATGAAAGCAAGTTTATTTGGGTTTATCCATCACTAAAATGCATAGCCTAGGCTCTTAGTAAAATAATGGGAATAATATTAATAATAATATTTCATTAATATTTGGGCCAGGTGGTCTCTCAAGGTGCCTTCCAACCTGAGCTGTTACCAGACTGATAAATTTTGGAGCAAACAAGAATATTTTTAAAGGCAAAATTTTCAAAATAACCTTTTGTAGAACCAAAGAAGTAGAAGAGCAAGGGGTTTGAATCCTCAACCCTTGAGGAGACTGGAAGAAAATGTCAGAGACAGAAAAGATGGAAGGGTTTAAGCTGCAATGGGGAGCCTGCATCAGCCCAGACACTCAGCTCTGTGTGGTCCATGGGATTTAAGAAAACAATTTCCCTTTTAAAAGTGAGCACCTGAATTGTTCTTTGAAAGTAAAGAGCTTCTAAGTCTGACAAGATGATTTGCTGAACCTTGCTTTTGTGTTGTCTGCTTAAATCCATTTTTAGCCAGTGGTTTGCTTTTGTTTGTTTTTCTGAGTGTTATATTTTCTAAACAATACGTAGAATAAATGCTACCTCGCAATTTTGCTGTCATGCAAATAAAGCTGTGAAAATGCATGAAAATTTCCATAGAAAGTCAACTCTGTTCATCAGGGCATTGATTAGGTATACTTGGAATAACAACTGGGTAGATCTCTGTCAGTTACAGAAGATTAGTACTGGGCTGGAATGGCTTCAACTTTAAGTTGATAGATTAAATCATTAATCTTCTAGATGTAACTGAGCCTGACATAATTAAGTTATCTTAATCCCTAGAGATTTTAGCTTTCACTAAATGTCTGAGCACTGAACTAGTTAATATGAAGCAATCACAACTGCTTATAATGTCAACTTTATTCACAGAGTTTGGGGGTTTTTTGTCTTCTCTGACACCTCTTTTCCATGTGACACTTGCACTGAGGGCTGCATCTGTTCATATTTATTTTTTATACAGCTGTTAGAGACTTGTAGGAGAATATTGAAATGTGTAACTGAAATATTTTTGCTTCCCAACAGGAATATGAATAGTGGTTATGCAAGGCTGCTTCAGTCCATTCAGAGGATCATTTCCCAGGAGGGCTTTGATGGCTCTGATCCCCAGGTACTGAACACCCTCACACCCCTCTTTAATCCTGTAACTATTCTTTTCTTGCTTTTCTTGCACAAGGTCTTGGACAAATTATTAAGGAACAAATTGTTTCTAAACATTGCTAAAGTAAACCAGCAATATAAATAGTGCTGTTCATGTTTTAAGGGGTTTTTTTTGAATTTTTACCTGTTACAGATAAGCAGAGAAAGAAATGTAAGGCAGCTTTGGCAAAATGATTCTGTGCAATTAGTTAATAAATGGAAAGAAGCAAAACACATTTTCACCTACAATATTTGTTTTTCAAATTACAGCTTTAACATAATCTGCTCAAGATTCTCGAGGTTAAACTTTTATCCCTAAACGTTCAGGTTTTTTTATTGTTGTTTTAACTGGTGTGAATTTTTTAATTGATTAAATGGTAACATCTTTATGTGGTGAGCATTGAAAGAGAAGTAAAGAAATAAGAATGCTATTTCAATTTGCAAATCAGCTCATCAGCCTTCCAAAAATCTCTGTACTCTTCATAAAGTATAAAATATGGGAATCAAAAACACTTTAAATATAACAACGTAGGCTGGAAGACCTTTTCTAATTTGAGCAGTGCCCTGTAAGTTATTCTGTGTCATGTTCAGTAACATGGCAGTCCTTTGGAGCTGATGGAAATTATATCATAAATTGTATGTATTGATGCTCAATTGAAAGGTAATTATTGCTGTACAGTAGAAATGCCACTGCAGTAGAAGCCAATTAGCACAGACCCTGGAGAGTCTGAAATGATTTAACACAAGTTCAATATCTTAAGAATATCAGGGTGTTTTTTCCTGTTGCTTAAGTGCACATCAAGAACTGCCTGAATCTGCTGGAATAGCTTGGGAGTGATTGTTGCAGGGAGATGGTGCAGGAGAGGCTGTTTTCTGTCTGCCAGTGGGCTTTGGGAGCGCTACCTGCGCCGAGCCCTCGTGTGTAGATGTCAGTGCTTGTGCTCAGCTGAGATGTCTGGGAGGGTTTTGCCCTCCCCTCGGTGGCAGTGCCAGCCTGGAGAAGGCCATTGGTCCCTGCCAGGCCCCTCTCCCCGCGGTAGCCATGGCAACAGGGATGTGTGTCATCCCCCCGTGCTGCACAGGGATGCTCCTCCTGCCTCCGAGCCCCGGGGGACACGAACACCCTGCCAGCCCCCAGCCAGCCTCCTGCCCAGGACATCAGCCTCTTACTGCTTCTTTTTCTTTATACATGCACTTATATAAAAGAAAATGAAGGTTTTTCAGAACCAGTGCTTGGGTGGTTTTTTTTGCTTGCAAAAATTCAGCATCACCAAGCATTATTTTCTCTGCTTTTTGTCAGTTGTTTCAAAATGACTTACTAGTGTCACTAAAACAAAACCTGAACTTTAACTGAGATGAATCTAACAGTGTATGTTTGCTCAATAATGCATATAAATTTCAAAGGTGAAACTTTAAAAGTCAGTTTTCAGGCCAGTTTATTGATCTAGAAAGCCATTAGCACTATGTAGTTCTTTCTGTTTCAAGGGAGGTAAGGCAAACAATTTCCTGGAGTGGTTTCTATTATTTTCTTTTAATATTCCACTTTTCCCCTTGCATCATCTTTCTTTGTACAGTCAAATTTTGTACATTTAAAAACCTTGTATAAAACACACTGCTTAAAAATGTCTCCAGACTTGAATGTAGCGGTGGCCTGCAACACACCTTGAGTCTTTTATTTGCCAAATCTCTGAGCAATTCCTTGCTGTTTCATTTCATTTACTGAGCTCACTAAAGTGCTTCTTAAGCAGGCAGGTGTGAAGATTGTAGAGTAAGGAGCAGCCTGTATCCTTCTGGACCTGTGTATAATTGCCATATATAATCATAAAAGCTTCTGAGAAGTTTGTGCATGTACTTCCACCCCCACCCCCAAATAATCCTGTACCTGACTGGTAAAACTTTCAGATATTTTTTGGCTGCTTTCACATCAATTTGCCAATGATACTTAGATTTACTCCTTTATTTGAAGAAAACTGAGGAGAGTGTGACTCATCCCAGCTGAGAGATGGTTTGACACATTGGGAAAATAAGTGAAAATCACCATTAGAGGTTTGGTAGCCTTTGATGAAATGCTCAGGCACCTCTAGGACAGGTCAGTTAACATTAGTTAGTAGTTAATAATTAGTTAATATTTGGAAGATCAGAGTTTGAATTACCTAGAAGCTACAAATACAAGCCTTAGGTTTACAGCCTTTCTAAAGCCTCCCAGTAACTCTGCTGTTGATCCTTAATGGGAATCCTTCACAAATTGGATGTGGTATTAAGTTATATGGAATAGCACGTCTTTCTGTGAGTGTTTTGGGGTTTTCATGCTTGACATCAGAGCTTTAATAAGCAACTATTTCCTAACATTAATTTTATGTACTTTAGAGGCTTTCAGAGTAATAGTTGGGGGGGATTTTTTTGTTGTTGTTGGCATGGAGTTGGGTTTTCTGAATTCTTCATAATCAGAATTTCTGCTGTCAAATCAAACACTGTTAGAAGAATTACATTAATTTTTTTTTTTATTGCAAAATAAATCCAAACTTCCAGGCTAATGTGAATATTAAAGATCTAGTGCATTTTAAAAAATGTTATTCTACTCTTTACAGCAGGCTGGTTGTAGGAGAATATTAGACTTACACTTTTCTTATATTGCAGTTTTGGAATAAACTGAAATAGAAAGAAATTTTATATACATTCTGAATATCAGTATATATCTTTTTAGATAATAAATTATGCTGGTAGAAGTTCCTTTACTGGCCAAGTAAATACATGTGATATTATCAGGTGTCTGAATAGCTTTATCTTTTACTACTCTTATGATTTATTGTTGTGAAATAAGCATCTGTCATCCTCTCTGCATTAAGAGAACAGTTTTTTCCTCTGTATGTTGTTCTTACAGATGTTCCTCATAAGAAAAAAATATTTTTCTTATTTAAAAGGTTTCTGTAAGTTTTTTCTATGTTTGTGTTGAAATTTTGAAATACTGTAATGCTTTCTCTTCTTGGTTAACGTCCATGATATCTGGATAAAACAATTTTTTTAAATGCCTGGTTGGTTTTTTTTCCTGTTGCTTAAGTGCACATCAAGAAGTGCCTGAATCTGCTCTGATCAGAAGTAATTAAAGAATATTAGACCAAAACTTCTCTTTTTTGCTGTTTTTTTTTAAACTGAACGCCTGATCTGAGAGGCTAGCATACAGAGAAGTGTTGTCTTATCCTGTACTGATGTCCTGATCTTCATACAGAGGTGTAATAAGTTCACTTTTCATAACTAAAGCCTAAAAGCTGCAAAGCCTGAGACTAGAGCCAGAGTTGGAGCACAGGTTGCTTCCCCAGGGACTGGGGTTGTGTTGGCACATCAGCTCCCTGGGTGAGACACAAGTGGGTAAAAGCAGAGCCATGTGGGGCTGGCTGTGTCTCAGCACCCAGGCTCTGCCTGCCCAACGTGGATAAGGAAGCTTTTGGAAGAGCAGCCTCTTGTCTTGTCCAAACCTTTCCTCTGGATTTCCAGAGCAGCTGGGCCATGGTTTGTGCTTGAGAGTTGCTGTTTATTCCAGCTGTTGGAAATTAATATCCATCAATGCCTTGTGCAGGCTGCCCTAGAGCAGGGGCTGGACAGAGCTACAGAACAAAGCAGGGATTGATTCCAAGCATCTC
>JAWWEY010000273.1:1815279-1871622 GCA_035582745.1 Loriotus luctuosus
CCTGCCTGCAGCTGGAGCTGACAGCTGTAGGCACAGCTCTGTCACCCACCACCCTGGACTGCTGTAACATCTTGGATGGAATAAACTGCATTTTGGAGAGCCCCTGGAGTCCCACATCCCTCATTCAGGCTCTTACAGAACACCTTCATGCTCAGCTTTGTCTGAAACTCAGAAGAAGGCAGAAAATTGACTGGAGTGTGACTCATTTGTCATTTGTGATGCAGTGGGTGGGAGCTGCAGGGAAATCACCACAGGTTCTTTTGGGTGAAAAGGTTTCTAGGCTGTACTAGTTTTTTGTCTAATCTGCAGGCCATAAATTTAGTGAGAGGTAGCAGTAGAGTAAGAAATTAAAGGAAGCTGGGCTGACAAGGCTAAACACTTGTTGGGATATGGAAGAAAAGAGAAAGGAAAAAATAAGGGGTTCAGTGATTTGTAGTGAAGAGTTGAGGACAGAAGAAAACACACACAAAG
This sequence comes from Loriotus luctuosus, assembly GCA_035582745.1. NCBI lineage: Eukaryota > Metazoa > Chordata > Aves > Passeriformes > Thraupidae > Loriotus > Loriotus luctuosus. Next base: position 1,815,751 of record JAWWEY010000273.1, read on the forward strand.
AAAGTGAGGACACAGGCAACAACAAATTAGATCTTTAATTAAGATTGTTAACTCTATAATAGGTTTTTAATTCACTTTTTTCTAACAGTGGCAAGGACAGATTTTAGGTCACCCTTGCCAAGCAGAAAGGCAGTGACTGTAATTCACTGAGGACAAGGTGGGTGGCATTTTTAAGACAATGCAAACAGCCACACCATGTGAGGATGCTTGTTCTTGCTCAGATGTCTTGGTTTGTCTGGTAAATTTGTCCAGATCTGTCAGATCTGTAGAAAAAACAAAGTGCTGTCTCAGTGGTTTTAAATTAATTTGTGCTTGCGACTGGGATTTAACAGTTCCTTTGAAGCAATTATTATTTTAGTACAAGTGTCTATGAGATGCTACCTGTCAATGAGCACCTGGGGAATCCTCAGCATGCAGATCACTGACCTGATAAACTGCAGCAGCTCCCAGGGAGCTGTTATGGTCTGTCGCATCAATGAGTACTTAGGGACTCTTTCATATGTGGATTATTAGGACAGTAAAAACGTCTGCAGCCCATTGTGTCAGTGCAGCTGTTCCACAGGAGGGCTATTGCACAGCCTCACAAATGCTGGAGGAAAGAAGTTGGCTAAGCTTATGTGGTAGCCATGGTGTTGCACTAAACAAGTGGGCTTTTTTAACCTTTTCCCAAAAAAAAAAGAAGCTTAGGCATTGGTGCTCATACTAAAGGGGTTGAGTTTGGAGACTGCATTCATAAAAATTGCTATTTTTCAATTACACATCAGGTGAACAAGAAATTTCCATATTGAATTCTGTGCCAGTTCTTTCCCTAACTTTTTTATCTGTAATGTAGGAAGCAAACAGCAAGAGTAACAGCAGTTAAGCTTCTCAATTTACCACAGTGACTGATACCAACCTGGGACACATCCTAACAAGTCTAACCTGTGAAACTCATTTCCTTGGTACAGCTTTCAAAAATGACTTTGTGCCAAACAAAAAGCAAAATTATTCCTGAGGAATATAAAATGTTTACTATATTTCAGCATTTTTAACAGTTTCTGAAACACTGCTCCAAAAAACCAAAAACTGGTTTTGACTATGCTAGCAAGTACAGCTGACAAAATAAAGGAATAAACAAAAGATAAATCAAATATCAAAAAGATAAACCAAAGATAAATCGAGATAAAACAACAGATAAATAAATTTTGGTTATCTGACTTAGTATAGATGTACACAAGATGATAAAGCAAGGCTTTGTGAACACCAGGAATAATTTCCTGTATAAATTTCTCACATGACTTAACTTCAAATTTTGCATTTTAATAACAGGCTACAAAGGTCCAACTAGCATAATTTTTCCTCATGCCTGTATGATATTGCTATTTGCAAAAATTTTGTGGGCCTGAGAAGAAGAAATACGTAATAAGATGACAAAGTGTGTAATGAATACTGTGAATATGGAATGTTGGTCCAAAGTTGCATTTTTAAAGAGCTACTGCAATATTTTTTTTAGTGTTTTATTTTTTTTCTCTAGGTAATTAATGTGAGAAAATGCATAGTGCTGAACTTAAGCGGAATAATTTGAAATGGTGTTTACTTTCACTTGTATTTACATCTAAAGGGGATGTTGTATAGATGGAGCATGAAATTGCAGGTTTAGATGTCACCATTTTAAACATGATTTTTCCATTTGTCAAAACCTTAAAATAAAAATGCGGTTTTCAGGTGCGTGGCCAAAACCTGCTGGGAAGCCGTGGGGTTTGTAGCCCTGCTCCCTGCCTGTCACAGGGGAAGGTGTGGGACACGAGGAGAGCACATCCATCCTCGTGCTCTTGGGGCAAACCCACCCTGAACACCCTCAAGGAGTCTGGGCTCTGCTCCCCCAAGTGCTCAAAACACATCTCAGCCTGATGTTTGAACTGAGCAGTGGAGAAAAATGATGTGCCCTCCTTAGAAATACCTTCAAAAACAAAATCTGGTTCCATCTCTTGTCATCCTTTGTACAGTCATCCAGAATATTCAGTTTGTTTTCTAGTCACACTAACACTGAAATAATTCTGCAGCTGCAGAATTGGTTTTGTAACTGCCAACAGTGGCTGGATTTGGGCAGTGGCTGTTTCCCCAGCTTGTTAATAGATGAAATTTGGATTTTGACCTTTCTGAGCTCAGATTTGAGAGGCTGAAGATGTAGTGGTAGTATTTTAAGCAGTAAATGCTAATTTTTGCCTCTTAAACTGAGGCAAGCTGTGAAAAGCAAAGGCTTATTAGGAAGAGTTGTCAGCTTAAGTTTACACCTTTGGTCTACAGTGAGGTTCTCAAAATTTCCAGCATTACATCTCTTATTTGAATAAATATTCCATTATGTCTGTTACTGACAGTTTTAGAAAAATAAGTGTACTTATTTTTAAGTGAAAAGTACAACTTTTAAGTGCTTTAAGTGCTTTAATTTAAGTGCTTTTTTAAGTGCTTTAAGTTAAAAGTACAGCTTTTTAAGTGTTGTTCAATTTGGCAGTTACTTATTTTTCTAAAACTTAAGTACAACTTCTCAGTTTTAGAAAAATAAGTAACTGCCAAATTGAACAACAATCAAGGGGAAGTAGGAACAATGAAATATTACTAAAAGGAACAAGTTCCACTGTCTGCTGGAATAATAGGAAATTATCACATTGAGCACATTATCAGGATAAGAAATGAGCAATCTGTATACATCTGTGATGTATAATATATATAAATGTATAATATAATGTATAAATTTATTAATTTCATTAAGCAGACCAGATTCAGAACTTTGTTCCAGAGTCAGTTTGCAATCAGAAGTTTCTTGTGAACTTGATATTTAAATGAAAATGACTTCTGTTTGCATTGCTATCTCAATGACTGTGATATCATTTACTTAAGAGAGGTTAATCAATGTGAAATGCATTTCACTGTATATTGTATATTCAGTGTACAGCCAGTGGGGCAGAAAACCTAGATTTTGTCTTTTTTTGTAATTTTCTGAATCTTACATTCAGAATTCTTTCTGAATTTTCTGAAATCTAATCTTTTGAAAAGATTTAAGTAGCTTTGTTTATAAAGGGAATTATTTATTTCAGTTTAGTAATTTGGACCTCAGTTGCACTCTTCTGTCAAAAAGGAAAATACAGATCCCACAATCAAATGACAGCCAGAACTTGTAAAGTCAAAGACTAGAAATTCACTCTGTGAAAACTTATCTATTGCAAGATGAGAAATAACAGTTAAGAAAACAATTCCTTTACTGATATTAATAATTTTTAATGTGGTTACCCATTAAAGCATACTGATTCTGTGAATGGGCTAAAAAAGATTGTTTTATGTTTTCATTCAGATCATTTTTTAACCAAAATACAGAGTAAAACCAGATGGGTGAAGTCATTGTTTGTATTAGCACTGAAAACAGCAAATGTTTCAGGATATACATGCAAGAGATTTTTGTCAATATTATGCCACAAATGAATAATTCATGACTGAAAGAGTGCTACACTTTATAAATAAATAGCCATCTGCAGTATCATGTGCCATAATCCTACAAATACTGACACCAATGAGCAATGTTTTACATGTCACTAACTCAGCAGTACTGTTCTGATCTCAAAGAATAATAGTTCTAATTCAGAAAGAGTCTGTAGGCTAATCAGCAACTTCTTCAGAGCTGAATTCAGGATATTTAGAGTAAATAACCTCGGCTGTTACATCTGTCAGGTGCCAGTGATTGCCATCACTTGTTCTACCCAAGAAACTGGGAAGAAGGAGGGCATTTTCCATCAAAGGGGATGTCAAAATAGCATGTTAACATTTGTGATGGCTTCTGCTTTGATTTCTGGTCCTTGGGATGTTGAAGTTGAGAGCAAATGGCAGCGTGGGCTTGGTCTCAGCTCCTGCTGTGACCTGGTCACTCCCCGTGGTGGTTCCTGCCTCACAGGTAGCCAGGCCATGGCTAGGTATTGACCCAAAAGGAGAGGCAGAAATATCCTGGCCATCTGCCATGGGAAATGCAATTTTGGGCACTGCTGTCACAAGCAAGTCTGGCAGGACTGCACAGATGAATGGGGCCAGTTTTCAGGGAGAGCATCAATAGCTTTATTTGGGCTTGAAGTGACAATGTTTTCCAGGTTAAGTGAATTTCCTCTTTAAATAAAATCAATTTGGGAAAATGAGGCTGTGCCCAGAATCGGGACCATGTGAGAGGCTGAGTGGTGAGAATGCCAGTGTGCTGAGATTCAGGTTTTCTGTACTGAGATTTAGGTTTTCAGTGTACTGAGATTTAGGTTTTCTGTACTGAGATTTAAGGTTTTTTGACTCATGATGCTCTGGCTGTTCTGGCAAGTGGTCTCACACAAACACAGCTTCAGCTCCATGTCCTCCCACAGGTGCCCAGACACTTCACACAACTTTATCTCACCGCTGTTTTTTGGTCTTTGCCCTGGGAAAGGAGGAAAAACCATTGATTACAGCTGCAGATGGTCCTGCCTCAGGGGTAAGGGGGACAGCACATACAGGCGTGGGCATTCTCTTACCCTCACTTTTCCTTACATTTCCTTTAACTCAAACCATGATTTTGTGTCAAAATTGCTGATGCAAAATGGTCATTTTGCATAACACAAATAGACTCAACCAGAATTTTAATAATAGTTTCAATCACTACTGAAAGATTTCTTTGTCTTTTCCAGATACTCACCTATTTTGCCTTAATTTAGCTTTCATGCTGGTTTCTCATTAGGTGATTATCACAAAACAGATCTTCCAATTAACTTTCCAGTATTTAAGGTCTGTGTCTGACAAATGATGGTGGTGATAACGCATTGTCAGCCAACTTAAAGCCTTATCTGGTTCAGAATAATGTGCACAAATAAATATAATATGAATAAATATGAGAAGTGCTCCTCTGGCTGGTTCTGAATATGTCCATCCAAGCTCCAGGGAGTCACAGCTGATATCCATAGCTGTGACAGTCTTTCTCCTATTCCTTCCTACCCATCTTCTTTCTGCCTTTGATGAGAAGTTATCTTTTCCCTGGAAAGCCCAGGGAATGTTCTTTGGAGCCCATCACATCTGGCAGGGAGCAGGTTTTAGTGTAACAGCTCCCTGTCCAACAGGGAGCCCTGGACTCTCCCCTAAATTAGTGATGCTTTGTGGGAAATGCTGCTTGGAGCTCCCGTCATGCAAATACTCAGGGGGAGAGGACCTCAAGGGGGAAAAGGATAAGGTACCAATTTTATGGTTTCTGCAGGGCACGGGGTGCCAGCAGCATTTATGGATTGTGTGGTGACTAAGGGGTAAAAATCTCTCTGGGTAACATTTGTCTAGGTTTTCATGGAGTGGAGTTTGTTAGATAACATACCTTGAGAGTGAGCCATTGCAGGTAGTTCATTGAGGGAAATGGGTTTGTAAAGGATGCTCAGGACCTGGCAGGAAGCTCACAGAGCCTTGTCCATGTGTGTGCAAACTCTGAGATAAGGTGTGCTGCCCTAGGGAGGCCATGGAGCAGAGAGGGCATTGCTGAGAGAGAGACTGAGCCTGAAACAAGCTGCAGCAAGTTCCAGAATATGGCCTTGCAAAAAGACCAGATAATTTGGAGAATTAGAACTGTGAAAGATGCATTGTAGCAGGACCACATGAAAATATAGGTGGTAAAAATGTAGGGATAAAAATGTAGGGGATTGGTGTTAGAAGTAACAGCAGCATGGTGTGGCAAAAGCTGATAGGCTGAAAAACATTTACAGGGTGTTGTAACCAGGAAATGGGGTGGCTTCTGATGGAATGGTGTTGAGTTTTACATCTCTTGTCTTACCCTTCATTGAGACTGATAATGGAATAAAATATTTTAAATGCCTCTCAGCTGCCCTGTCTCTGTAAAAGCTGGGAAAACCAAAAATTCATCTCTCATTCTTCTGTCTGTTCAACACTGTGCACTACAGCTTTTAAAAACACTAAGAGTAGTTTCTAGTGAGAAATGAAAAGTGTTTACAGGATAATGATCCAAGGGATGGCTTTGGCATCCTCACATGGATGTTTGATCCATGTGCTGCTCTGTATGGCAGCAAAAATGCCATTTATGCAAATGAGGTGAAGCAGCCTTTGCATGTGTCAAAGTTGCAGATCAGAGGTCTTGGCATCATTTGTGATTGCATCTATATGAAAGTCTTAACATTTGAAATTAAGTCCAAATGTGAACCTGTTATTTGATAACTGCACTTCACCATTGAATGTTGCCCTGTAAAGCAAGATGACAAAATATCTAAATAATGTGTTTATTTCAAGATGCCTTCATTTCTGTTTATGTAAGTGCAAAAATATATTTGTGTAATGTCTAATAAGGATTTTAATAAATGCTTGAAAATGGATTTCTTAATATGCTCATTATGTTTCTGAGCCTGCTAATTCTTTAAGGAAATGAAGAAAAAATAATGAAATTATGTTACACAGGTACTTAATTTTTTTTATCTCTGATACTACTCTGGTAATTAATGTCTGGTTTATGCAAACTAGACAATATCTCTTACTGGACACATTACTGTCAAGAAAATATTACTTGCCTTAATTATCAGTAATGAAGCAGGGATAAGCTGCTCACTTAGATATAATATATCTAATGACCTTTTCAGCTAAAGGTTATGATGAAAGGTATCAGTTTCACAAATTAAGCCTCATTCAGTTTCTGGCCTTTGTCTAGATTAATGTTTGGAGGATGAGTTTTAAAGTCAGACATAAATTGTGTTTGGTGTTTAAAATTGATTTAGTGTCTTGCTTTTAGTACATCATTTTCTCTCGTATAAATTACACCAAGCCTCATTTTTATGTTCATGTTTTATTATGAGAGCCAATAGTTAAGTCTAGTCTTGTCTTATTAACTACTGCTGTATATTTTGACAATAGTAAGTGGCAGAGGAAACCTTAAATGAGCATTTTAATAGGGAGTCATTTAATGATTTTTAAAAAGCTTTTTTTTTCAGTTATGTTTGTTTTAAAAAACTTTTTAATCAAAGTTTTTCTTTCCTAATTCTGAACATTTAAACCAATTTTTAGAATATAATCATTCCAAAGTGTTATTCTTGTTTGGATCCATGACCTGGTTGTGATTCAGATTTTTTTTTTGGCTGATTCAGCAGTGACATCAAGAATCAATCTAACAGTTCATTTAGTGGAGGATGAACCAGCTCAGTGATGTCTAGGAAATTTTAAAATTCCAATGACATGAGTACCTTTCTGTAAGTTACATCTCTTCTTGTTGCTAATTCTGTAGGAATTCAGCGATATTTTGGTGTTTCTGCAGCCAGCATGCTTGGTCCTGGGCATTTGAATGTAATTTAGGGAAGATTGCAGATAAAGGATGATTTCTGTCTGTACTGGTACATGAAGGGAAGGTGCAGCATGGTCACACCCAGCTGCATGTGCCACATTGACCGTGCAGAAGTGCAGCCAGGGAGCAGAATGTTTGTGCATCAGTGTAACCCTCAGCTCCTGTTCCTGCAGCCAGCATTTCAGCTGGCTGCAGGGTGTTCTCTCCTAAATAACTAAACCCAGTGTGAGCTGATCACTAACACTGATGAGGATGAGCTCCCCTAAACAGCCAAACCCATAGTAGTAGTTAGGATGGATGTTTCCTGATTAGCTCCAGGGTGTTTCCTCCTTAATGACTAAATCCAGTGTGAGCTGGACACTCACACTCATGAGGATGAGGATGAGCTCTCCTGAAGAGCTAAACCCATAGTAGTAGCTAGGATGGATGTTTCCTGATTAGCTCCAGGGTGTTCTCTCCTTAATAACTAAATCCAGTGTGAGCTGGACACTCCTGAGGATGAGTATGAGCTCTCCTAAAGAGCTAAACCCATAGTATCAGCAACACAATAGTAGTAGCTAGGATGGATGTTTCCTGTTGAGCTCCAAGATGTTTTCTCCTAAATGACTAAATCCAGTATGAACTGGACACTCATGAGGATGAGGATGAGCTCTCCTGAAGAGCTAAACCCATAGCAGTAGCTAGGATGGATGTTTCCTGATTAGCTCCAGGATGTTCTCTCCTAAATGACTAGATCCAGTATGAACTGGACACTCATGAGGATGAGGATGAGCTCTCCTAAAGAGCTAAACCCATAGCAGTAGTTAGGATGGATGTTTCTTGGCTCAGGTTTGAGTCCTCAGTCTTCTGATGCTCCAGGCTGGGAGTGCCAGAGTCTTCAAACACTCCTGATTCCCTTGGAGGAGTGCAGCTCCTGTGCTGAACAGGATGTCAGAAAAACTGCATCTCACCCTCCTCATGGTGAAGCTGTCCTGCTGCTCTGTGTCCTTGTACCGTGGGAGAGTCACAAAACTTTGACTTTTAACAGAGCTCTCTTCAGAGATAAACCTGCCGATGATACAGGCAGTAGCTCAGATCCACAGTGGGATTCTGTACCAAATAAACCTCACAGACCTCAGGCTGCACTGAGGGGAGGGAGGACAAAGCCAATTGTTCTTTGGAAAGCCTGAGAGATATTAAATTAATTGGTGTAGCAGGAGTGAATCAGCTGATCCTGATCCTACTTGCATCCACCAAAGGAGAGATGGAGGGATGATGCAGAAGGCAGCAGCCCTGTTCTTGACATGAATGTGGCTTTTAGGAGAGCTCAGCCAGGACTGGGGGCAGTCTGTGCTATTTCAGTGAGATTCCATTGCTCTTCCATGTGCAGAACTGGAGTGTTTCCCCTTTTTCATAGAGCCCATTCCAGAGGTTTTCACAAACTTCTCTCCTTCTCACAGGAAAGAGGGAATGTGATGAGTGCTCATCCAAAGAATGATGGATGAGCAAATCCAAGAAAAGAGGGATGATTTGCTCATCCAAAGAATATGTTACTCTTTTCCCATGTCATAATAGAAGAATCTAAGTGACACTGCTTTGAAAATTGGCATTTTAAAAATTTTAAGTGGCCACTTGGTTTTGTTGGGTTTTTTTTTTTACTTTTTTAATATGTCTCATTTTTCAAAAATGTTTAGCCTGGTATGAGGACAATAAATTTGTGTTTGATTTTTACTTCAAACTGTTTGATACAGAATTCTTTTAGACACAGCCTGGATATTAGATACACTAATTATTAGAAAAATCACCCTTTGGACCATGACATTTTCTTGAAATGATGTTAAGTAATTAAACAGTAAGTGGGATCTTAACAATGTGGTTATTAGGAAGACATCAGCAGTAAATGTAAATTCAAACATATTCTTTTCTGTCAAACACTCTTTTATTGTGATAACAAACAATGGAGAGAGGAATTAAAGTACAGCTACAGCAAATTTAAGTGTTCTCAATAGAGGGTCAAGATGAGTTTCAATCATTCATATGAACTAAAACACTTAAATATGTTCAGAAGCAAAGCAAATTTTTTTAGAAAAGCATAAACAGAATGGGAAGAAGCAGATGTAGGACAAAACCCCACAATTTATCAAGTGGAATAAACTGTAAACTTGTTGGGTAAACTTAAAAATTGCCAGCTTAATTATCAAGTGGATATATAGTTAGAGAGTGGGAAAATATCAAATTCATCTCATGATGTGAAACAATGGAATAAGTAAAACAAAACACCTCTAATAATATATTGAAGCCATTTCTCTCAGTTCCTTCCACTTATTTGCTAATATCTACTTCATTCAGCTGCTTTTCACAATCTTGCTGTGTGTTTTTAGCCCTTTTCACCTCTTCTTAAATGACATCACTGCCAAAATGCACAAATATTTATCAATAAATTCAGTGATCCTAATTTAATGTAGGTGGCATGACCATTCAGGGGTGAGGAACCAAACTTCCTAAGGTTTTTGTGGATCTAAAATCTCACATGAAATCTCTCTCTCAGTCTTTGTGGGGGATTCATTTTGCTTGTTCTTTTTCCCCAGGTATCTGTAATATGAATAAATGTTTTGTATTTTATGTTCTGAGTTCCTTGGGCTGGTGTTTCAGTAGAATATGGCATTGATTGGATTTCAGAGTTTAATGTGTATTTTCTAATCCCTGCTGCAAAGCAAAGCCTGGCTAATTGATCTCCATTTGGATTTACAAACCAAAGTCCATCCCTACAAAACATTTCCCATTTGGGTTTTTGAGGTTTTTTGAGAGCTGAGAGAGAGATCTAACAAATGTGGGGAGACAAATGATGGTGAAACGAAGTTTTTGCAGAGTTAGTTTTTGCAGAGCTGGTCACTAAACCAGGAGATTCCCAGACCTATTCCCAGGTTAATTTCTTCATAGGGAATAAAAAAAGTCTTTGCTTCCTTCTGCACTCACATCTGAAGTTTCCCAGCAGCAGTTGTATATGTTGGTATCAAAACCCTTGAAGTTGTGCAAGAGCCAAAAAAATTTGTAACTAGGCTGAACTACTAAAGCATGATTGTGTAAGTCTGAAAATGCCTGTAAGAGCAGCTCCATATTCCTTTGGTGAGGCTCCTGCTTTAGAATTAGCACCTAAACCACTTCAGTTTGGCCTCAACTGAAAGGGAATTTACACAAGAGCTACAAAAATGATCTTTCATTTGATTTTTCCTTGTGGATTGTGTGAACAACGTGGAGAAATACACGTGGAACTGGGTTTTTTATTAAAAATTTTCTCAATACTTTTTCCCTTCCAAAATTATACTCTGTTTCTTGAAGCCTAAAACTAAAGTGTGCTTCTCTGGTGCCGTACTAATGATACCTTTATGACTACATGCACTTAAAAATATAAGTTAGAAAGGATCTTGGTTAAATATTTTAAACAAGTCTTTATAATATCGTTCCAGCAATGTCAAGTACAATTTTTATTTTAAAAGATTTTGTTGGAATTTAGTCTCTGAAAATATTAATAACAGCTTACAGCAGGTAGGCTATAAAATAACACTGTATGCTGTCTATTTAGTTTCTGGTTGAAAAAGCACAGCAGTACTTTAGTTCATTACCTTTGAAAAAAAACAGTAACAAGATAATACAGCTGCCTCTGATTAAGATGTAAATTCTTTCTAATTAGAATGTAAATTCTTACATTTAAATGAAGACATCAATTGTCAGGATGCCATATGATATCTTATTCCACCTTGCCTGAATGAAGCCCTCACTGTTCATCTATGGCTCTAGAATAGTTCTGCAATGCCTTTGTTCTCTGATTCTTGTAATATTCTCTCTTCATGTTCCCTTTACACATTGCTTTTGTTTGTTTTCCCCCTGCATCTGATATTGTTGTGTCTTGGGATTTTGCAGAAATTTGGAATGAAAATTGAGTTCAGTCAGTGCCAGTATTTGCTTGTGCCTCAATTACTTCTGCTGAATTTTCCTCAATGCAAATCAGGCAGGTTGCATAAAGTGGTGCATGTATTTGAAATAATTAATTTTCCGTAAAATGATGGATCAAGTCCAATCAACCTTCATGAAATCCAAATAAAAGAATAGAGAATTAGAAATTAATTAACATTTTGTGTTGCTAATACTTTATTATGCAGCCTAAACTATAAATAATAAGTTTTATTTTTAAGCATAACTTTTTATTATGAACTGTTGATGATAACCTTTGACATAATTATCTTGTTAATATATATTAGTGTGTTAACCTAAATTTAATGTCATGGAAGTCATTGTAAATTAGTAACATTTTAAAATAGAAAATAACAGGATACAGAGAGTTTAAGGATTGACCCATTAATTAATTTTGCATGTAAAGCTCTTCTGCAGAGTTAAGGCAATATGTTTCTACCAGTTGATTTTAAAGTGTTTAATTTCATTGTTTGATTAAAACAGCCCATAATACTAAATCTTGTTGTCTGAGAGCAAGACAGTTTGGGTTTTTTCCCTATCAGTATGTATTTTTAATGGAATATTTCATGCCAATAGGACTCTCTGATTATGAGGCTTGGTCATAGGTAGTGACACCATTTTGGTGAAGTGACCAAATCTTGATATAAATGGCAAAAGGTTTTTTTGCTCTGTCATGATTAGATATGAATGTGTGGCCCAAGCAATATTCATAATGCCTTTATGCACCAAAAGTTATAATTATGACCAAATTGTCAGTAGTAATAGCAGTTGATGTGATGATTCCAGTTCAACTGAAATGTCTCTACCACAGTTTAACTTAACATTTCAAATCTGAGTACAGTTTAAAAAGTTCTCATAGTGAGAGTTGTATTTTCTCTCTGAACAGTGCTTACCATAAAGTCTTTCACTGAAAGTATTGCCCTGGTTTTTTGCAACTGAATTGTAGCAGGCATCACTTTATTATCAGCCACAAAAACTGTTTGTTGGGGAGTCATAAAAGAGACTGTAATGCTGGAGTTTTTTAAGTTGTAACAAGCAGAAGGACTCAATATGTTAGAAAAATATGACTTATTTATCCCAAACCTGTTACTTGCTTATGTAAGTCCTGGTCTAATACACCTGTTATAATCTTATCAAAGCAGGGAATTAAATACAGTTTTTCAAATCTTTTTTTTACTCGGTGAGGAGCTATAGAATATTATTGTAGCTTCAAACTGCAAGTTCAAATTCACCACCTCTTCTCCTTAAAACTGCAAAACAAACACAAAAGGTAATTATTCCTGAGGAAGTTCCAGTCATGTAAAGGTTCCATCAGTGTGTTTGATTGATTCACAAGAGCTGGGGTATCTTATGCATAATATCAAATGGTCAAGCGTTCTGAAAGTAAATAAAACAACTTTGGGCATTGCAAGTGATTTTGACAGTTTCAGCAAAAGAAATATTAAAAAATGGAGTTTATAAGCAGCATCAAAATGGGCTGCATAGTGTGCTGTCCAGTGGCAACCTCAGTTCTGACATTTAAGAGGGAACTGCTGAAATACAGAAGTATTTTATGTGGAGAGCTCACTCTGAAATTCTGAAGGATTGTGCCCTCCTTCTGTCTACCTTAGAAGTAAATTGTAATAAACATGAACCTCTGCTGGTATGAAGGGTTTTTTTCTCTTTCTAGTCCTTTTAAAAAATTACTTGTGCTAAAAACTGATGCAGTCTGTTAAAGGGAATAGCATGCCATCATCCTGGAGAGACTCACTTCAGTTGGGACTAATCAATAGCATCTAAATATTAAGAAATTGCCCTGTATTTATTGTGTTGCAGAGAAAACAGATTGTTCTGGGGTATAGGGTGGTAATATTTCTCTCTGTGTGTACATATATATATATAAATATAATATATGTATATACATATATGTATATGTATTCTAGGATGAGTTGGGTGCTAAATTACTATTTATACTATTCCAAACAGATAGTGGGTTAGTGTCATGTTTCACAGTATATTTAATAATTCTCTTAGTGGGGGAAGAGGAAATAACTTTGATCAGTTTGGCCTGGATATTGAAGTGGAAGGAAGTGAGAGACTTTTCATCCAATTAGACTAACATCTCAAAACATGATACAGATAACATAGTAATAAAAATAAATCTGTGTACTCAAACATTTTTCTGTGCAAAATGAGCTGAATGACTGTGGGAACTGAGCAGATTCCAACCTTTGAGGGGTTTAGGTAGAGAAATAACTATCATTTACAAGAACTTTCCCTCTGTTGCTTTCTTTCCCCAAAATACCTTCTAGTTTACCCCCCCCAAAAAAGAGTGTTACCAATCATCTTCACCCTTGCTTTTTTGACATTATAAGGTATTTCTGAATGAGAGGAGTGGCCAGTAGTAACCAGGTCCTGTAAACAGCCACATTTTTCACTTTAAGGCTTTTTTTAGCCACTGGATCTGTACCCAACACAAACAGCTTTGGTTTGGAATACACAATGAGATGATGGTTGTGAATTTCTTTTCTGCAACACAGTGATTTGTCCTGTATCTCTTCTTCCTTACATTTATATTTTTGTCTTCTACTTTATTCTGCATTTCACTCAGATCTTTTTCTCTAGCAAAAAAAAAAATAAATTTAAAATTGTCTGCCATTCACAGTTGATTCCATTCATCAGTGTGAAAAATGTGACAATTTCTCATTCATCACAGACATTGCAAATCACATCTCTAGAGCTTTCTTTGCAATCCAAGTCTCCATTAGTTCTTTTTTTGTGAAAGCAATCCAAGATGCCTTGGGGAGTATCAAAAAGGCTGTTTAAAGTGTGAGCTTAGCAAGTTTGCAGAAGTAATCGTATTTATGTCCTGCCATTGACTGGTTTTCACCTTCAGTAAGTTCTAGAATTGATCTACCTTTTGTGGCTGGCATGGTTTGTACACACAGAGATGTGAATTTTCTGCTGTAGTTACAGCCTGCCCTGCACACCTCAGGAGGATGTGTCAGCAGAGGAGGTGGATGAATTCTGAATTCCACTCTGAATTCCATTCTGAATTCCATTCTGAATCCCACTCTGAATTCCATTCTGAATTCCATTCTGAATCCCACTCTGAATTCCATTCTGAATTCCACTCTGAATTCCACTTCAAATTCCACTCTGAATCCCACTCTGAATTCCACTCTGAATTCCATTCTGAATCCCACTCTGAATTCCACTCTGAATCCCACTCTGAATTCCACTCTGAATTCCATTCTGAATCCCACTCTGAATCCCACTCTGAATCCCACTCTAAATCCCACTCTGAATCCCACTCTGAATCCCACTCTGAGTCCCACTCTGTTCCATCCTGAGGCACTCTCTGGTGGTGTCTCCCACAGAACATCTTCCTCACTTCTGCTGGAAGCTCCCATCCTGTCTTGCTCTGCATGTTTCCTCCTCATGTGGGATTTCTGACTATTTGTAAAACATATCAGTAGCAGTGGAGCCAGGTTTGCAATGATCCCCTTGCCAAGGCAAAGTATCCTGTCTCTTTTATTCATTAATTTTTACTATATTGCATTTGTAAGGCCATCTTGAATCTTTTACATTAGTCAACAGCATTGAGGTCATCTTCAGCTTTTAGCACTGTATTAAACCAAGATGTTTTGCTGCAAAAGTCCAGAAAGCTACTACAAATTTGTATGTAAATCAAATTAGACTCTTTTTTCATTGTTATGGGGTTTTTGGGGTTGTTTTTTTTTTTTTTTTTTTGTTGGTTTTTTTTTTGTTTTGGTTTTTTTTTTCTGGTGCTATTCCACCACCACTTAAACTGGAAAGCAGAAGCATTATTGCAAATTTTTACAACACAGCCTAAACTTTGGGTTGAATGTCAGCCTATCTGTAGATGATGTGATAGGTTCAGGGGGTTGTTCTGAATTTTGAAATATTTAAATACTGCACAGAACAGTTTGACTTGTCTGCACCAAGTAACAGTGAGGCAGAGTGCCAGAGTTTGTTGTACTAATCATTTGTCTCTACAGTTGGTGAGGAAACAAAGACATTCTGCCATATTAATGGGGAAACATCTGCCCTTCCAGGGAGAGGAGTCTGATTAAATGAAAGAGAATAACTTTTCTTGTCAGGATAACTTATATTGTCAGTGTGGAGAGGGAGTGTGGGATAATTACTGGGAAATTATAGTCAGGTGTGAGGATTCTGTGACATTTTTGGTCTTCTGTTAATCTATCCAGTTTTAGTGAAAATGTCAGCACAGACAAGAAACCAAGCTTAAACTCTCATGATAAGCTAGACCTACCAAAGAGACCTGAAATATTCAAAACTAAACTATTTTTAAATCATTTAGTGTGATCTTATTATGAGCAGGATTTCCATTAGGAAATGATGAATATCTTTTCTTTCCCTACAGTCACGAGAGGAAAACCTTTTCCTTCACATGCTGCATTATGCCTGACAAAATGAATTAAATGCATGTTTATGATAATTGTGTTATTCATTTTACTTAGCAGTGGAGAGGTGATGGAATGAGAAACAAATATTTTGAATAGATGTTTTCATGGAGTAAATGAAAGCAGTACTGAGTGTATGAATAAGTCATGGTAAAAACAGTTCAGACACTTATTTTGGTCATACACAGCATTATTTTGCCTAATATGTACATTAAGTAGGGCTTTTGTTTATATTATGCTCTGAATATGTAATCAAAAAGCCTTCTTCTGAACAAACTTGTTTAAATTATGGATACAAGGACCCAGCATGTTTTAAAATAGGCTTTAAAAATATGCAGAGTGCAAGTGACATTGAAACACTTTTCATGCACCTATTCATTCAATTTGCTTTATTCCTTTTTAAAAGTTGAGAGATGGCTTCCAAATTGTGTGTAAAAATGTTCAGTATAAATCAGTAAAATAGGCAGAGGCTTTGTCTTTCATTTTGTTGGTGGTTTTTCACTCTTATCTTAAAAAAGAGGGAGCCACTCCAGTAATGCAGCTTCCACCAAATGTGGGTATCCATCACCAATTTCCCCTCCACCATCAATCAGACTGAGCCCATCACACTGAATTATTGCTATGAATGAAGGAAGCAGCTTTATAATTGAAAACAGGGAGTTTTCTCACTAAATTCTGACCTGTGTGCAAGTATGTGCAGCCTGATTTGAAGAGCACTTTGCTAGAGAAGTGCAGTATTTTGTGAACTTTTTAACATGAGCCATGTTTTTAACAGTGAGACTGTAATAATTCAAAAGTCTGCCAAGCCTGAAGATAAAAGCTTATCTCATCAGGTTGATAATAGTGTGATTAATGTAAGTAGTAGAAATAATCAGATGTTCAGGATTTGAAGTATATAGAAATCATTTTGTACAAGAGAATTATGGGTGGCAGTTATTGAAAAGTAAAGATTGGTCTAAAATAACAGTTCCAAGTAGTTTATACACAGGTTTTAGCATTCAGATATGCTTTATTCCTAACATTAACCAAAAAGATGGTTGAGATCCCTAGGTGATAAAAAGATATAAAGCCATAGAAATATGCAAGGAAGTGGTAGCATTACAGTGGCTTTGACTTAAGTCACATTTCCACACTCATCCTTTGTACTCATCCAGCTCTGGGTGATGTTGAGAAAATAATGTCCAATTATTTTCAAGGTCCAAGTGAATAAGGTGGTTCCCTACACCTCCTTCTGCCTCCCCCATCCTGTGGGGCTCTCAGTTGATTTCTTGTCAGATGAGTCCTTTTTTGCAGGCATCCCCTCAAATTTCTGCTTTCTGGTGTGTAAGGCATGAAGTGTTTCTTAGCTATGACATCTCCACACCAAATTTCAGAGCTCTGTATTTAAAAATTCACATCCATTTTGCTGCTCTGGCTGATAAACCTTTATTCATTCAAAAGACCTCTCACAATTGGTTTTACCCTTGACATCAAATAATGATATGATAAAATGACTTAAAAGCAATCTGGGCCATTAAACTTTAGCCATTTCCATTAATGCATTCTAGATAGGGACTGCACTTGTTGTTCTGTACATTTTTGGGTTGTGCTTATGGAATTAGAAGAAAAGTTCCTGGTCTTTCATTGCCACAGCAGTCTGAGGTGTTTTAATTGCTTTGCTTGGTTTGTTCTGCTGGGGTTCTCCACTGCTCCAGCCATTTCAGCAGTCTGAGACCAATTGTCTATGATCTGACATAGAAGAAAAGCAGATTAAAATGTCTTTTTTACTAGCTCAGAGATCAACCAAAACAAAACTGGGGGTTGTGAAATTATTTTTGTGCAATCATTTGTTATGAATTCAGATAAATAATTACCTACATCCCTGTTAATGAGCAAGCTAGAGTGATTCTTAATTTCCAATAGCATGTTTTGCCCCTTCATATTGGAAATACAGGATAAATATATATGTACATATACTGCTGAACAAGCTTAGATAGTATTAATTATATATTCAAAATAAAATTAAAATTTCTTTCACATAAATGTTTTGTGTTTTGATCCTGGGTGAATCTTAACACAAACAGAGATGATCATGCAGCTGTACATAGTCAATTTAAAAGCTGACAGAATAATTCATGCATGTATGAGTTACCATATAATATAAAAATCTCAATGAAACTCTATTTTTTATGACCCACCTATATATGCTGAATTACTGATCTGTAATAATTTTGCTGCTCCACAATAAATTGCTACCATAGAAACCTCATAGTGCTGTGGAACAGCATCCTCTCAGATCTCAGCCAAAAACATACTTCCAGTTACAAATAATTGAAGAGAATTTAATAAAAAGTTTGGGAAAAGCAGCAAAGTTCATCCATTTATTCATTCTTTTCGGGGTTTTCCTCGCTGTTCATGGCAGTACTAAAGTGATGTTAAGTTACACAATTTGCACTGTAGCTTTGTTATTATATTTATTCAACATATAGAGGGCATTGATTATGGTCCAGAAGTCCAGCTGGGAGCATCCCAGTGGGCAGGAAAAGGGAGATGCTGCTTTTGGAAGTGAGCAGCAGTAATCTGAGAAGTGCTAAAAGGTGTGGTTTTAGCAATCCCTTAAGGATTTTCTCACCTTCCCACATGCATTAAATTTCAGTTGTTACCTCGCTCTGGATGTCTGTTACAGTAAGCATTAAAGTTAATGATTCTTCTTGAAAATGGAGCTTTTTCCATTCATGGGAGCTATTTTTTCCTCAAAAAAAAAAAAAAAATTGAGGCTGGTGATGGCAGAGCCACCTGAACCAAAATGCTGATCCAGAATATTTTTCACAGATGCCACGGGCACTCTTCATGAATCTGTATTTTGTCAAGTTTTTGATTTCTTGGCTATTTCTGGGACTATTCAGCATCTAATATGAAATGTGTGATATCTTTTGAAGATGAAATATTTCTTTCACTGTCTTTTAGAAGAGACCCTAGGAGGAGGAGGTGGGATATTTTGAACCAGTTTTCTTGAAGTGATTTGCATCTACAAATTGCACCAAATTTCCAAGGAGTTCATCTGTAATTTGTACACATCTAAAGGAACTGCTTATATTTACAAGTGCTGAGTATCTTAAAAGCAATGAAATATGATGGCTACTTCATACTGCCATTTTTTCAATATCTTCATTAGAAAAGTTGACTAATTATCTCCTGTGAACATTAGGTCATTCTAGCAGATCCTGACTAACAGGTGAATTTTTATTTTTGGTACAATTTACAGCCTGTTCAGCCATTGATGGTGCTTTAAATAAACAGTAACTATGTATTTGAGAATCGATTAGAAAATTTAATCTTTCTTTTAGGAGCATGTGGTGTCCTTCTTAACACAGTGTTATCAAAAGAAAAACCAAAATAACTCTTTACATTATTTTAAAATAACAAACTCTTCCTAATGAATTTACTTTATATCTAAAGTGACTTTGAAATATAATTCTTTAAAAAAATGTTCACCTCTACTTTGAATCTGCTGTGGTAAGGAAAAACCAAATACAAACTTTCCTTATGTTTTTCTGATTTTATGCAAGTTACTCTTTGCATTTACTTGAAGTTGCAGGTCCTTCAGGTAAACTCTGCTCCTCACTTTTGATAACCTTACCTGCACAGAGCAGTCCTTTAGCTTTTTATGTCAGATGTGACATGAGCTGATGCCTGCAAGGACAGAGGTACAAAATAATGCAAAGTGAGCTGAAGCAATCTCTGGTTTCCATAGGTGAGTGGCTGTTCCCTTGTGCTTCTCATGTTTCCTTCCATTTCTGGCTTCCACTGTACATATTCTTTTCGTGGCTCACAGGTGCCAAACCTATTTTGGATGGTCTTTCCCACACATCCAGCATGGAAATGAGATACCTGCATTTTTATTCCATTGAGATAAGCAGGGGAATGTTCAGTGGTCTCTAAACTGGCCATGGCAAAATAATTGTGATGTTGTCAACACTTCTAACTATATTTTACAAGCCCTTTGCTGTCATGCTAATAATGAAATTGTTTTTTTAAATAATCACAATGGAGGCTGAAGAGGAAATGGCAAAATTTGGCAATATGTCATATATACTGACACCTATGTGCAGGACCCTTTGTGCCTACTCTCCTGATCAGTTTTTCTTTATTTTCAAGTGTTAGTGGGAGGAGTGAGGACACACTCTTAAAGGGCCAGCAGGGAGTTATCATGCCCACACATAGTGCTGCTGATCCCACTTCATCCCTCTAACTGCTGTATTTTCATTAGGAGCTTGGATTCTGTTTCCCTCTTTCTTACAAGGATGTTACAGTTCTTTATTCTTCGCTGACAGCTGGCAACAGGTAATGCTGGCTGTTATTTTGTTCAGCCTAGTCAAGCACATTCATTTCCAAGTATAACCATGTTTTGTTTGCTGTATTTTGTTCTTGGGGTGGTTGAATGCCATCCTTGGAAAGATGTGCATTGAGCTACCATTGAATAAGTGCCTTGCCTTCGGCATTCATGAGTAAATTCTGTAGTTTTTGTTTCAAGCCTTTGACATGTCATCAAGTGTAAATCTATTCTAATGCCAAAATCCCTCTTGATGTCTGATGCCAATCAGTAGCTTTTCATCTTGGAAAAAAGGTAGTGAATAATTTGCCCTGTGGATATTCCACAGACACCATATATGGCAAGAAGCAAAGAGAGGGGAATCCCATACCCATTTTTTAAATTCAAATAATCATGTTCAACCAGTTTGCTTTCCTAAAAACCATTGGTAGTCTGGTACATTTTCTCGCTTTCAAGTGAATATTGAATACTTGTCTAATTTGCATATTTTCGATGTGTGGAAACAATATGCTCTTTCTGTTGCAGTATTTTATTTCATGAGCAGTAGCCAACATGCTGTAATATGTGAATTATATTACATTTGTTATTTTAATAGGAAGGTCAAATCTTTTACCTCCTTCAGCTTCATTAGTGTTTCTTTATTAAAATTAAAAAAAAAAGGAGACCGAAAAGGCATTTGCTATATAGGAAGGTCAACATTTTCTTTGTGAACACAGTTTGTACCCATGATTTTGAATTTCAATGAACTGTAAGCCCTAAGAGTGTTGAATTAAAGGCATAAAACACTGTAGTTCACTCAAGAGCTCAAAAGTATGTAATTTCTTTCCTTAGAAAGGAAGCCTGCTGAAAACCTAATGAATGTGTTTATATACTTGAATGGCACTCATATAGTTTATACTCAGAAGAAAGAAGCGAGTGGAGCTTTGTGTTTAACTTCTTTTCAGCCTGAAATATTACAGGATTTTAGAGTGCAGAAACTATTGTGATTACTTAATCTGACCCCCTGTGCAATGCAGGTCATGATACTTTGCACAGTAATCCCTGCACCAGGGCAGATAAATTCTTTATCAGTGGGCAACATCTTGTTCTGAGTTTGACTGGTTTGAGCCGCCACCTTATCCTAAATCTCATATTGGTAACGTCAATGATAGCAGTACTGTGAGGTATTTTCCTTATAATTTGTAATAATAATGTTGAATCCTACACCTCAAGTTACTCAGAATTTCTTGCATGTCTTAATTAAACTCTAAGATACCATTATTTTAAAATGACAAGTCATGTATAAAATTTCCAATGTAGTTAATCAGGAGTAGAATTTAAACTCATAATCTTCTGCTTTAACTAATAAATCATAAAAACACTCATTAGTTGAGTCACTAACCAGTGATGATTTTAGGCTGAAAAATCTAATCATAATTAGGGTAAGTCAGTTTTGTCAGGTTTAAGAATTGCTTGAAATGACAGTGAACCCACACTGATATTTTAAAGATATTTGCTATTTTAGATCAGTGGTTTAAGTTCCCATTCTGATATCCTGGGGAATCCTGCTGTGCATGTGGGGACTGGTTCCATGCCTGAGACATCCCAAAGAACTTCAGCAACTGTGTTTATGCAGGAGATCATCCATGTTTTATTTCACTGCACCATGCTTTTAGGAATAAAACACAATAGCTCCCCAAGCCCTCAGAACTAAAGTTTACTTTGGAAAAATGTAGAGAAATATTTTATCCGAATAGAATATCTGTTGTCGTTAAATTAGGCAAAGATTAATTCTTTATCAGGGGCAGGATTTTGCTAGGTCAGGGTTCACAGCTGACATCTTCAAAAACAGACTCTGATTCCCTGTGACAGCTGAACTCTCAATCTTGTCTCTCATCTAAAAGATCCCACAGCAGGGCAGATAATCTGACCCCTAACTACCAAAAGCAGCCAATATTCCATTTTCCACTGGGTTTTCTCCCTTGTGCTAAACTTTGTGAACACACCTGCTCTCAGTTAATGTCAGGATACTGCCAGTGCTTCTGACAGCCTTGTTGTCTGTAGAGACAAACCTGGATTTGGCAGTGGGGCTAAATGGCTGCAGCAGAAATGGAAAATATTGTGTGTGTGTCCTAAATCTGATCTCTCCAGGGATAATTCAGTGCTAGGGCTCTACAGGGAGCAATGTGCAGTATCTCCCTGCACTCGGATATTTCACCATCATGCTGGTTTTTATGTGTGTGATGGTGCTTCTCGTGGTGTGGGCAGCCAGGGGCTGGTGACAGGCACCCATAAATACACAAATTCAACAAGCAGCTGATCTTTGCTCTTTGCAGGCACCTGGCAGAGAAGGATCACATAACACTCAGGTGCAAAAAAAAAAAAAAAGCAGTCAACACCAAATGCCGTATTAATGCCATTATTTATGTTCTGTTTGGTTTATTTGGAGGAAGAGGAACTTAAAATACAAAGACAAAACCAGGAAAAAAACACTGAGCAGAAGAAGATGTTGGGAGTGGGATAACAGGGAGGATCACATAGGTGGGAAGTGAAAATGAGGTGGAGACTGAGAGAGAGAAGGCTGGAACAAACTGCACAAGGCAGAGAAATCCTGGCCAAACTTATTGGAAGTTTTCTTCTCGTTTGAATCTCCCCCTTTGGCTGCTTCTGCTGGGGTCTAGCTCAGTCTGGCCAATTTGTTCCCTTTTTGCTGTCTTCTTGGGTGGGATGTGCACTTATGTGAGTCTAGAAAAAGTCTCTGGTCTGGCTGCTTCAGCTAAAATCCAGCTTCTCATTTCTGATAGAGGCTTTGCAACTCTGAATAGATTTAGATTTAGATTTAGATTTAATATAAATATATTAGAATTAAATGTATTAAATATATTATTATTTTAAAAAAAGAAAAAGAGTCTCTGGTTTGGCTGCTTCAGCTAAAATCCAGCTTCTCATTTCTGATAGAGGCTTTGTAACTGAATATATTTAGATTTAATATAAATATATTAGAGTTAAATGTATTAAATATATTATTATCAAATACATATTATATGAATATATTTATATTTATCTATTTATTTATATATATTTTTGGGTGTGGGTAGGAAGCATTACCTCATCTCTGCTTGGTTTGCAGTCTCCAGAACTCTCCATACACCAAAGAATTCAGTTTGGGCTCTGTACCCAACATTGTGTCTGTCATGTCTAGTGAAAGTGAAATGGAAGAGTATCAAATGCACTGAGGATTAGACTTGTTACCCTGGGGATTTATTTGGCAATGAATCATTTATTTACTGCTGTGTTAAAATTACAGCTGAATCTTGATTGAGGCTGTACCTAACTTTCCATTCTTGTGGCAAGCAACTGAAAATATCATGGCAAGGCAAATCTGGCATGAAATAAATTCCTTTCACTGCTTTTAGCCCTGTAAATCAGGGGTATTTCATAGAGTTAACAACATGTTAAACTGGCTTTTCTGTTTAACCTGGTAAATTTTTGTGCACTGCTTTCTTTCTGACAAAATCTATTGCAGAAATGTTCAGCCACCCTTCCTCTGTGCTAACTTTGATTGGGATCTTGGCTTCCAGAATGTTCTGTTTTAAAAGTTTGAACTGTAATAAGTTTTAAAAGATTGAACTGTAGAAGGTGACTTCGGTGAAGACAGACCTACAGCTTTTACACTCCAGACCTCAAGCATGTCACCAGTAGCTAAAATGCTGGATAATTTTAGCTTTATCATCCATTTTGCCAAAAATCAGGGTAAGTTAGACTGGGCAGAAGTCTGGTTTTCTTTGTCTGGATGTCTGCCAATGTTTTGATATGAGCATCCTGGAGATCTTAGATCCCAGCACTGGGGAAAATGGAGTTTCTGAATTGTGGCTGAGAGCCTCAGTTATTGAGCCACTCTCCATTGGGATAATGCATGGGTAGATTTATTGGAGAGCAATGTGGGTATGTGTGAAAAGTGAACAGGGTGATGGTGACTAGGAATCAAACCAGGAAAATAAATGTATGAAAATAATAAAAAGTACAGGTGTCTGAGATGAGCCTGAGGTAGAAGTAGAGAATGTAGGAAAAAGAGAATATCCTGAAGTTAATGGTTTTGCAGTGGAAAGGTAGATTGCGAACAGCAGAAATTTTGTGAGGAATAAACTGTTAGATTTCCTTGGTCTCAAGCATTTCTGTGCTGTTTTACAAGGTTAAATTAAATGTAAATATGTATTAATCCCCTAGTTCTCACCATCATATAAAATAACTTCATAAATAAAAGTCAAGTAATTCCTTTTTAAAAACCTTATTTTTAGCACTTGATTCCTCAAATAGATCTCCTTCCCTGAGTCCAAAGATCAGGTTTGTGCTCCCAAGATGCAGATTCCCACTGGTAGGCAGGCTTGGCTTCTCCAAGTGCCTGTGATGGAGCTGCAGCCAGTGAAAGTGAGCATGGCCATGGCTGAAATGTGCCTGCAAGTGTTTGCTTTGGATTCTTTCCTTTTCCCTGCCCTGCTGCAGGAAAAGAACATCCTGAGAGCCCACAGGCTCCAGGAACACCGAGCTGCTGCTAAGAACAATTCCAGTGGTTGCTGGGCAATCAGCCACCAGGTAAACTGAGATCCCTTGGCTTTCCCATGCTTACCTTGATTAATGATTTAGCCAGTCATAAAACACAGCGTTTTTTATAGTTTAGATAGGATGCCTAATGTTTTTTCAGGGGAAATGAGACTGTGTGTCATCTCTAAAAGCCTTCCTTCTGGTTCAGATAGGCTGAAGTTAATTTTATGAATACAGTCAGTTTGATATAAATCTCTAGTATGTTTTAATGGCAAAACATTTTACATTTGATATGGTAAATAATACAGAAAGTACCAAAGCTGACATAATTTTTAGGCCTTTTTTTAGGTGACACTATGATTTTTTTTTAAAGAAACAAGTTCCCTTCTTGTCAATTATTTGTTTGCAGTGATAGTGAGAATTGACCCAGATTTGGTCAGCTTTCCATGTGCCTACAATGATTGGCTCTGAGAGTTAAAACTCTACTGAAAAAAAGCCAAACTATCATGTTATGGGAAATCCTTCTCAAAATTCTTTTATTCTTTGGTTTAGTCACATATTATCTAATAAAATATTTTAAATAGCAAAAGATGGAGCAGGTTTTTTTCCAACTGAGCAGAAACATTCTCTCAAAACTAATATCAATATGCCAAGGTAATGCCATTTGAACAAATCCCACTTGAACAGCCAAAACTATCTTTACCAAGTTCTATAAATATACTAAGAAACAGGAGAATGGCAGCCACATACATGAGACACAAATTGCCTTCAAAGTGTCCATGTAAATTTTCCCACAAAAATATGAAAGTGACATTCATTCACAATGTCAGAAGAATATTATTTTTATGCTTTGGTTCTACAGGCTTAACACATGCACTAACTTCTTTATGATTTGTTCTGTCTTAGGGCTATTTTCAGTGTAATCTTTTTATGGGGCTGTATTATGTACAAAAATATCGTTTTCTTGACATAAAGCATATGCTCATAGGACCATAAAAATGCTCATTCTTTTGGGTGCCCAAGACCAATTTATAGTCTCTAAAGGAATAATTGAGAAAAAATATATATATTTCTAAGTTAGGAAAACAGACTGAAAGTTACCTCTTTTTAAAAATTATTCTTTCTTGTCAGAGACCAAGAACCAAGTTTAGTTAGTCAGCTTAGCTAGCTAAATTTGGCTGGATGCACTTATTATCTAATGATGGCATTGCAGTGCTGCACCTACACAATGCAAACAGATATGTACATATATGTGTCTGTGTATATAATATACAAATATATATATATATATAAACTCTTATATATGAATAAGTTATATATAAACTCTTCTACAACTTTTACAGTAAAAAGATTGGCTACTCTAAATCATTCAGTTTTAGGTCTATTGCAGCTCACTTATCTACTTCCTTAAAAAAATGTGAGACAATTTGCAAACACTTTTAAGGCAAAGTCTTTTCTGTGAAAAAATTTGGATGATATGCTGAAAAAGAAGAAAATGAGAAATAGCAAAAATCAAGTAGGCAATGATTTCTGTAAATTCCTTAATTTTTTTCCCACAGTTAAGCACTGTGTTATCACTAATAAGTTACAAATCTTTAATCCTTTTTGCTCAACCCTATACAGAGAGCAGATGTTTATTGAACATGTTAAAAACCAATGCTGTAGAACTGCTTGATAGCTTTCAGACAAGTAGCAGTAGTGGTGAGTTTGAAGGTCAGTGAAGAGCAATTCCTTTTCATCACAGATGAAGTTCTGCCTGTGACTTTCCATTGTAAGGCACTGAAGACCTGAAGCACTGAACACACATTTCAATATTATATAGTGGCCCCATAATTTCATATCAGCAGTTTTTCACTTGGCATTTGGCATCCTAGAAAATCTAGCAATAGCCTAGGCATCAGATTCTTTTTGTGATGGGAAGTTCTCACTTTCTCCATGATTAACCAAAGCAGCTGGCCAAGATTGTTCCAGCTAAGAGGGAAAGTCAGTAAAGAAGTCAAGAGTTCCTCAATAATCTTGTTTCACTGATTACACAATGACATGGTATCTGCTTTAATTCTGCTTTCCAGAGGAAAAAGAAAGAAGCTGTGCCCTCTTTCTAAATACTCTGGGCTTGGTTTGCATCCAAGGAACACCTGAATTCTTTGCTCTTTACTTCTTGGGGCAGCACATTGAGAGCACTCATCTATCTACATGCTTACCCTGTAAAGGGGAGTGTTATTTAATGAATATTTTATTCAATGAACTTGATCTAAGTGATGCCTTGAGGAGCTGGAACAGAGGCTGGAGTTAAGGGGAATAAAGTGGATATTTATTGAAGAGCCTTCAATGGCCACGCCTGGCAGTACCTGAGCCCAGCCATGGCTCTGCCTGGATGGCTCCAGGATGGAAGCAAAAGAGGGCTTGGGCATGAGATCTCACATTTTTATAAGTCCTGCTCCATTTGCATCTTGCACTTCATTGTCCCATTGCAGCTTTAGCCCAGGCAGTCCCACCCTGCTTGTTTTTCTCTCTGCAGCCCACGGGGTTTGTGCTCTGGGGCTGAGATTTGGATCATTTGTCCTTGGTGCCCAGCTGGAGCAGGAATTGTTTTGTCTCCCTGCTCTGTGCACAGAGCTCAGCATCCCTGAATGTGAAGCTCAGACCCACCCACTAAAGCAGCACAGAATGTGAAAAATAGAAAAGCTGAAACCTGAGGCATCAGTGCATTTTATCAAAACACTTTTATCTGTGAGAAGTACCTGCAAGCTTTTACTTATCAAAGCTAGTATACATATATATATATGTGTGTGTGTGTATAATTAAAGAAAGCTGGTCTTCAAGTATGAGCCCTGAACTCTAGAAATGTTTCTTTAATCACCTTGTGCAGCAAGTCTTTCAGTGTGGGAGTTCCTTGTCTCTCTCTCGGCTGTTGATAGCAAATACATCTAAAATCCTTTCCAAAGACCACCAGGAAGGGTCATATCAAACAAGCAGGAATGGGAGTTGTCATCATGAGAGATAACATTTTACTTTGCATAAGCAAATTAAAACTTTGACTTCATCATCTGTCTCTTCAGAAAAGGAGCTTTTTCTTGGCCACTGCCTCTAAAGCAGAGCAGAAACTCTCATGTCAAGGTGGGGTCCTTAAGGGACAATCTGTCCCCATCACACTCTGTCTTTCCACAGCTGTGGCTACAGCTTAGTGGGAAGGAGTTGGAAGGGACACAAATGATACTTGGGGACCTCTCAGGCTGTGGCAGGCCCCTGTGCTGGTGAGCAGAGCACTGGCCTTGTTCTCTCAGAAGGAGCAGAAAAAGTGGAACAGAGGCAGACCATGGAGCAGTCAGGTTATGAAAGTGACACAGCAGAAAGGTGAAAATAGAGGGAGAAATTGTGTTTGATTACTCCAGCAGGCTGTCTTAGAACTGGGAGAAAATACTCTTCTACATGATTTTTAAGATGGTGATGGAGGGTAGAAAGGATGTGAAATGCCCTCGTGTTACTAGATTCTATTTCAGAATCTACTTATATTTAGCTGGTTAAAAAATACAAATTAGTAGTTCTCAGTATTTCCATGTGGCTATTGGATTATCCATGGTATCTAAGCAGTGAAAAAAAAAAACCATTTCATCTGCAATTTTTATAAGATTGACAGAGATTACTGTGAATACATAAAACACACCATTATTATGGACATGCATTCTAGAAGTTGTATTCCTCCTAGCATTTAAAAAATAATAACTTTTTTTTTAATTATTATTATTTTTTTTCCCAAACAGAAAAAGCAAAGGAATGTTTTGAGGATAGGAATTCAGAGCCTGGGTTCCATCCTGTGGGGTGATGATGTTTGTTGCAGTGATGCTCCCGAGGATCCTCAGAGCCTGACCAAGTTCCTGTATGTTCTGCGTGGCCTGCTCAGGAAATCCCTGTCAGCCTGCATCATCACAGTGCC
The DNA here is from genome assembly GCA_035582745.1 of Loriotus luctuosus. Taxonomy (NCBI): domain Eukaryota; kingdom Metazoa; phylum Chordata; class Aves; order Passeriformes; family Thraupidae; genus Loriotus; species Loriotus luctuosus. Next base: position 1,844,196 of record JAWWEY010000273.1, read on the forward strand.
TGCTCACCTCATCCAGGTAGGAATGCTGCTTTTGAAAAAAAAAAAAAAAAAAAAGGCTGTTCTGGACATTTTTTAAACCATTTCTGTTCAAAGCATGAACTTAAAACTTATGCTTTCTGCTTTTGTGGGAGAGTCCTGCTGCAAAATCTACAAAGAACTAAGAGTAAAATTGTTTTATTTAGTAGTCCACTAAAGCACACAGGTTTTTTGGGGATTTTATTGATGGAATTTCTAGGATAAACAATGAAGGAAGAAAAAAGAAAGTTCTCCTTTCTCAACCACAAAAATAGGAATACATTATTCTGGAAGAGGGCTTCAAGAAAATGATGCAAAAAACTTGCCCAATTATGAATTTTAGGAACAGTTATATCAAATGTTTGTCTTATTCATTTTTTAAAAAATTGTCAAAAATTCAGAAACTGTAAAAAAGCAAATATCTATAGTAATATCTTTTTCAATCATTTTACAACATGTAAAATGGTTGAAAATGTTTTTCAGACATTTTACAACTATATACTTTCTCAGTGCTTTCAAAATGCTTTTTGGAGTATCAATACAAGGCTTTTCAATCTACTGTCTTTATCTAAAATGGTCATTATGGTGATATCTGATCTTGTTTTTAAGGGTATAGGTTTGCTCTATAATTCTGATATCCTCTTCTATTGGGACTAGGAGCAAACCAGTTATGGCATGAGTCATTTCCCCAACTGCAAAATCAGAAGCAATTAACAGCATTGTTCCTGCTAGTATACAGAGACTTAAATATATCTTCTGAAAATAAACTTTTTTAGCAAAAGGAAGAATGTAGATAGTCTTTTGTTCTGTGAGTGTAACTTACAAAAGCAAAATTATTATCATTCACAATGAACGGAGAGCCTATAATTTTGTATATTTGATTTGATCATAGTAAAAAAGTACTGGATAAAACCTTACATTATGCAAAATATTTTCATAGTAGGTGAGTTTATCAATAGATGAAATCCTGGCTTGGGTAGGTACATGACTCACACTTACTGCATTTTGTTAAAGGTCTTTGAAAACCTGCAAATGTTATTTATTTAAATACCAATGCAGTTAGTCCTTCAAAAATAAAGAAGGTTGATTTACTAGTTTTACCATTGTAGTCAAAAGTGTGGGAATATTTCTCTTGCAGTACATACCTCTACCTCCTGACTTATTATTTTTAAATATTAGCTGGTAGTCTGCCTTCAGAAAGAGGAGCAGTTAAATTTAATGCAAGAAATAGAATTTGTGAATGTAAAAACTGTGATCCTACTTCTTACACACTGGTATTGCCTGTCCAAAATTGGGATATATTTCCATCACGGTCTTCTTTATATACATTGCCAATAAAAAGAATGTTTGTATTTTAAAGAAGCACAGAAGTGTCTCTAAGATAGAAACTGAAGGATGCTTCAAACTTACTCGAGAAGTTGATTATATTGATGAAACTTCTCGGACAAACAGTGCGTGAAGAAAAAAGAAAATATATAAATTCCAGGGAGTTGAAATTGAAATTATACTTCATTTTTCAAATAACTGAGTTTTTAATTTTAACAGTAAGTGCTGGAAAATCCTGAATTAAAAAAAAAATAAGTGTACAGAATGTGCAGAATCTTGGCCTAGCTGTCCTAAACAAACAAGAGCATTAATTTAATTTTATTTTGAAACTGTGGAAGTTGGTGTACCCTGTGAGCAGCGTGCTGTGGAGAGAGCTGTCATGAGGAGGAGCAGAGCTGCTGAGGGTCCCTGGCAGGGCACAGGAGTGAGTTCCCATTGCCCTGCAGTGTGCTTGCTGCCTCCCCGAGCAGCCTGTTGGAGCCCCTGGGAGCTCGGTGTGTGTGCAGCATCCCTGCCCCGTAATTGGGGATGCTGCGAGCGCAGCCCGACATGTGCGGGGCTGCCTGGTGCCCGCAGCAGCTGCTCCCCTTCCCTCTGCTCGCCTCCTCTCTCTCTGCTGCCCTCACACAGGCAGGGAAACCTCTCCTCTTCCCAGCACAGTGAGTCAGAGAGATTTTCTCTTTTTTTTCCCAGGTATTTATGTTTAATTCCATCAGCCAGCTCTAGCACGTGCTCTATCTGTCGAAGCTTCGAGTCAGTGCGCTGACCACGCAGAGAATTCACACTGCTTTCCTGAAGATGTAGTAAATTCCCCATCTTTATTCCCCTGAACTACTCTAGTACTACTCTAATAGTTCCTCTGCTTCCCAGGTTGTAGTTCAGCCCCTAACTAAATTAATTGGGTGGCCTTCATGTAAATTCTTCACATGTGTAATTTTCATGAAGGACATGTAAGTTCAAAATCACATTTAATCAAAGTTTTGTCTGGATGACAGAAACGAAAAAAATAGCTTTGTCTTTACCTGCTTTGTCATGAAAAAGTGTATTTTTGGTAGTGACATAACTTACCTTGTCTCTGTCAATCTCCAGCACTAGTTACTCCAGTGAAGAAGAAATGAAACAATTGCTGGTACTGATTTTTGACAGGGGCAATGTCTTTTCAGCCCAGACTAATTCTGGTTTTTATATGAATTATATGAATAATGCATATATTTTTCAATTTTTTTAAATTTTTTTCCTGTATTTTGCCAAATACTTTGCATGTTGTACTGTGACAGGGAGTTCAAATTGACTCTACCTGGTTTCTTTCTTTTTCAGAAAGTTCAATTTTGCTTTTACCTTTCATGTATTATCCTTTTTTTTTTTTGGCTGGTGAGACATTAAAATGATCCTCCCTATTTAATATTTTCTTTATTCTGGTTTGCAGTTTTTCTCATGCTGCCTTCTTAATCTGTTTCTAAAGAGTCACTGACCTTTTTAGATAAACAGTATTTCTCTTATTGTTAGTTCACTTTCCCTAAATTCTCATTTCTGGTTTGACTCTTCAGTGATTGCAGAGCATTAAGTAGTGATTTTGTTCTTGATGTTTTTCCCTCTGTGCTACAAATGCACCAATGTGGCTCTTACATTATTCCAGCAATCCATTGTCTTAGATTTAATAACTCGGAATTGCATTTATCCAAAGATAATGCTCGTTAATCCAGTCTGATGGGACAGTTCATGATGTCCTGGAAGGCTGTATTTTGGTAAAAGACACAAGTTTGCAAAAAGAGTCTGTTTGTGTGTGAAGTTTTTCCAGAGTAACTGGAAAAAAATTGTAGTCCACTAAAGCACACAGATTTTGGGGGTTTTATTGATGGAACTTCTAGGGCAAACAGTGCATGAAGAAAAAAGAAAATTCTCTTTTCTCAACCACAAAAATAGGAATACATATTCTGGAAGAGAAAATGACATGAAAAACTTATCCAAATATGAATTTTATTCAGGTGATGTGTGACAAGTTTTTACTTGATTGATATTTTCTACTGATTGAACATCCTCTTATCTTACACTGTCTGTCAGGTAATAAATATTGAGCTACTTACAAGTGTGATTAAAATAGTTGATGGAAGGTTATTTTTCAAGTCTTCCTACTGCTTCTTGAAAATGCATTGTGCCTGAGAAATCATATGGTACGTTTGAAAAGGGAAAATTACTTCCATTTTTAAAATCTAGCATTGATCAAGGAGGGCAGATTGAAGAGGCATTTCATTTGTTGTTAATGATTTCCAAGTTTAAGGAATATTGTAAAAACAAGTAAGAATTCTTTTTCTGTGTTTTGATAATCAGTGCATTTAAATTTAGAAAAAGAATTCTTGTGCAGTTGTGTGAATGAAAGGACTGTAATGTCACTAGTCTATAATGGAAAAGTCCTAAATTAGAATGTAAAAGATTTTCCCGTTGTATTTTTTTTTCTTTAATTGCTAGAAATCATTGGTAAATCCAAGAACATCTTTCCCTCAAAATACTGAGGAATGTTTTTAATTCTATTCCTGTCCTTCCCAATTTTGTATCTCTTAAGCAGTAGGAGATTTTTTTTTTTGAGTAGATGATTATATTCAATGGGGAAAGCAGAGCACTTGTTAAAGCCATCTTTTGTTTTGAACTCAAAGCTGGTATTACTGGTAAGGACTAAAAACCATATTAGTCAGCATGTACCAAGGGAAATTAATTGACTAATGAAAAGTCAGTATGAATAACTCTTCTTACAGAGCCTGTCCTCAGAGCCTGCAGTTCTGTTTAGCAAGGTATTTTCATTATTTCATCCAGCAGGTTAAAAAATTAATTTCCTACAATATTCATGTTTTGAATTCACCCACGTGCAGAAGTCACTGTAGGTTTCAGTGTAGAAAAATTCAGAAACAAACCTTTTCACATCCCAAGCCTTTTGTGTTCACACTGAGTGATTTAGCAGCTAAACTGCAAGTCAAGAATCCATTGCAAATATAGGATTATAAGATGTGAACTCCTATAGCTGGTGAATTCCTCACAGTTTGAAATCTTTATTCCTATGACAGGAACTAAGAGTGATTGCCTACCTTAGAGCTCTCACTCCTGAGAGTTCACTGGTGTAAAGTGCTGAATAACCTCCAAATGTATTTGATGAGGTAGCTGCACAAAGATTTGTATTGAAATCCAACATCTTGTGGGTTTTATATCATAATTAAGGACGCTTTCAAATTTCTCTGCAAAACAGAAACCATGAAGATGAAATGGTCTTAATATTTTTCTGTAGGGTTTTTTTTTTACTTTCTTTTTAATGCTGCATGTTCCTTTTTGTTGTATGTGAGACAGATTTTAACAGCAGTAGAAATAAGCATCAAGAGTTGTAAGTTTATGACAGGTATTTTGGGTTATCCACATAGTTTTAGGGTATGAGTATTTTGGTTTTTAGACATCCATAAAACCATCTTTTAAATTCTGACTGAGTAGGAAGCTCAGGGAAGTGTCCTATTCAAAATTTAATTTGGGAAACAATTTTTTTTTTCATTTCTCTTATTGCTGATGCTATTTGCTTACCATGCTGTAGAAGAAATAAAAGTATGATGTGGTTTCATAGAATCAGATTTTGGTTGCCAACAGGCTGTGTTCTAGCACTACCATTCCTGATTTGGTAACAACTACTCATTTCAAAAACAAATTCAATATACATCTGAAGCATGTTTTGATCCCCACATATTAGCTGTCTGTTAACCAAATTAACTATATTATGGTGAATAGTCACACTCTCTGTTGAAGTGGCATGCCTAAAACAGCCTTGTCATTTTAATAAATTTTACTTTTTAGAAGGTTACTATATACACATCCTCCCCATCTCTCTTTAATTAAAACAACCTCTTTCCCAAAATGCACACGTTAAACTGGAGAAGTGCAGGAGCAAGGTGGCAGTTTTATTTTACATTTTAGGTGTATAAACCGAAAATATGCCTTTGAAAATCAGGTAAGATTTAGAACCAAGTCTTTGAACTACAGCAGTAGAGCTAAACAGTTAAATATCCCATCACAGTGTGGAGATAGTCATCTGTTCAAGCATATGGAATCTTTTGGCTACTGGACTAAGCAGTTAATACAATGCCCAGTGTCCAGACATGGACACAACTGTTATGGAAGCAGAAGGGAGGAGGCTCAGCTACTGAGCCCATTTGGACACTGAGAAGTAAAGATTAAAAGAGTGACTCCAAATAATACAGGGCAAAGGAGTTATCGCTTTAAGCAAGTAATTCTTTCAGAAAATGGAAGGTAGCTTTTTTTTTTCTCAAAAGCAGGTTTTTTGTTGGTTTTTTTTTTTTTTGCTTAAATTCAGGTTCTTGAGGAAAAAAAAAGAAAAAGCCCTGTGACTAGCATTAAATTAAAGGTTATCTGTTCTGTTTCTGAATTAGAAAAAATAAGAAAAATTTTGTGTAAGAGTATTTTACATTTAAATCCTTGCATGTGTCCATCTTATTTCCATTAAGATTTCCATCTTAAGTGATTTTCACAGAACCAAATATTGAGCTCCTGTGCAACGTGTGCTTAGGAACATTTTGATGGGAACTTTTGGTGTTGTTTAAAAATTCTGAAATTTCATAATCCAGTTCTACCTCTTTTTGTTTAGACATTTTCTATTAATTAGAATATAATCATAATAAAAAGGAATACTGCATCTTTAATGATGTTTTTGTGCCTGTGTAGTTAAGCTTTAATGCTAGGGGGAAAAAAAAATTAAATTAGCCTTGTAACCTCTTTCTCTTCCAGACTGATGATGGAAAATAAAAGCTCTTAGCCACAGAATGTAACACTTAGAATTAATATTTAATTAGACCAGCAAATTGTACACCGTGGCTGAAAGCTTCCAAAGAGTTGTTAGTGCCACAATTGACCTACAAGTTTAATAATAACTCACTTCTAGGAGCAAGTGCCAGTTCAGCATAGTGGAGCCACTGTAAGAAAGTCCTGGGAGATTAAAATCAGCAAACCAAATGGCAGGCGAGGATTCCTGGGATGGAGCCTTCTGGAAAGCTGGGAGCTGGAGTAGCTTTGCAGCCAGGATTCAGATGAGAGCAGTGGGCAAAAAAAGCTGATCCCTCCTGTTCTGGGAGCTTCTGGTTGTAGGCCAAAATCTTAGAACAGATTTTTTTCTAAATGTTCTTACTGCAGCTATTAATTTCTATCACAAATCAAGTCATGAATGGCTTATCTTCATCTTTTAATTCAGTTTTAATACAAACATTGTCAGTGAATTCACCAGTCATGGATTTTACTCATGGAAGAAGGATACAGTTTTGGTATGATGTGTCATTTAGTATGTTTGTATTGCAGAATGTTTAATTTTATAGCATCTTACTGCTACATAAAGGGGTCCTTGTTAGAGTAAGATAGGACAAGCAATTTGTGGTAATATTGTGAAATGTGTAAATTGAATATGAAATGAGTATACATTGTAAAATATAATATTTGGAAGGTTAAATAGCCTAATCTTGCTTGTCATTTTACAAAGAATTAAAATATAAAAGCCTGGAACTCTCCATTAGACATCCATCTGAGCCTTGATTCCGTGGCAAATTATTCCAGTGAAATAGGGCACCATAAGTTCAAAAATGTGCAAACACACAGCAACAGACTGAGGAAGGAGCACCCTGCATTATTTATCGGCTAGATCCTAAATAATTAAAGCAATGCCTACTCATTAGTTAAAAATTAAAGCAGGGAGGCCCTTGCCAGCAGAGGGAGCAGTCATGTCTTTGCTCGGGTCCCCTTCCTTTCCAGCCCACCCATCATTTCCACCCTACCTCTCCTTATTGCCCAGCCAGTTTCCCATCTGGACCCAGCTCTGCCAGCCTGCTCCTGATGACAGCCTATAATTTTGTACTGGATAAGGGATTAGTTTTTTAAATGGTTTTTGTATTTCAGAGTCTTGCCACTTGGTTATCAACACCAGTTAGGTGTTCCTTTTGATGCTTGTGTGCCCTTAATTGAAATAATAGTGCAGGTTCTTTTTGGGCACCTGGGAATAAAATGAGATTCACTGTTTAAAGAATTAAAGTTGCAGTGAGCTTTAGCCTTTCCAAATTGGTAAGAAAACTGCAATGACATTTTTTTCAGGCAAAATGGCAACAAAAGGAACTCCTGAACCTTTTTCTTATAATGAAAGACTCTCAATGGAGACATAGGATTTTAGTTAAGCCAGTGGGTTTCAAATATGTAATTTTGGCAGTTTTGTTGTGGCTCTTTTGTTACATGCCTCACTCTTCAGACTGCTTTTGCATCTCTGTTTTTTACTGCCCTATGACCAACTTGTAGCATGGCATATTTGCTGTGTTCAGTTTTCTGGAGGAATCTGCTCAAATGATCCATTCATTTTTCAATGCTTAAAGACAAGAAATAACCTATAGATTTCTAATTATATGCTTTTATAACAGTGAGACAATCTCCTTAGTGAAAACCAGATAATGTTCAGGGGAGGTGCTGGGCTCATCTCAGCCCACATCTTGTGCTGTTTTCTTCATTCTTGTACTGATTTCTTTCTTTCCTGCCTGGGAGAAGGGCTCAGCCAGGTTTATTTCATCTCCTCAGTGCAGCAGGACTTGTGCAGGAGCCCCATGCCCCAGAAGCACTCACAGTCACCTGCAGCCTGTGCTTCCAGTCACAGAACGCTGAGGGAAGAGAAGAGAAGAGAAAAGCCCTGGGCAGGGCTCAGCTCAGAAAGTGTTGCCCTTTACCACACTGCACATCTGTCACCTCTTTCAGCCACACAATAACAGGATTTTCTGCTTTCTGGGCTTCCACTGCCACACTTCAGGATGTTTTGCTGCTAGCCCGAATCCAAGGCTGCACCTCCTGAAGCAAACCTCAGCTGGAGGGGGGCAGGCAGAGCTGGGTCCCAGCTCACTCTTGGCTGCCTTTTGCCTTTGGCCAGCTCACACCACACCTCTGTCCTTGCTCCTGGCTTGGAAATGAGGGGCACAGCCCTTGCCTGTCTTTTGTGAAGCACTTGGAGATCAACAGATGGAACATTTGGTTTAAGCTACTAGACTTGGTTCATCCTTTTTAGGCTGCAGCAGCAACTGTTCTTGGCTTGCTTAATTTATCTCTGTTTAGTGAGCTCTCAGTTCACTGGTGGTCTTTGGGGCTGCCCCTCAATGGCAGAACAGACGTACTTCTGATTTTGTGAGGTGCCAGGGTTTGCTGGCCTTAGATGCTTTCATAGCTCAAGTAATGCACAAGTCCATCTTCCATGAAGATCCGAAGTTTGTTTTTTGGTGGGGTTTTTCCGTGTTTGTTTTTTGTTTTGTTTTGCTTTGTTTTTAAGTGTGTGATATTTACTCTTTATTTCCTGGCTTGTTATTCTTGCTGAAAAATTATCAAAATTAACTGTGTGCAGTGTGATCCACCTTCGTCTGACATTTTATAGTAATATGCAAAAATGCTGCAGAGTTCCTACAGCAGAGACAACTATCAGGACAATGTTATTAAAAGCAACCTTAAGAGAACAACCAAAATCTGGAATTAATTTGTTGTGTAACATATTGACCAACAGATGCTTTGTTACTCTCTGCCCATTTTTATGAGTATGTTGCATCTAATTGCCTGCTCTTGTCTTCACTATTTGTCCTTTCTTTGCTTCTGCAACTTGTATAAAATTTTTCAAAGGTATTCTTTACTGCTTTAAATTAGCTAATGTAACTAGCTATGTTATTTAGCTATAACAATATTATACATTAATATATGATATACATATTATCATATATTATATAATAATATATAATAATATATTATATAAAATATAAGATACTGTATATATTATAATTTTATATTATCTATTACTATATATAATAATATATACATAATATATATAATCTTTATCTATATAAAAATATCTATCTATATATAGATAGATATATATATAAAAATATATCTATATAGGTAGATAGATTATATAATTACTATATTATACAGTAAAGTTATTTTACCTATAAACAAGTGAACCAAAATCAGTGTTTCTCTTGTTTCATCCATACATGATATTATACCTAAGTTTTATTATAATCAGTAAGGTTCTTCAAAGGTAAATCCAGGTGTGGATTTCTGATCCCTGAAGGCATTATACTTTGTAGCAATTCCTCTAAGTTTGTTTCTTGAGTCTTCCATCAAAGACATGGCACTTGTGTTCAGGTTTTTTGTGAGATTGGTACAGATTTCTGCACACCAAAATTTGTTAATAGTCATTTTATATTCGCATGGCCTGAGTGTACATTCATTTTAGGTCCAAAATTCAACATTGAGTTAGGAAATTTACTGTGTGCAAACACACCTGATCACTTCGGAGTTGGAAGATGTGTAGAAATTCATACTTTACAGTCTTTATTAATTATCAAATAACACTTTTTGGCAGAACAGTTGTTAATCATTCATTTTGGGGATTTGTGAATAATAATAATACATTAATACATTGAATCCTGCTATTATCCTGTTATTATTTGTGAATAATAATCATAATAAGTGCACAAACTGGATCTCTCTATAAAACTAATATACAAGGGGCCATTACCTAACTTCTTTTACCAAAAGAAGATGTATGAGTAATTCTAAATTTTTCTTGAGTAGTAATTATTAACAAATAGTCATAAATATTTAAGCCATGTTTCTTAATAATTTTATTTCCAATGTAAAATATTTTGGAGATGACGTAATAATGACAAGTGGTAAATATTTGTGTATTGTGAAGTCATTACCTCATCACTGTGTGGTATAATCTCAAAAATATCAAGGGTTATTTCATTTATTGAATATCCAACCACTGTTCCTTTTTAGTTCAGTGTGGCTGTCTCCATTATGGTGCTAAGCTTACTTCAGTTTTATGACAGAATGTAACAGAATTTTTAAAAAAACAACAATTTTTTAGCTTTTCTTGAAACGTCACACACCAAAATTTGCTTTAATTTCACAAGATTCATATTATTTGGCATGAACTAGCTTGTTGTTTATTATTGAAACCTTCTTTCAAATGAAGTGTCAGGATTTCTGGATTCACCTGTTGGTAACAACAGAGATTGTTGCCTCCGATTTAAATTCTACCTGGGCTTGGGAGAACTGTCTGAATTCCTCTTTGCTGTCATACAAAACACTAAAACTGGGTTTTGTCCCAGTACAAACAATATTTGTAAGTAGTGTTTTAGGTGATGAAATTGAAGTAGGATTCAATGTATTAATTCTTAATTAAATTATTTAAAATACAACCAGTGAGGGGATTATATTACCAGAACATAAAAATACAGAAGGAGCCCTCTACCAAAATACAGGCCTAATGTCTCTCTGAAAAGAGATGTGCTCTTAAAATCCCTTAATTTCAATGCAGGATGTAAGGCCATATTAAAATTGTGTTCATGTACTAATCAGAATTAAAATGTAAATATATGCAAAAAGTCCGTGTAATTCAAGTATTTATATTGGTGGTAATTAATGTATTTTTATAGGTGATAATCTCATTGTAGGTCTTTAATATGAGTGTCTTGTTTTCCTTTTAAATTTTGAGATTGTTTATATGTACTATGTAGAAAAGTTCAAGCTGTCCTAAGAAAAAATTCCACACCCTGACTTTTCTTTACTTATGCAGTGCAAGCACTGAGGATTTAAATATTTTCATTACATAAATGTTGTAAGGTTTTCAAATTTTTTTAGAAACTGGCAAAATGAGAGGACGGATTTTGGGTGTTGGAAAAATTTTGACAGGAAATTAGAGGAGAGCTAGGAATTAGAGCAGAGGGGAAAAAGACAGATTTTTTCCCTAACACGGAATCCAGGTGAACCAAGATTGATTTGATTAATAGTAGTAATGATAAAATTGTGGTGCATTGAGAACTCAGTCCAGTAGAAACACTCAATATTAATTTCGGGGTGTAGGTTTGAGCATACAGGCTGTGCATGAATTTCTGCTGGTGGAGTCCCATGCTTTGTACTCAAACACAGGACACGGTGCATCTTAAACAGCTTTTGCTGTAAATAAATATTTTTAAACAATATATAAAACAATTACTCAAATTATTGCACAAACAATTACTCAAAGCTATGCACCTTCTGAAAATAAATTAGTAAGACAAAGCAATCTTTTTCCATAATTGCCCTTGCCCAAAGCTGCCTAAGCACGTGTGCAGTTCCCATTTCCAGAGCCAGCTCGCTGCGTGGATTTTCTTGACATGTTTTGGAAGTACACTTTGTTTGAACCCAAATATTGCAAGTTTGCACTTAAAAGAAAATGTCTGTCTCAAACAGTAGCACAAAGTAAGATATAGAATGGATGCCCAGCCCAACCTGCACAACAGGGTTGCTACCATGTTGTTAGAATAATTATATTTTGGCTGAACTAACTAATTTATAAAAACTGCAGCGCATCTAGCAAGACTGAAAACTTTCCAAGACTGGCTTGTTGGGTTGTTTTGGGTTTGTTTTTTTTTTCATTTTTAGTATAATTTAAAACAATACCTCTTCTGGCTGCCAACAAACTCTTTCCCTGAATCTCACCATTCCTGGCTTCCCTCCTAACCATGTCCTGGCTCCCCTCCAGAGCTGCCAAGTTTATGCCAGAAGCAGGAGGTGTATTTGTATGGGGCTGGAGGAAGATCTGGAGCTCTGTTAAATTTTCCAGCCCAGATGGGGCAACATGATTTGTGTGTTTATGTCAGTGTGCCATACATCACAACTATCTGTGTGCTGACGTCAGCTTTGATTGGGCATTAATGTGCTGAACGCTGCAAACTAGAAAATACATGATAGATACAGATCTATGGCAACAATGCCACATAAGCAAATGTCTGTTTGGTGTGGCCATTCACTGTGCAAAATATTTCCCAAGATACACTGCATTAAGCCAGGGGAATATTTTGACACACTTCAAAAACAAAAACAAAATCAGCGTGGGCAAAGAGAGCACCATTTAAGAAAGCAAACCCTTTCAGAGGAAGAGCTGAAACCCAACATGTTAGGCAAATATTGAGGTGCTGTCCCTCACTTGAATCTTAATTTTGAATTAAAACCAAATAGGAGGATGCCATTCTTATGATTTGCAGGACTGTCAGTGATGGGGATATGTTGCTGGTGGTTGAGCACCTTTCTTTCCACAGTTTTTGTGACCCATTGTTATCAAAACTGACGAGCAAAAACGTCAACAGACAGCAAATGTTTTTTTCAAAGGATAAGTTTTGGGGTTTTTTTGTATCAGGAGTTTAGCTTTCTTTCCAGGAATCATCAGTATTTATTTATTTATATAAAAGTTTTTTGTTTCTTACTCACACAAATAGCATCCAGCAGCCTCCTGAAGAGCTGACAAAAGATGGCCATTTCTGGTCTGTGGGATTACAGAGGTCACTGACTACTTCAGATTTACATTTATACCATCTTTATGTGATTGCCCCCATGGAATAAAGATTCCATTGAAATATAATATATTGTCTCTCTTTTCCTAGAAGAGGAAATGATTTGCAAGCCAGCTTTACAATTTCAGGGGCAGATTTAATAGGGATCGGTGTGTGGGCAGCGTCCCTTTACCTCACATCACTTGTGTTATTCCTCAGAAAGGGAATTCTGTAGGATGGCAGCACTTTGTCATTCTCCATGGTTAGATTTGTGGGTAAAATTGAAGTTCCCTGACTCCACGGGGATGGATGCTCTTGGCCTGGGCACAAGAGGCTTTGAAAAGAGACCCCTCCCCAGGATTTGATGCCATCTGGCCCAGAAGGTGGGGAAGGGAGGGGGTGTGGAGGTGCCATGGGGTCTGTGGGTTTAGGGCTGGTAACCTCAGCAGACTGGGCTGTCCCACGCAGACCACAACTTCATGTAGAGGTCAGGAAACAGAATTCTGTTTATTCTTTGGCAGGAGCAGAAGATTTTCACCTTTGGTGTCTGCTCTGTAAGCTTCTCTGTGGCTAGAAAATAATGGTTATTGAAATGTGGGTTTGTGGGAGCAGTTGGGAGGTTGGTCACCATTTTAATAAACCTGAATGTCAGTACAATACATGGACTATTCTAACATGTCTGGGGATGTTTTAGTGTCTCTGCTCCTAATTGATAAATTGCTATTATGGAATAATTTATCAGTATTTAAATTTACCTTTCAGAACAAGTAGAATTCATATAGTTTATGAAATAAGTGCAAAACGTACAAAATACTTTGAAATTAGTGAAAAATACCGAACTATAACCTGGAGCTGCAGAGCTAATTCCTTATAATTGTAATGGGTGTTTTGAGATGATTAGTCTTGATGCCCCTGAAGGTTTGATAAATGTAGCACCTACAAGCACCAAGAACAAGAGTATTATACCAGCTGTCCAGGTACCTTGAAGATAACTATTTCTTATCTTCGAGAAATATTTTGATTTTTACCACAGAAATGTTTCCTCATTAAATACTGACATCATCAAAGCATTTAAGAACATTTTTTCTGACTTACCTCTGAAAATCTCTGTTGTGACCTTTGAATGTCTCTTTCTGCTATATAAAATTGAGTAAAGAAAACCACGTGGAAAATAGCTTATTTAAGGCAAATGACAATACATTGTAGAACAAGACATAAAAAAATCAAAAATCACAAATTTATTGAGAAATGGTAATGCTGGTTGAAGCTTTAGAGTCATACATTGTGCAGAGAGAAACTTTTAGAGGGAAAAATGCTGAGAAATTAGCATTGAGTTTTCCATGTTCCACTGATAGCCAAAATGAATAATTGTGTGGGCTCTGCTTGCTCAAAATATTAGAGATGATACGCCTAAGTGTATTAAAAACCAAGGTTTTCAGAACCCAAACAAAAACTGGGCATCAGACTCACAGCAGAAATCAATGAGAGATAAGCTTAACACATGGGTTGTAAATATTGCTGATGTGAGCAAATGCTTGTTGTGAAGATTTAGGGAAATGTTAATTTAGTGCTAAGTTAGCCCTTTCATGGTTTATCCTTGTCAAATATGTGTTTTCTTTAGACACATACTTGAAGTCTTTTAATTTTTTTTTTTAAGAAAAAAGCCTTCTAACATAATTTCCAAGTATTGATGACCTATTTTCCCCTCACAGTTTGTCACTGAGAAGACCAAGGCTTGCTCTGTGAACATTAATTACCTTTTTCATCACGTAGGATGTGTATTTTGTTTCCATGTCTTACAGAATAAAGCAATTATGGAACGTGTAACAAACTTGTCAGATATGGTGGTTGGTCTTGAATCATTTATTGGCTCTGAGAGAGAAACCAATCCATTGTACAAGGATTACCACGGTGAGTTCCATCTTCAGCAAGACAAAAAGTCTGCCCTGGGTGCTTCTAGGGCACTTAGCAGCTCACCCTCCAATTGGGTATCTGCTCTAAAGCAGCGTTTGATTTCATTTTGGAATTATACCTCTTAAATGTTTCCCCTTGCCTAAGCAGCCTTGAGTTAGGGAAATTTTCAGCAAAGTGCATTAAGGCTGCAAAGGAAACATGGCAACTCCTTGCATGTTGTCAAGCTGCATTACTGAGGCATGGCTCAATCAGATGTACATCTCACCAGGCAGGCTTTGGGGAATTCACATGCAGGGCAGGCTTGGCAATCATCTGACCAGCGAGCTGAACTTGTCATGAAATCAATACTTTCTGATCTGCCAAGTTTTAAATTGGGAACACGGGAAAACATGTATTTTAGTTAGTAAGGTGGATAAACTGCTGAATTATCTGCTGAAAAATAAGGTTCTGTTTTGTCAGCTATAGGTTACAGCACTTGCACTTTTAAGGAAATGTAAAATATGAAGCTGATTTTGGTAAAAAGTCATGTAGCCTTTCAAGTGTTTTATCTTCAAAATGGGTAATGGTGCTTAATCTTGCATTTTGTTTCCCAAAGGTTTTTGTCTGCTGTTGCAGCAGATCTATTTAAATTTTAAAAATAATATTCGAAGTTGTGCACAGCCAGAGCAGCGAATAACAGTTTTAGCTAATCCAGAGCACTGTGCATAAATTACAGCTCTTATTATTGTGATATTACTGTAGTTCCATGGAAACCTTCAGCTGAAAGTAAACTGCTTATCTGAAATCTGCTGTAAACACATGACAGTGGCAGTGTTTTCCCTAGCAGCATGTATGGAGTACACAGGAAGAAAAAAGCAAAGATGGTGTTGAGACACCACTGTGTGTATGCAAGCTGTAATTAATAAATCAGAGAAAAATCTTTCTGACTGTGAAAGTGGTGCACATTTCATTATCTGGAAAAAAAAAGTGAATGAAAAAGAAACCGTGAACAAAAGCTGGAATAATTTGCCTAATTATTTTTCCAACTGTATAATCGTGATATGGCCTTTGTTTATGCTAACATAATTCTGTCAATTTAATACTCCTTTTTTCATTACTGAAGAGATCCTTTAGGACAATGTTTGTTTTAGCAGTTATTTCCTGGTTTCCTCTAAAAATGTACGCTAAGCCATTTCTGGTGCTATTTAATATAAATTATGTGCCAATATGCATAGCTTTTGAGATTTGCACAACCTTAATTTGACAGTCTGAAAAGAGGTGTTTCTAATGGTTTTAACTTTGTGGATTCTTTTTGCCTAAGAACGTATTTTGAGGTATTTATTGCTGCAGATGATGGAAGATTTTGACATTACTCAGGAGAAGTTTGATTACATTATTGCATTATTTAATGAATCCGCCTTAATAATTTTGTTATGCTGCCTGCAAATTTAAAACCTTGAAAAGCCACAAAATAACAAAAGAATTATATAGATTACCCCTAAATGAAAATGTTTGGGATACTGTATATAAGCAACCCTGTGTTATACCTGCTGTTCCTATACGTAATAATTATATTTTGTACTCAAAACCCTAGCGAATAATTCTTCTAATTCGCTGTACAGTAGGCAAGGATAGAAGGTTTAAAACTGTAATAACACTTTTCTGATATTATTGACAATTTTTGTAATTAGTGCCTGTAAAAATGCTGCTTTTTAAAGTGTTTCAATTTTAGGAAACTTAAAAAAAAATAAAATAAATGCCTGAAAAAATACTTGCCTTATTTGAAATAAGGGTTTTAATGTTTGGGGGTTTTCTCACAGCTGCCGTTTTGAAGTCAGGTACCTTTTCTAAATGTTCAGTATTTCCATCTAGACCCTGACTTTATGAATAGCAAATATAGGCCAGTAATTGAGAAGCCCTGTAGAATTTTCCTGGTTTTCAGACACAGAAAATCCCCCTTGGGTTGTTCAGAGACTATATTAGGCTGCACAAAAACCATCCAGCGTCCTTGTCAGAAAAAATCAGCTTGACTTGCAGCTGACAGAACGCAGAGCTTGCAGTGCACCTAGCACTGCTGAAAACATCTGAGCAGCCCCAGAAGCCTCCTGCAGGAGGAAAATTTCTTTTTTCTGGTGTGGCACGGGGGTTAAAAATTATTAAAAAGCGTCACCCGAACCGGGATTTCCCCAGAAACTTCTCTTTTATTTTTTCAGGTGGTTTTTGGGGCAGGCAAGGAAGGAGCTCTCATTAGAGCTTCAGTGGTTATCAGTAACCCATAAGCCTTGTTTTGCTGGCTGCTTACTGGTGCATTTAATAAAATAAAGATCACTCCGTGGTGCCGTGGGCAGCATGCAAGGTGATAGCCATATTTGCTTACTGTAAATACAAGGGGAAATCACACACAAACGGGCTGGAGTTTTGACAAGTATTAAGATGGCTCTTTACATCTGTACTCCTGTACCAAAGTGCAATTAGTTTTCCTCGCACAAGGATTTCTGTTTATCTTATTCTGCTTGATTACTTGAGCATAATCGCGCCGTTTGCTTCATTGCTCCTGGTAGTAAGCTCCAGTTTAAAAAGGGGAGGATGAGTGTGTGTAAATATACAGAATTCTGCTGTAAGACTCTAATTTATGCATCTGGATGACAGCGTTTCCTTAATCTTTTTTTCCTTCCCCCCATCCTTTACTCTTTCTTTCCACAAGGTTTGGTTCATGTACACCAGATTCCTCGGCTCAATAGCTTGATCTGTGATGTGTCAGACACCAAGGACCTTGCTTTTAGATTAAAAAGGAAGCAGTTCACCATCGAGGTAAGAGAAACGTTGTTTCGCTGTTTAGAACCCAAAAGGTGGAGCTAATCCCATCTCTTATGTTTCGTTTTGTTGAAATACATAAAAAATGCATCAGATGATGTCAATTCATTTCGTTCTGGCTTTGCTGTTGGGAAGGGGTTTATAAAATACTGTAATATGCCTCCTAATTAAAAATGTCTCGTTTGCTGCACTGAATCGGTCTGCTATAAATACTTTATTTTGGTTTAAAATGTACATAGAAAGTAGGCCACAACCTTCAATAACAAAGCATGACATGTTTCTAAGGATGTCAGGAAC
This sequence comes from Loriotus luctuosus, assembly GCA_035582745.1. Lineage (NCBI taxonomy): Eukaryota > Metazoa > Chordata > Aves > Passeriformes > Thraupidae > Loriotus > Loriotus luctuosus. Next base: position 1,861,907 of record JAWWEY010000273.1, read on the forward strand.
ATATTTAATTAAATGTTAATGACTTGCTCTTACTTGTGTTAGTGGGTGGGAAAGTAGCTACATGTTATTACCCCAGAAGAGGGATTTTAATGTATAATGTTGGCTAAAATTGTGTGTGGTATGGGGGATAAGTGTCCTTATCAGTATTCAGAAACCATTTTCTTTGCATTACTGAAATCACCTTTCGCTCTTTTATGTCATTTTAAACACAGTATCATTTACACTAATGTCCTTAAGTAAATTTCCTACTAAATTTAAACTTTTTTCTGTGACCTTTATGCAGACAGTCCTGATAGAAGGCAGTTATACAAAAGATGTATTTCATTTTAATCTTGCTAAAGAGCAAATGAACATAGCACTATTAAGCAATTAGAGCTGATGTATTTATTAACCAAGTAATGCTTAGAGATGGAAGATGGCTTTCAGGGTGATGCAATAGTCATCGGTACAGTCTGGGCAATTTTTTTTTTTTTTTAACAAAGACATAAAACAGCCAAGCATCCCTGACAAACCATTTTGTTTAATCTCTTTTCAAATGAAAAGCTCTTAAGCAGGCCACTTGTCTTAACGGCTTGAAACCATAAAAAGGGAGAATTGCCACCAATAAATTAGCATATTTTTTACTCCATCACCAAATGCTGGTCAATGTGGCTTGGCACTGCTTTGGTGTTTGGGACTTCACCCTTAAGTGACCACTTTGGCCCTTATTTGACCCTCTGCCCTTTTTAGCTGGCCACTTGATAAGGTAACTTAAGGGTTCTCTCTCTTCACTGCCCCCTCCCCTTCACAATTGCAAGTAGCCCTAACCTATAAATCATTGAAAGGGCCCTATCAAGTGACAAATTAAGGTGCCCTCCTCCTAATTAATGGTCATCAATGTCTTTAATTATCTAATCCTATTGAGGGGTAGTTAATAGTTAATCAGGCAGCCAGTTCTTCATGCAGGTCATCTCTGCGTGAGTGCTAGAAGTTTCTCAACTAGAGGTATCCTCTTCAGAAGCCACTTAAAGGCAAGCACATGGAGGAGGGCTTTTTTCCCCAAGACAATTCCTTTATAAGGTTTGTCACTTTCCAGAGAATGCAGCGAGTGAAACCAGGCATTGTGAGGTATTAAAGCATTTGAACAACTGCTTTTGAGCAGTACAGTAGAAACAAAACCCTTGGTAGTCTGTGTTTGGTTTTAAAATACAAATGTTCTCTCTGTTTTCAGAGGTGTAGAGAGGCGTGCACCCTCATTTCACAGCATAGTAAATTCTCATTTGTTATAGCTGTGAATTAGGATATTTGGGTGGTTTCTCATCCCTGAATCCTGTCTCAGAATACAATTTTCTCTTCCAGACGCATTTGAGATTCTAATCTGTAATGTAATTTGGAAGGAAAGAAAACCCTTAGCAGGAGGCTCTGTAAAAAGAATTGAATTAGCCATGGGACATTGGAAACAGGAGTGAAGTGCAACTCTTGAAACAACCTGTTGCCTCAGACATGCGTAGATGACCCACTTGCATAATTTCTGCCTTTGCTGCTCAGCTGCAGCCCCTTTTGAATAGCTTCAGGTTTTGTTAGAGATATGCTTTCTGTAAGCTGAACTGGCACAAACTCTCCCTTTTTGAGCATGTTAGATCACTGTCCTACTGTGATCTCCCTGTGCAAGTTTCACTAATCTATAATACATATGTTTTTCTTCCTCATTCTGTTAGGGAAAGCAGAGAGGCTGGCTGCAGTAAGAAAATGGGAGCCAGGGAAAAGTGAATTAGGAAAGGATGTGAATAAAGTCTTCTAAAATGGGTTTCTGCAGTTAGAATGTGATGTGTCAGCAGTCAGTCAGCGCTGGTTCTGGGGGCAGAAGCAAAAAGCAGCACAACACTGTGCATTGCAAGCATTGTATATGCCTTATACACGATGCAATGAGCTAGGACTTCCTCAGTATGTAGCTTAAATATAAAATGAAAATGTATATAGAGTACCTTAGAGTTTTTGGAAAGATTCTACATACTAATGTGCACAATTTAGGATGAAAATATTGCCCTCTACTTGAAATGTTGCTTTAAAATCAAATGGCATAAGAAAAGCTAGAAGCACAGAACCTGTGAATTATGGTGAAATTTCTTCCAAAAGAGTTTTCTTCACTGAACCATTCTTTTGTTACAGTTTAAAACAAGAGCATGGGACATGGATTTACCCATCTCTGGATTGCTCACCAGTTAAATAACTCCTTACAGTTTGGCCCTCACAGGTGGAAAACCTTGAATGTCAAATCTATTTTATTAGATTGCACTTTTGTGGGAGGAACTCCTCCTCTTTATAGCCTGTGGAATCTTTTAACTGTTTCAGTTTTCCTTGTGTCTTCTTCATCAAAATAAGATGGATTGAAATGTTTTCCAAAGAGATTTTATTTTAAAATTCAGGATGAAAATAGTTTTTTTTAATGAATATTTGTGAGTGCTCATTGTCCATTTATAAATTATGAAGAGGAACCTTCCAGGAAAACTTCCATGTTTATCTAAAAGGTGCAGTAGCTATTTCAAGCTTTCCCAAATCTTCACACGTTAGTTACGAGCGATATTCTCTCATATGCAGTATTATCAGAGATCTATCTTATGTGCATGCCACTTTAAAGGACACAATTTTGAAGTTAGCCTGTCTAATCCTATTTCTTCCCACTTTGGAATCTTAATTAGAAGGAGATAAAAACCATCATTTGACTAAATTATTGTCTCGAATCTGTAGCAAAAGGTATAATCCGCAATTGGGCCAATTAGTGTACCCCATAGTTAGCTATGCTGAGGCAGGAAACTTGATTAGATCTGACACCAGCCTAGTTCCCACTGTTGTTTTGCCAGGTATGATGGTCAGACTTCAAAGGGCTTGAGGCATCAGCAGGGCAAGGTTTGGAGGCCAGCTTAGGTCCGGTCGTTAATCTCCCTGCTAAAACCACAGCAGCCCTCGCACAAAACAAGCTTACACGACACAATCATGCGGTATTAAAGTTTGGGTTGAGTCATGCCAATTTGCCTTTGATTTTCTGATGATTGACTAAAAGATGGCTACATGACTAGACACATACTGAACGTTTACTGATTAGGTAAGTTCCCCAAATATTTGAAATATTTTTTGATTTCTCAGTTAAATGATATGACAACCCGTTCGTCTTAATGCGGCCGTTCAGCAGAGCTGTTCTGGAAGTGCTTTTTTGCTTGCTTTGTAGCTCTGAGTGTAACTTTTATCAGCACTGGAGAAATTTTGTAGGACCATTACATTCATAGTTTTATTCGGCAGAAGTTTATCTTTGTTGTTCCAAAGCCTCCTGTGTCAAGACTTTAGAAATCTCTGCTTAAATTTGGTTTTTTCGCTGCCCCAAATTTCTATGGGAAGATTGTTTATCTCTGTTATTTGGGTAGATTTATAATTACTCTCCAAAAGGACATTTTCCCTTAATTATTTTCCACCTCACCATCGAGTAAAGCGCTGCTCCACGGCTGTGATTACATAAGTGTTCCTTTCTTTTGCAGTCTGATTTGTTCAAATATTGCAGTAACAGTGACATGTTTCCATTCTGAGAAAAGCCTAAGGCTGCTTTAGTATTATTCCAAATGATTGAAATTGCCATCTTGCTGACTTTCCCTTGGGCAGCTTAAGGCCTGTTTACTTTTGTATTTGTTTCACATGTTCCCTCTGAGTTTGGCTGGCAGGACATCATTACCTGGTTTGACAAGACAGTTGGAGAAGATTCATATTTGATTAATTCCCTTTGTTATTGTCTGGACAACACAGACCTCTGAAGTTATCTATTTAAAGTTAAAACCCCTGATACATTCAGATGAATGCTTGCAAATAGCAAAGGTTGTGAGGGTGTTTTTTTTAATTCCCTAGTTTTGCTTAATTTGTAAGTCTTCAAGTTACTGTCAATTATTAGGAGTACAGAGATGAAGCTTTTTCCCTAGAAGTTTTTATATTATAGTTTGTCCGATAAATAGTTGTTGTGCAAATACATTTTTTTAATCAAAACTCAAGTCACAGCAGCCAATATTTTCTTTTAAATGGCCACACCACCTGTGCAGCCCATAATAAATTCTTTAGAAGCCAGCTCAGTTTTAAGCCAAATGTCATATATGATTTAAAGAATAGCCATGCAGCAAAAAACAAGTTTCCAGAGCTTAATGTACAGATTCAGGATCTTTTCTGAGAGGTGTTTCCTAACAGGAGAGAGGAAGAAATTAGAGGAGCCCTGTGGCTGGTTTCTGAGAGCAGGGCAGTTGCAGTATGGCACTGTGGGGCATTCTGTATTTCATTTTCCCCATGCTAATTGCCAGAGTAAAAGGTTAAGTCTTTGGAAGGAAACACAACCACCAAAACCAGCAACTGAGCCTATACAGAATTAAAAATAAACAAATTATTTCAAAGGCATTCAAATAATGGATGTCCTGTCTTCATCTGGCAGTAAAAGTCTGTGAGAAAATTAATGGTGGCCAAAATAAGAAGTAATTGCAACTCCAGGTATTCCTTGTGTCTGTTGTGTGTCCAACACTGGTATTTGGAAGATGACTTCAAACTCTTTGAGGTGGTGATTTTGGCCATTTAAAACAGGAACTGTGGCTTAGGCAACCTCCATCTGAAATCTCTGCATTCCTGACTCTTTTTGTCTTCCTTTCAGTGTCTCTCTTTTCATTGCTTGTCTTAGACAGACTACACTGTGGTAAACTTCTTGTTTGCAAAAGGGAGGTGTAAGTGGCCACTGTCAGGGTTATTTACCCAAACAGGTGGGTAGAGACAAGTCAGAGCTGGTGTCTGCAGTGCTTCAGTAAAAGCACAGCACAGGTTTGGTCCTGAGGGGCCCAGGAGCTGGCAGCATCGCTGAGTGCCCCAACTGTGCTCCTGCAAACAGCCCCTGAGTCATTTTTCATCAGGAGCAGGTATAGAAACACAGGCTTAGGCTATTTCTTCTGGAGGGACAAGTCCACCCTGTCAGCAGCACACGTGGGGTCAGTATGTATTTAAAGTACAGTATCTATTAAATCAGTGTATGTTTAAAATCCATGCCATACCAACCTCTCAGTCTAAGTGAGAACTAGAAAATGGCAGTGAGAGCATCACTTCTTTTAGCTCCTCCCAAGAGAATTTGAGGCACTCTTCATTAATGGCTGAAGACAATATAGTCTTGATTGTATTCCTCAGATGTTCCTAAAGTTGAGTAAATTTGTAAATAAATGCAGTTGAATTAAAGAGCTATTTTTGGCCACTGTTGACAAAAGGAATAAGTGAACCTGGGAGCTGACAAAAGGCAAAACACTGGTTAATTATAAATTTAGGTAAACTGGCAGTTCTATAGCAACCATTCAGCAAAACAAGGAAAATAAGCTAATAGATGCTACAACATACATGTTACCATACTGATCTATACACCTTGAAATATAGAAAAACTACTCTGCATTTTGAGATTGTCAAAACAGACAGTGAGACAAGACTTGACCCTCAGTGAGGGCCTTATGCTATCAAAACAAACCTTCTTTTACCAAGCCAGCACTTGTGTCTGCCTGGGGCAGGGATGAAACTTCCCTGCTTCTCCTGGTTCAGGGACGAGACAGAACTTTCCCAAAGTGTCACAGAAAGGGTATTTCTTCAATTTTCTCACCCCCATGTGTTTGAGAGCACAGCCACCCCTGGGGCTTGCATGGGATGCCTTGAGCAGCTGCATCATCCCTGGCCAGCTCTGTGCTGGGTGTTCTCTCCAGCTGGGGGGCTCCAGTGCAGGGAACTCTGCACATCAAACTGAAATTTCCAACAGAGAGAGGCAAAACACTGGAATGAAATTCAACTGGAATTTATACCAGCAAAACCAGGCTTTTTGCATTGATTTTTCCTGTCCGTTTTCCCCGTTATATTCACCACTGGGTTATTTAAAAATAGTACAAAAGACAATAGTTATAATACCGTAACGTTTTCTTAATCTGAAATTAATAATACTGAAAAAACACAAAAGGTTCTCCTGCAAAACTAATTCTGTCATAATACCAAGCTCCATTTTGCATTATTTCACCTAGTAGCCAGTTCAGGTTCTCTTTACCTGGTATGGTGTACTTCACTGAATTGTTTTGTCAGATGCTGTCAAGCCAACCTACCATTGTTAAAGAAAATCAAACTAAATCATTTTGGCATGAGCCTTCCAGGAATAAGGCACAGAATATGAAGGGTTTGATGAAATCAAGGATTTGATTTCAATATTATAAAAGACTGCCTGTCAAAAATGTATTACATTCTTTCAAACAATTTTGAATAAATATACGTGTTTTAAATTGTGACAGTACAATTTAGCTAAAGTTTTGGGAGAGTATTTTTAAATTATAATAACTTGAGGTGAAACAATACTTGGAGAGCTCCTATTTGAAAAGAAAAACTCTCTGAATCTTAATGGTACACTGGACTGAAATCCAGTGATCAGTTTTATACAGCACATGGAATTTCAGAACACATATCCTGTGCACATGTGGAAGAATTTAATTTGAAAGTATCACCTTCTTGTATACTGCTTATTAATGTAAATTAAATTATTAATTATTTGTCTGTAGGCAAATACAGGAAGATGTTGTTAACTCTTAGGTTTCATAGGAAGATTTGTAATATCCTGACATTTATTTAACAATTAATTTTGTTGTATAACACTGTAATGTGAGAATTCCATTCAGTTTTTCAAAACTGTGACCCTTGTAATACAGTGGAAATGCAGTTTCATGTTAGCAAACAGAGCCCATTTAACAGAACTTAAACAATTCTGTTTGGAAACATTTGTGCCACGTGCTGTTGCAAGGGAAGAACGTGCAGCACAAAGTCATTGATGCTCTGGAAGGTCACTTGTGCATGTTGTAATGGGCTGCTCATGCTCAGGGTCTGTGCTAAGGGTCAGTGTTGCAGCACTAAAGGGTTTGGCCTGCTCAGCCTCCAAATAAGTGGGTCAACTTCTCCTGCATTTGCCAGGAAAGCAAAGCAGCTGACATATTCCCACTTTCTAACCATTGGAAGACAAGTAGAATATGGACATCTTCTGTAAAAATGTTGGTTGATAAGGATTAAAAAAACTCTTTCTTTACAAATCTCTATAAGGGATTATATTATTCATTATTATATTATTCACTATTGTATTTTTCACTAGGTTTTAGACAAAGGCCTGTGGGCATGAGTTAGAAAGATAATGATGATGATTCTTTAAAAAGCAAAAAGAGTTAAGCCCCATATTTGTAGTAGTTCTCAGCAGGAACTGAGTGCCACTTCCATTAAATGCTCTTTAAAATATCACAAGTTTTAGTAAACCTAGGTTATTTTATCTTTGTATCATGTTCTCATTTCATAAAGAGTAACAAATCCAATCGGGGTGTTACATGGTAAAACACATCTCAGGTTTTCTGTATCTCTGTAAAGGCAGGAAAATGAAAATGCAAGCTGAGAGGAAGCCCCATGTTCTCATCCACAGGTGTGCATTGTCCCTGAACCTTATTGAGGTTCAGGGCTCTTAGGAAAAGGGGTGAGAGGAGGAGGATTTGCCATGTCCAAGGTGTGCAGCCATCCTTGTCTCAGTGCTGTTTGTTCTGGCTTTAATGATGATCTTTGTGTAGGAAGTGTCTCGAAGTACTCACTGAATGAGGAAACTGGGAGATAGCCCTGCCTGATGCTTGTGAAGGGTTAAAATGGCATTTTGTAGGGAAACAGACCAATGCTGCCAAACATTTGCCATGACTAGTACCACACTTAACTTTCCAGTGTTTTATTGTGGCTCTTTTGTGTTAACTTTTCCAGTCTTTTGAAAATATTAATGGTTTTGGATGAACATAAACCTGTAAAGAAACCACAAACTTATAGTTTCTTTAAAATTTTCACCTCTACAGAAATTGTTTCATACCATTTTTCTGATCTATTTCTTTCATTGGTTCACAAAAAATATTACCCTTTATTGAGCTGTTCATACAGGAGCATGGGTTTTTAATCTATTTTTATTGACAGCAAACTAGTCATTATTCTCAGTCTGAAAGACTTCATGAAAGTACCAAAAAGAGATAGGAGGAAAAAAATAAACGTGCACTGCAAAGTACTGTAGCTGAAGAAAAAAATGTTCTAAAATCATTGTGCAGATACTACTTTTTGCTTTGGCTTAATTATGGGGTATTATCTGTAACTAAATTCCAGAGTACATTTTATTCTTATATTTCTGGCCAAGAGAATTGTGAAAAAAGTAGATTATCACAAGCAAAAGGGGTGAGGACTACAGTGACCAAAGTGTAAGCAAAGTTAGGTTTTGGTCATGCCATCTTTATTGCTCTCCCTCTCACAGTTGTTCTAGTTACATAGTTTTGATATTTTTGGTATTTGGTTTTTCTCAGTTACATTTCATAGGGCTTTCAAAGCATTCTGTATCACACACAATGTAATTTAAAGTTTCTCATTGCATGTTGAAAACCAAGAGCTTTTGAAATATCAAGTGAAGCTGTCTCCTAGAAGGAAAACATTATTTATTGCAGTTAAAGTGGTGTTTCTGGCCAGCTTAACATTGACACCATATTATTCCCCTTCAGAATGAATTATATTACTGAATTAACTGTTCTGTTTCCTCCTTCCTTCTGAAGAAAGTAAGCAATAATTGTATAGTGTACAATAATTAAAGCTTTTTATTGCTGTCCATAAATGCATAAATAAATAAAGGGAATTTGGCTGCCAACTTACACCAATCATAGGCTGCTTGACTTTCAACAAACAGCTGGTAGCACTTGCTGAAAGTAGTTCATTTTAAATGCCTCATTTCAGGTATTTAAGGTTTGAAAAACCTGGTTTTACCTTATGAAAACACAGTCTATGAGCTTTTCATCTAGTTTTTTCCTGTTTGAAGTCTGTTACAGGAAAATTTATTCAAGAATTCACTCTGGTGTTGTAAGTTCATGTTTACAAAACAGTTGCTAAATGGACTTTCTTTTTTTCTCCTATTAAACCAGCAATCTTTGGGTTGAGTCTTGTTGAACAGTAAAAGCAGAAAGCAAAGATAACCAACCAGTTTGCCACTTTTCAGTGGGAGTGCGTGAGTAGTGCACAGGAGAAATCCACTTCTGCTGCGTCCAAAGCAGAGCCTTCTATCCTCAAAATAACCTGGTTGCTCAATATTTAGAGTTTTGAGATCTTTATTCATCTTTGCTGAGGCACTGTACCCTGCTTTTTGTGGGAAGGACAGGGTTGTGTGGCCCACATGTGAACATTTGAGGGTTTGGCCATGGGAGCTGAGTTCTGAGGGGGTTTCTGAAGTCCCTGTGACACGCCTGAGATATCTGCCAGACATTTGAATATTTGTGAGCAAAGCATTCCCCGAGTTTGGGGAGGAGCTGCTCAGTGACTGCCTCACCCAGGCTGGCTCCTGGGTCTCCAGATGGAGCAGGGAGGAGCTGGAGCTCAGGGGTGACCTCATCACTCTCTCCAGCTCCTGAAAGGTGCCTGTGCTCAGCTGGGGTTGGTCTAGGACACCAAGACCAAGAGCTGCACCAAGGGAAATACAGGTTGGATATCAGGAAAAAGTTTTTCACAGGAAGGGTGATAAAGCTCTGGAATGGCTGCCCGGGGAGGTGGTGCAGTCCCCATCCCTGTTTAACAAAGCCTGGATGTGGCACTGGGTGCCAGGGTTCAGTTGAGGTGTTGGGGTGGGTTGGACTCCATTGTCTCGAAGGTCTCTTCCAACCCAGTCATTCTGG
>JAWWEY010000273.1:1877342-1879842 GCA_035582745.1 Loriotus luctuosus
AAGGTGGATCCATGGAGGAGATGCTTGGAATCAATCCCTGCTTTGTTCTGTAGCTCTGTCCAGCCCCTGCTCCAGGGCAGCCTGCACAAGGCATCAGAGGCACTCAGGTTGTTAGCATTTTGAACCTGGGACACACAGGCATCCTTCACTGGTGGGATTTTTTCCCCCTGATAGATAAGGACATGGCAGAAACTTGGTGCTCTCTTCCTCATCCCACCCCACGTGCAGAGGCTGGGGAACAGAAATAGCTGGCTGTTTTCCTTCTGTGTCTTGAAGGATATTTTAAGGAGAATGTAGCAAAGTGAGATAAACCAGTAATACATTTAAAAAGGACTAATAGGTTAATGATTAGTGTGGTACATAGAGAACTGAGCATTACAGTGAAAAGAATGGATCATCACCCCTGTTCTTGGAGAAAGTACTCTGTTAGAGCTAAAGAAACTATTTTGAAGAATCAACAGAAACAGATAATCAGAAACAAAAAGCTGAGGCCTAGCCCAGTAGCCATGGAGTGTAGTTCATGGAAGCAAAATGCAGCAGATTGATTTCTTTTACACCTCTGAAGAAAACCTGACAAATACTATGCACCAGCAATCAAGCAAAACCCATATCATTTGTCAAACGCAGAGGGAGAAAAACCCTTTCCTTCATTTATTCTTGCAGCTGAAGTGAGGAGTTGGTTCATGAGCTTGTTTCAAGACTTCTAGTTCTCTGCTGCTATAACAAAATCTAGTTCTTGCTTCTAATGAAATTGGCAGCCAGCTTCCTCAAAGAAAACACATTATCCCACCAATGAACATGGGATTAACCCACTGATAAGTAAGACCAAGGTATTTCAGTGGCCTTTCCTGCCCTTTGCTGAGTGTGGATCAGAAGATCTGACAAAAGGCAAGGTATTCTCCTGCTAACAATCACTTCCACTCACATTACAGAAACCCAGAGAAGCAATATACCTGCTTTCCCAGCAGTAAGCTCTTTTAAAAAGCCACATGCAATTTCCCCCACAATGCTCACAATTCTAGCTGAATTAGTTCACATCCTGCCCATATTTTTCCATATCCTTGTTCTTTTGCCAGTGAGAGACATTTCTACATTTCCCATTTAAATATTCCTTTGCTCTGGTCACAACCATGTCAGTCTGACTTGTTTTACTTGATGCCTAAATGTCAGCTGAAGCTTTTTGTAAAGGAACCAGATAAAAGTGTTGTGCTGCTCGTGTTTTACAAGATTTTACTTGTTTAGTAACCAGCACATTTGACAAGGATGAAGTGATATTAAATCAAATTTGGAGAGTTTTTTATTATCTCAAATTCTTTTTACTCCAAGACATTTGTATGGCTGCTACACTGAATCCCTTACATATTTTTTCCTAAATCATAATTGCTGAATTTAGCCTTTTGTGCTGTAGAATTTATCTGTAAAGTGAACCAACACAAAACTGTCATTTCCACCATTGTAACATCTACTATTCCATTTGATTTAGGTATATATATTACTGCAAAAACTGTCATGTTCTCAATGTTTTTTGCAACCCACTTTTCCCTGGTTGGTTCTGACGCCCGGTGGGTTTGAAATTTTCTTCTTTTTTTTTTTTCTTTCCCCAAAACAGGCATCATTGACAGTAGTTCTTTATTTTGTTTTATTTTATCCTCTCCTCAGAGTTTGAGAGTATTTCTTCTAGGATACTTGAGAATTCTGTAATGCAGTAAATATTTGAACATATGGCTGATCAGTAGAGTCTCATCACTTCTGGGTTAATCCAGTTTGGTGCTGCAGGAGAGCCACCAGCAGAGGCAGTGCAGCAGAGGAGCTGTGCATGATCCTGACCTTTGAGTATTCCAGAGGATGGGAGCAGTGCTGAGCTCACAAGGAGCTGAGCCTCTCAGCCTCACGCATCCTGTGCATCTCTGACATGGTTTTGTCCCACTTGGAATCAATCTTGCTTCACTTGCTCCTGATTAGAGAGTTCCTCCAGGTCATGGGCTGTTAGCAGGCTCTCTCTGAGCACATTAACACCTGCCAATGAGCCAATGTGCAGGATTGATGCTGAGCCAGCAGAATTCCTGCTAAGGGCTTGCCTGCTGCCTTTGCCACCTCAGTGAGGAACCCTCCCAGGAGGGTTCAGTGTTCTCTGCCACCTCCTTGTGCCCTTGTCCCCGCTAACAAAATCCTACAAACCTTCAGCACTGAAAGCTGAGCAAAGAAAAAAAGTGGAACTTCTCAGTGCAAGTGTAGAAAAGGCCTTTCTTCTTCTTCATTTTTTTTTCCTAACACAGGATCAAATTCTATGACTAACCTGAAGCATACTGAGTGCTGTTTTTATATCCCATACTTTCAGCAATGAGGTAAAAGGGAAATCTGAATACAAGGCACTCTCTCCTCTGCTATAGGAGGTAAAAAGAAAATCAGAGTGCAAGGCACTCTCTAAACTAACTTCCATAGGAAGTAAAAATAAAATCAGAGTCCAGGGCACTCTCTGCACTGCCATAGGAGGTAAAAT
>JAWWEY010000273.1:1884842-1907609 GCA_035582745.1 Loriotus luctuosus
ATTTACTGTATTCTTTATTTATTATTCTATTTACTATGATATTAACTATTGGCTATTAACTAAGTTCTGGTTCAAGGAAGCAGTTACAAAGCCATGGTGTTGGGGGAGAGAGCCTGTGCACAAGCACAATAATCTGTTAAGAGCAGATATTCCCCCAAAAGGGGTGACTTACAGTTTGCATTGCTTTTCATCTGATATCATTATTGTTGCTGTGCAGATATCTTAAACTGATTGCTTTGTGATGCTGAATGAATTCATTGTAGTCTGGTACTGAGATTGGTTTTAGACTGTGGAAGTGATAGCAAAGGATGAAAAAAATATTTTTCTATAGTTATAGCAAACCAAACCACTCCTGTGCTTCCACTGCATGTTTTGAAGTGAAAACCTCTTTGTTTTCTATGTCTCTTGTCAAAAACATGGAGCTTTACTATGTCAGTGTAGTCTATTCAAATGGAAAGAACCATTTAGATATTTTTTTTTCCTTTAGAGCCTCATCTTTTTCCAGTGCTGTAGCTGTTCCCCCTGGCAAGTTCCAGCTGCATTCAAAATACTCAAATAAGATGGTCTGATAAGGTTGCCTTGTCTCTTAGGTTTTTACTTCTTTATAGGAAGAAATGTTTGAATGGTATTTAGGAGAAATAATTACACAGGGAGTACAAAATATATTTCTCACTGGTGTTTCTTCCCTCCCTGCAACCTGTTTTCATGCTATGGGTCAGGACTTAACAGCTCTCAAGAGTGTCTGGCTGAATAGTGGCAGGCTTCTGAATCTCAAATCAAGTGCTCTTCAAAGCACCTTACTTCACTTGAGATAAAAACTAGAGGCAGGTTTTTTCTATCTGGCCTATTCATCAAGCATAATCTACTGAATTGTTGACATTTCTAAACACTAAAGGGATTTTAAAGATCTTATTGCTCTAAAGAGACTTACTTGTAGCACAGAATAAAGAAGTGAAATGAAAAAAATACTGACACATGAAAAGTACAAAACGAAATAACTGAAAGCTGAAAGCAAATAGCTATAATTTGACATATAGTTTCTTTACAAAACACATTTTTGATGTAGGAATCTGCTCAAATGTTCAACCCTCCCCCTAACTTTCTGATAAATAGCAATGTTTATTTTAATCAAAAATTAGTCACAGAAGTCTTGCATTTAATGTGATACCAGTTTCTGTTATTCATATTTAATATATTTGTTTTCATTCACACTGAGACCTACAGTCTGAAACAGAGTTGTTTAAAAAGAAATTAGTGCGACCTGTCTTTTAACCTTTCCCCTTCTCATTCTGTGTTTAAAGTTCCTTAAAAGCATGAGTTTCCCAAAGGGTGGGCAGAATGGCTGCTTGCTCACCAATGCAACTTCTCTCTCCTTTTAGTGAGTAATATCAATCACTGAATAAAAATGTCAGTTTTCCTAGCAAAAACGGGTTGAGCCAATATTACAGAGATTAAATTACACTTCAGGGGTTTCTGAAGTCCAAAGATTATTTGGAAGTAACACTACAAAAGGCTTTGTTACCTGGAGTTTGAAAGTGTAGCTCTGAGTCACGGGGGATTAGTGCTGCAGAGATATTACAATATGAATTATGTAATGTCTGCATCCTTACCTGGGAGTTACAGGAACTGAACAGAATTCAGTGGCACTTTCATGACAGCAGAAATACCCTTTTTTTTTCCTCTTCTGGCCTGCTTTTTGCCACAGCATGAATTGTCTCCCCGTGGCATTTGCCACTGCAGAGCTGAAGTTTCTAGCTTATGAAAATCTGCAAAAATAAACTGGTCATCTGTTTGCAAATGTGCAGAGTTTTGTAAACCAGCAGTACATTTATCTTCCTAATGATACTTGCTTTTAAAACAGAGGTTAGTAGCAGTAGTTTGCACTTACATGGCCCTTTTTCACCTCTCTCTCACTGTTTTAAAGTGATTGAATAATTTGTGTTCCTCCACACATAATAATCCTGCAAAGCAGACCCAGAAAAATACCTGTAGCAAAGAAGAGCTTGTCCATGCATGAAAAGCAAAATAATGGGGGAGAAAAAAAAAAAAGCTCCAGAAAATTAGCCTGCTTCAAAAAGCTATTAAATTGTTCCTATCCCTGAAGCTTTACAAATGTGATAATTGTTGTGTTCTGGTGGTGCAATATGTTTCTGCAGCAAGCTGAGGAGCAAGCCCTGGTGTCTGGAGGAGGGAGCAGGGCTGTGGAACAGGGCAGGGAATCCTCCCTGTGGGCAGTCTGTGCTCCAGGTCTGAGTGCCCAGAAATGCTTCCCTGCCCTGCTGGGCTGCCTAGCAAGGCAAAACTTCTAATTCCAGCTGACTTTGAAAAGCAAATACACAGCACAGGGCTGTTCCTGCTATAAAACAATAACCACTCCACCCCTCCCCAGCTAACATTTACTTTTTTAGTTGGCAAAGCACCATTGAAATGCACTTGTAATGGAGACTTGCCAGTGTGGGTTAGCTGTCTTGGAGCAGAGCCTTTCTGTGAAGTGTTTCTGTGAACTGGGTGATTTTATCAAGAGGCAGAATACATTTGATCAGTTATTTGGTGCAGTTGCACAAGAGTGTTAATGACTTCTCTGAAACGTGACAGGAGCTGAGACAGAAGCCTGGTAAATTGCAGTGAACTTTACCAGCTAGTTTTGGATGCAAACTCCAACATTTGCCGAGGATTTCAATTTAGCTGAAATTTTCAAGGGTGACAGCAACACTGTAATCCTGGAACAGATGCTTCTGCTCTGGATGCTGTTCCTCCCTCCTGCCCACATCCACGGCTTTTGTTTGCACACACAGTGCCTCAAACACTCCTCAAGCTTTCCCAGTAGAGAGCCTCAAGTTGTTGTAGAGCATCGTGGGCATCACCAGCAGCTCTGGAGCATTTCCAGTGAGCCATCTGTGGTGTCATAGGAAATCTGTGCTCCGTGGCAGGCTGCAGTGCCATTCAGAGAGGGAGCAGACACACTGCAGGCACTGATTCAGTGAGAAGCTTCACAGAGTTGTGGGGCTGAATTCCTCCCCTTGACCTATTAGACTGGGAGGTGAGAGTTTGATTTAAGGGAATCACCAGGTTTCCTGAATAATCAGCAGACATGGACAAGCACTTGCAAGGAGGATCCATCCCTCCCTGGTTTGTAGTGTGGGGTGTCAGGCTGAGTGGCTGGCTTGTAGGCAGCTGCAATGAGGCTGGTGAATCCATCAGGGTTCAGGATGTGACATGGACATCAGCATCCACCCGGGCTGGCCTGAGAGCCCTGAGTTACCCAGCCTGGCATCACTGCTCTTGCATAAACCCAGGGAGGGGATACTCAGCAAAAAGAACACATCCACAGGAGAAATGCCCCTGCTTTGGGCACAGATGGTACCATCAGACTCACGAGCTACTGCTTGAGTTTAGAACAGTGTTTCCTTTCAGGATTTAGACAGTATATTCCAATCTCAACATCATCTCAATCTCATGCCTAGATTATGTAACTAGATTATATTAGCTCCTGGTTTCCATCTTTCCCTTCCTTCACTCCATCTTTTCTTCAGCCCTTTATCACTTCATTTCTTTCCCTATGGCTGTGCTCTTTCACTCACTTTTCTGAACATTACTTTTTCAGTTAGAAGGGAAAAAAAAAACCCCTTTAATAAAGCATTAATACAGTATTTATAAATCATTACATTTTTCCTTCTGCCTTGATAATTTGTTGTTTTCCTTTTTACCCATTTTGTGCATTCAGACCATAAACTCTGCAAGACAGAGACATTCTTTCCATTTGTGCCTGATAAGAGCTGTATCAATATTACTGTAGTGTGCTGTGTAAGTATTTAGTCCAGTTCTGCTTGTGAGATTACCAAAGGTTTCTCTGAATTTTGGATCAGACAAGCAGTTGAACACCTGCAGTCCTTGGGCAGCCTATAACCATTCCTGATGGATCCAGCCCTTTTTATAAGCTTCTTCATGATCCAGAGACTGCAGCTGGAACATAAAGGACCTGTATTTTTATCTTCCACTTGAGTCCCTTCACATGTAACAAATCCACATGTTGGACTTTTTCTTTGGAATGAGTTTGTTTGGACAATTGTCTGTACTTTCCTAACACTGAAAATAATGACTGGAGCATCCATAAACCCACCCATCTCTAGCCAGTCTGCAACTGGAACTTCTTCAGCCACCCAAAATACCCCAGGGATGCATTTTTACACAAACATGTACAGAATTGAATTGTATTGATACAAGCAAATATCTCTGAACAGCAACCAGTGTTATAAAACCAAGCTTTAAACTCAGACTCAGGAATCCAGATTTCTGGTCAGAAAACAGAAGCAGGACCATGTGGCACATCCAAACAAATCAGCAGAGTTTGAATTGAGTTCTCCTGGATATTATCATACCCCTTCTGTAAAGCAGATACACTGAAAAGTGAATCAGTGTTCTGAAATGTTAAATGGATTTTTGCAAAACCTATCATTAAAGGAAGTAGGTTTATTAATGACTTTTAATTTTGCCACGTGTCCTTAAAAATGCTGTTCAAACAATCTGTTTGTGCTATTGGAAACCCACACTAAAACATCACTGTTCTGAAAGTGAAGTGAAAGTCAGAATGGCCCTGGTTTTACTTTACATTCTCTAAGTGGGGGAAAACAGGAGTTTTGGAATTGTGTTCAAATGTTCTCAGTAGTTATACAGGTAGAAATTTATTTCTCAGTTATTCTTACTGGAAGCCTTCTCTCAACACCTGGTGTCAGCAATAGTTAACACCATGATGGCTTGGGTTGTGCTTCAACCTAAAAAAAATAAATAAATAAATAGGACTTGCATATGGTAGATGTTATTTTAACATGATGTCATTTTGACATGAGTTTTACCATGAATTGATATAGTTGTTTCTTATAAGTCATCACAGTTACTTAAAATGTAGAAAAATTTTAGAAAGCTCTTTCTAAAAGTCAAGTCTTTTGTTCTTTAAGGCCAGTTTAGAAATTGTAGAAATGCACATTTAGAAAATGTAGTTTAGAAAATTCCTGTGATCTAAAAATGGTGATGTAGTGTCAATGAATATAGCTGAACAGGAAGAAGCTGAGTTCGTGTCCATTATACAGAAAAATAGTTACCAACTGTTTTATCTCCTGAATTTGTTAAAATACTGAGCCCATTGTAACATGAGCCTGAAAGATCCATAGTGAATGGTTTAAGAAGAGTTTGTGTAAGACTGAAGTGCAGCTATGAGAGAATAGTTTGGCTCCATTCTCTCCACAAAATAAATGTTGTTGGTTGTGAGACCCCATCATTATTTGTGAGCCCAATTTGACAGCAGCCATATGATTTGTGCCTGACACAGGCCTAGGCCAGTTGGAATGATTTTTCTGTTCCTGTTAATGTCTTCAGTGGCCAAGTGCTTCTTGTTTAGTCATTTTTGAGAAATGAACTTCTGTTAACTCAGAAGTTATTACTGTGTGGCTGTAATAAAATTTTTGTGTATTTTCATTACAATGTTTTGGCATGTAAGTGATTACAAGGTTATGTCAATATAAGTGATATGTCTCTCCAGTAGACCACATGTCCTATAAAAGAGCATTAATTTCATCAGAATACAGATATCTGGTGCCCCTCAGCTTGTGGGCTTGGCAAGAGCAGTAGGCAAAACTTGTAACTTCCATGTCAAATATCTGAGAAAAGCCATTCTCTCTGGAAGAAATTTAGTCTTGTACCTGCACATCTTTGTGTTTACGTGAAGCCCAAAGGTAGAAATTACTACTGCAAATTAAAAGGTGATAACAAAAAGACATGAAGGGGGAAAACATCATGCAAACATCTGGCTTGTGGGGGCTTTATGGGATGGGCAGAGTTCTGCTTCAAAGAGAAGTAAGTAGGATGCAAAGCTCCCCAGCTAAGAGTCTGCATCTTTCATTTTCCCAGCATTCCTAAAATTCTTCTCCGCACCCCCCTTCCCCCTGAACCAAATCCCTTCGGCTTTGGTGACTTCAGTCTTCATGGACTTGTAGCAAATGGAAGTGGAAGGGATCTGGAGAGGTCATTAACCCATCTCCCTGCCCCAAGGCAGGGCTGCAGCCATACTGCACTAATCAGCTGCTTTTTTTTGCTTTTTTGCTTTTTTTTTTTTCTTTTTGGTCAAAGACCCAACTAAATGAATTGTGAAGATTTTTGGGAAGTTTGGGCCCAGCTGTTAAAGCTTCGTGTAACTTAACAGAGTCACAAGGTTGACTACAGTGAAATTACTCTAATATGAATCAAATTAAGGACAAACCATCACCTCATTTTTAATGAGATTCAGTGATTTTGCAACTTTTTGGGGTTTTTTTTTGCTACACTATTACACTTAAAATAGGTATGAAAATATAATAATGATTTTGGAGTAATAGACAGAATTACTTGGGGTTTAGGTTCGTGCCAGTACACATATATCTGCTTGTCACATTGTTGCTAAAAATTGTTGTATTTTTCATAGCTTAAAGCATTTTACAGAATGTGTGATTTTTTGTAGCCCTCTCTAAAACATTCCCCTTTGATAAATAGGATACACTGGCAAAACAACTAGCTAGTATTTTTGTATAGTAGTTTTTGTTTTAAATTATGAATAAATATAATTTAATAAATACGATTTAAAATAAAATTACATTAATAAAATTGATTGTTTAAATTAATAACATAGATATTATTTAATACATAATATTTATTTAATAAATAAATAATAATTTAAATAATTATTTAAAAATAAATAACGAATAAATGACAAATAATAAATACTATTTAATCAATAAATAAACCAAACCTAGCAGCCCACTGGAAGTTCCTGGAATAACCATGATGTGGATCTTTGCATCCCAGAAAACCATCAGTGAGTGTTTGGTCCTCTGTGCTGGGACTGGACTCCCTGTGTGCTTTCTGAGCTGTCCTTTAACATCATCTCATCTTCCACTTCTGCCCTTTTTTTTTCCACCCTTGAGAACAAATAAAGTAATTAGAAGTTTTCTTCAGGCAGAGGGAGGAGCAGACACAAAGTATGTCATAAGTTTTGTCTAAACTGTTTTCCTTTGGTAATGCATGCCCTAAAGCTGTGTGCTTAGCTGGCTTCAGTGTGATTGTTCCTCCCCTGCAAAGCCTTCCTGGGTGCCCAAAACTGCACCAAACTCCCACCAAGCCCCTTCCCCAGCTGTGCCCTGCTCCAGCATTTCCTTTCTCTTCAGCCACTGAATGAAAATTAAGAGTCTGATTCTGAAGATCCCGAGTTTAAACCTTCCTGACAGCCTCTGTGGGTGAAAATGTTGTGTGATCGTGTAATTGAACACACTGTAACAGTGCAGATACACAATTAACTGTACACAAAGGAAGTTTACTCCAGCATTCCCCAGCATTTCACTGATAAACTTTCCTTTCCTTTGATAAACTGATACATATCCTAATATTTCACTGATAAACTTTACTTTCCTTTTGTAAAATGATAAATACTCTAATGTTTCATTGATAAACTTTACTTTCCTTTTATTAACTGATAAATACCCTAGCATTTCACTGATAAACTTTCCTTTCCTTTGATGAATTGATGAATACTGTAGTTTTCACTGATAAACTCTACTTTCCTTTGATAAAATGATAAATATCCAAGTATTTAATTGATAAATTTTCCTTTCCTTGGATAAAATGATCAATACCCCAGTATTTCACTGATACACTTTCCTTCCCCTTGATGAACTGATAAATACCCTAGTAGTTCACTGATAAACTTTCCTTTCCTTTGATAAAATTATAAATATCCTAATATTTCACTGATAAACTTTACTTTCCTTTGATAAAATCAAAAATACTCTCGTATTTCATTAGTAAACTTTACTTTCCTTTATAAATTGTTAAATACTCTAATATTTCATTGATAAACTTTCCTTTCCTTGGATAAACTGATAAATACCCTAGCATTTCACTGATAAACTTTATTTTGCTTTTATAAATTGATAAATACCCTAGTATTTCAGTGATAAACTTTCATGTTGTTTGATAAACTGATGAATACTCTAGTATTTCATTGATAAACTGATAAATACCCTAGTATTTCACTGATAAATTTTCCTTTGATAAACTGATAAAAAGTCTAGTATTTCAATGATAAACTTTCATTTCCCTTGATAAACAGATAAATACCCTAGTATTTCATTGATAAACTGATGAATGCTCTAGTATTTCACTCATAAACTTTCATTTCCTTTGATAAAATGATAAATGCCCCAGTATTTCACTGACAAACTTTCCTTTCCTTGGATAAACTGATAAATATCCTAATATTTCCCTGATAAACTTTCCTTTCCTTTGATAAAATTATAAATACCCCAGTATTTCACTGATAAATTTTACCTTCTTTTCTAAGAAGTCATCCCAAGGAGGGTGATTGTAGGATCTTATTTTAACTTGCACATTTACTTTTGCCACATTATGACCATTTTGCCTTAAAATACTGTTGCCCTGCCATCTTGCTCTCAGCTACAGAAAATTTTGTGGTTCTGGAATATTTCAGTAAAAATGTTAAATTATTTAGATTAATTTTATATCTAACATTTATGCCATGGGTGGGTTTTTGCTGCCCTGTGTAAACCCACCTGTTTGGCACACTCAGTGCATAAAAATTGACTCTTCTGCAGGTGTTTACCTGCTTTTAGGAGCAGGGGAGCTGTGCCCAAATTTTGGGCTGGGGAGAGGGGCAGGAATGGGGAGGACACACCCAGAATGGGTGAGAAGAGGAGGAGGAGAACAAAGCAGGGGATTGTTGAACATTCTGGAAAAGCAAACCCTAACAGCCTCAGATTCTGTTTCTGAAATTGGGAGATACCTTTTTCCATTTGTGTTTTATGTGCCTCAACTCCCTGCCTCTGAAATGGAGGCAACTTTGCTGCCTTTTCTCAGAAGAATATTAGAAAAATAACGCAGTTGGTATTTGTGAGCACAAGGAAGGCAAGGGAGGGGAGCCTGGTGCTGAGTTTGAACCTGGGAGCAGGAGCAGGGGCTGGAAACAGAGGCAGGAGAAATGCAGGGATGTCAGGGACAGGAATGAAGAGCTTGGGTGCAGAAAGCTGAGACTGAAGACTGCAGATAACCAGAGAAGGGACATTTTTGGCATGAAAAGCAGTTGTGGGATGGAAAGCCTGGGCAAGGATTGGGATTGCCAGTGTGAGCAAAATCATCCTGATTCTTACCAGGCTGATCAGAGAAAGAGAGCTTGGAAGGGATGGGGGTCAGAGCCTCAGAAATAGCAGAGAAGTCTGTCCACCAGAAAACGTGTTGTGTTTAGCTGAGGCTTTAAATGGGATTGTTTCTCTCTGGTCAGCAAATACCTGTGAAAATGTGGTGCTGGTGTTCCAGAAGGATCACAACCCACTCATACCATCCCTTACTGCCTTAGCTCAAGGGACCAAAATGTCCCTGTAGGTACCAAAAATAAAGGCCAGTTGCTTATCCTGTAGATGTCTGTATAGTGCCATGCAATGAATTTCCTCTTTGTTTATGGCTTAACATTTAGAATATTTTTAAATTGTGTTAATATATTTAGGATTATTTTCAGTCCTGTATGCAAGCACACAGAAAACTTCTCCACACAGAAAATGTAAGGAATGATATTTTGAAATTCCTGTGCAGGCTTTGTTCACAGGGAACATGTGTGTGCAGTGATTCTGATCTTAGTGACAAGATAATATCCGTCTGTTTTCAAAGGACTCTGGTGTGGTTTGTGGTTCAGAATAGGTCTGCTCTAAGGATGAATGTAGTGTGTGCAGTGAAATGTGCTTCCTGGAGAACCAGCCATTTTTTAATAATGCTTGAAAGTTGGGATTGTAGAGGGATGGATTGTAGAGGAAAGGATTACAGGAGGAATGGTGTCATAATTAAAGCATTGAAGGTATGGTGTGTGTCTCTGCCAATAGCACTGAACTTTTGTGTGGTCATGTTGCTTCAACATAGCATTTTTGTTCCAATGCTTTTATTTTGTGTCTCTTGCTTTCTGAGTGCCTGACTTGGGGATTCTTGAAGAAATACTAAGCACCCAGCTGCAAATGAAGTTAGCATTTGAACATGTGGAATTCTGTAAAATGCTAAACATTCTGGAAAAGCAGGTCCTAACTGCCTGAGATTCTGTTTCTGAAATTAGCAGATACCTTTTGCTATGTGTTTCATGTGCCTCAATTCCCTGCCTCTGAAATGGAGGCAACTTTGCTGCCTTCTCTCCCAAGAATATCAGGAAAATAACACAGTTGGTATTTGTGAAGCATTCAAGTGCTATATGCTGACATGTGCTATTGAAAAGCCATTCTGTCTGCAGCACAAGGCTTGAATAGTGTACAATAAATATGTCAGAAAAGCTCAGAGTAAACAGTGACAAGAAAATAAAATACTGGCTAGCCAGTCACCAAAGGAATAGCCAGTCCCTAAATGAGCACTGTGCATCCTCCTCGCTGAAGAAGATGAGGAAGGAGAGAATAAGGCCTGTATAATAATATTCTATATGATAACAAATACACCTGTAAAAGCCTAACTCACTCCCAACATCCAATCTAAGGATCTTGAATTTTTTACTTTTCCCATCTAGGTCTTTGCAAATTTGCAGACATTCTTCTGTCTGTGTTCTGAAATAGACAGTGTTATAGTAGTATGTATTCTAAAAGTATATATTTATTTATTTACATTTATTTATATTGAAAATATAGTATTATAGATAGAAGTATATATTTTTAAAGTATATTTATACATATACTATTATAGTAGTATATTTCTAAAAGTGTATCTATATATATAATTTTATATATATTATAATTATATTATAATTACATATATTGTATATATTGTATATATAGTTATATCCATTATAAATATTATAATAATGGTATATGTATACACTATTATAGTTGCATATATTCTAAAAGTATATTTTTATATATAATAATTTAATAATTAGATATAATAATTGTGTATATTGTATATATTATATATATCATTATATCCATTATAAATATTATAATAATGGTATATGAATACACTATTATAGTATATATTCTAAAAGTATATATATAATAATTATATCTATAATAATTACATGTATTGTATATATTATTATATATTATACATATATAATATCTATTGTAAATGTTATATACATTATTATATATTATATTATTATTGTATATATCATTATATCCACTATATATATTATAGTAAAAGTATATATATACACACTGTTATATTAATATATATTCTAAAAGTATATATGTATTTATATTTAAAATATAGTAGTAGATATTCTAAAATGATATATTTATTTTAGAATAAATATAGCAAATGAGCACAGTGCTGACATGAAAGATTTTTTGTTTTCTGAGCCCACTTTGAAGCCCAGGGCAGCATGGCAGGGTTTGCAGTGGTTCCCTGTCTGTGATATTCACTCAGGGGTATTTAGTCCCTGAGTGAGATGAGTTTGCTGGGTCTTGGTTCTGTTTGCTCCTCATCACAGAGATGGCAGCAGGGAGTGGGGGAAGGTTGGATTCCTTCACCTGTCTCTCCACCTCCCACATCCCCCTGCCCACAGCAAAGTACTGTGCACTTTTGTAGAAAGAAAATGTGACTGAGAGGTCTGCCAAGTGCTGCCTGTACTTCCCAGCTTCTCCTTCTCTGCTTTGCAGTGCTTCCATCCCCTCCCACAGCATCCAAGGGGTACCTTGGCTTTTCCCAGCACACCTTTTGCTCAGCAGCCAGAGGAGAAAGGCTCGTGCCCTGGGTGGATGTGTTGAGGCAGAAGTGAGGCAGCATCATCAGCCAGAGCCAGGTTTAAGCTGCCTTGGGGTCAGGGGAGAGCTGTGGGTGAAGGATTCTCTGCCTCAGCCCTGGTTTAATGCAGCTGAAATTCAGAGCTGCAGTTGCTGTGTGGTGTTTGCAGGTGTGTGGGTTGTGCTTCACAGACAAAATGCTGCCAGTAAATACACACCTCTCTCCTATTCCAGCACTGGGCTGTGGCACAGCACCCTGCACACAGGCTTTACTGCTCCTCATGCATTACTTTCTACATTTCCTTCCCTTGGAGAAAATAACAGCACAGTTCTTCTCCCAGTGCTGCCCATGGCCAGGAGTGGCCAGTGGTGGGAAGCCCTTGGGAGCATCCCTCAAGTTACACCCAGCTGCACAGTCTCAGAGCCATCAAGGAATTCTGCAGTCAGCTCACTGAAAATTCAAATATTTCCTATGCTTTTTAATCCAATTCTTATGTTACAGAAATATTGAAGAAAGGGAAGCTGTGTTTAGGTGTGATAAAAGCAAAACTGTGGCAAAGCTGAGAATAAGGATGGTCCACAGAGCCTCCTAATTCAGTTTTGCAGCCACTGCTGTTCTCCTGTTCCCTTCAGAAGCGTGTGCATTTTAGAGGAACCACCCAGTTTAGCCTTTGCCTACTAAATCTTTCAAGAAATGTGCTCCTTCCATGATACCAGTTTCATAAATTATTGCACTATGCAGAAGATGCTCAACTGTCTCATCTGACCCAGCTTGGGTCCAAAAGCAAGCCACTCATTAAGCAAGTAAAGCCTCAGTTTTACATTAATTTTCACCTCACTTTACAAAAGCTAAATGGTAATGTCATGGCTTTTATACATCTCCCTCAGAGCGAGGGTGGAAATATTTTTGTCATAGCTGAAAAATAAGGTTTATTGTGCAAGGACCATGTGCTTGTGGGCAGCCACGTGACCTCTGTCTCTGTTTCCCCATCTGTAAACTGGATTTAATGTTCCTACAACTCACTGGGGAGGGCAGGCTTTGATTAACATGTATGATTGCCTTCTACAAATGCAACTACTGTCACTGCTTGGTTTTATTAACCACTATCAGTAGAATATGAGGAGGAAACATGCAGCAGAATAATGTGCAACCAGGGTGAGCCCTCTGCATCTTTTGACCATCATATAATTTATTTTCAGACTCTTGTCACCATGTGTGCATATTGAAAATAAAACTCTACTTACACTGCAGGGCTATAGAAATCAAATAACTTGGTGCAGAGGTTGGCATGCAGATGAAACCCTGGTTTTTAAAGGGAAAATGCCCGTAGATGTATTTAGATACCTTGAGCAAATTTGTATTTTGTTTAGGAAATTTTCATAAGGAAAAAAATCTGTTCAAATTTGCAGAATCCAGTATATGGAAAACACGAGCCTGATCTTTGCAGAAACTGTGACGCACAGTCAAGAAAGCAGCAATGACATTTAAAACGTTGTGCCTTTAATATGTCAAATATAAATTCTTCATATCATTCCTGTTGTGTTGAGGTTTTCAAAATACAAGTATTTGGAACATGAGAAGAATATTATGGTAGATAAGTCTAGAAGAGTGTCGGGGAAGCTTTATTTGTGTGAGTAAACACGGCTCAGTCGGGGAAAAGACGGCATTTCCAAATGCGCCATGCAAAACGAATCCATCTCTTTTTTTTTTTCTTTTTCTTTTTTTTTTTTTCTCTCCATGTTTTTCTCTCTTTCCTCCCTCTCTCTCCCCTCCTGGAACCCTCCTGCCACAGCGGCTGCATTTGCCTCCAGACTTGTCAGACACAGTGAGCCGCGCGAGCAAACAGGATCTGGCAGGATCCGCCAAACTGCTGAGCTCAGGATGTGGCGCCATGGCCATCGGCAAGAAGCACCTGGACTTCTAGTGATTTCTGCTTAGCAGCCTCACTCACATTCAGCTGACACCCTCATTAGGAGTGTTAATGACTTATATAAATATTTTTCTTAATGATTTGACCCAGCAGTCTTTAAAAATACGTGTTGTCATATGATGCCTTCCTTTTTTTCCTTTTTTTTTTTTTTTTGTGTGTGTGTGTGTTCTCTTTCTTTGTACTAAATTTGGTCTCGTTTGGATTTTGCTTTTCTGTTCTCTTGGGTCCTGCCATTGTTCTGCTCCATTGGAAGCAGGTAGTATTTTGTTCCTTTACTTAAAATACAAAAATTGCGATTACCCTTTCATTTTATTTTTTTTACATTAAAAATAAAGGGGTGTTTTTCCCAAAAGAATTTTTTATATACTTACATATAATATTTTGTATGAATAATGAGTTTATTGAAATAAAGGAATGGAACTTATTGAAATAAAGGAATGGAACTAAGCAATTCGTTGTCATGTGTTATTCAAACAGCAAACAACACATTTTTTAAAAACATGCATTTCTGTAATTGAAACACCATTCTTAAATTTCAAGAAATCCCTACCTCATTTTATTAAATATGTAATAATAGATTTATAATACATAAGATAGTTTTTATTCTAATAGGCCAGTAATTGAGGATGGGAGTGTTTAAATCAGAATATATTATAGATAATTACTTTGCCTTATGGCTTACTACATGAATTAAAATGCACTTGAATGGAATTTCCTAGCCAGAGAGGAAAGAATTGATTTCCTTATGTAGTTCAAAACAGTAATCCTAAACAATTGAAGTCAGCACTATGAAATTATGTCAACAGACATAACTCAAGATGGAAATTCAAACCGACAGCTACATTAATGCTGGGAAACCAGAAGAGTGCACTGGAGCTGGGGGAAGGATGCCACAGAGAGCTGGTCTAAAGCAGGGCAGAATACACAAGTAATTCAGCCTTTTGTACCCTCAGATATACAATTTGTGAGCTCCTAACTGTTCTCCATGTATCCCTGTGTCTCTCTCATCAAACAAAGGAACAGCGAAGCAAAGCTGACCTGGGAATTAAAGTGGTTTGCATTCTTTCTTCTGAGGCTGACTTCCATTTTGAAAGGTAATATCTTCTTCTCTGCAGAACTTCCAAGCCACCCAGCTGTAAGATTGCATTACAGTTTCAAAATTTAGTCTTTATAATAGTGTATTACATGGCTGGAGTGAAATTGAGTCTTCAAAGAACGTGTTAATAGGATGCAATAATGGTAACATATTTTGATGGGTTTGGAAAACCAAGACTTGGGAAGTGGTTTGCTTTTTTTTTTTTTTCCCCTCTGCAATCCAGGTTCTTCTTTATTTTTTTCTTGACAACGCTGTGTAAAACAAAGACATAGCTTTTAAAACTGTCTAACTAATATGATGAATGTCAATCACTTAAAAAACTCCACTGTAGCATAAACACATACTGTATACAGCTTTTATTCTGAATTAGAATAATTGAATCAATGACAGTGATTTGCCAGGATGTCAAATCTATCCATCATATCCTGTCACTACCAGTTTATTTTTTGTGATCAAAATCAAAAAGACTACTATTTTGTCATCAGCTATTTCATTAGTAGTAACAATCAGGTTTTCTCTTCTATATTTTTTAGATATGCCTGTTATATTTTTTATTTCTAAAGACACAAATCCTTTTTAAATCTTTTCAAAATAAAGTTTCAGAACTGAACTGTCAGTTTAGTGAAGAAAAAAGACATCTGCTTTCCTATGCCAACATATTTAAAATATTATCATTGATGTCTCAAACATTTTTTCTCTTTTTGTATTATGTGTAACACTGAATGGAAGTTCTCATTAGATAAGTAATTGTGCCTTTTGAAAGCGTGAAATAATTTAAATACTTAGGATGAAGTGATTTTTAACAAAGGTGAAGTTTTACATTGTATGTCTTTTTAATGTAAATAACACAAAACACAGCATTTCTTTGTGGAATATAAAGTCACAAGGCATATAAATTGCTGCCAACATATTTAAATAGGTCATTGACTTAACATACAGAGGAGAAAATATCATTAAAGTCACAGTCCCATTTCTAGCTGAGATATTACCTGATAATTGTTAGTGTGCATCTGCCTATATGTGTGTCCTGTGCATCTGCAAGGCTTCAGCTTCCAAAACTTCAGCAGGGTAATATTAAAGCTGAAAAACAGTTTGGGTAATAAAAGGAACTCCTTCTACAAACATGCATTGGTTTGGTTTTTTCTGAGTCACTGAACGTGCTTTGTAAAATAAGTGTTAGAGGATGCAGTGTTGTTTACCTAAGGCAAAGACATGGAGTGTTGGAAGATTTTTAGTTTTATAAAGATGGGGAGACTGAGAGGTGTTGTAAAAGATTTTATTCTATTATTAGTCTCGTAGAAGGGTGAGATATAACAGATGTAATCTAGTTTAATCTCTCTCTTCACAATGTCATCTCAATTCTATAGTCTTCTTAAGTTAATGCACTTTATCTCACTATTTATATACAGATATACAAAACCATATAAACTTTCAATCAACTTTTAAAAATCTTTTACAAGCCCATTTCTCACAATGGAGCAAAATTTCTCTTCTTTTCACTCAAAATCTCCTATCAGTTACAACTACACATGAGAGTGACTTGGCTAATCCAGCAAGCTGAGAGGTGAGACAGAGCTTTGGGTGCCCTGCCTGAGAGCACAGGTAGGGAGAGGGTAGATTTGGGGTAGATTTGGGGCAGATAGAGAGTCAATATGGGGTAGATAAAGTGTAGATAGTGGGTAAATAAAGTGTGGACGGAGTGTGGATAAAATGCAGATTTCAGTTGTTGCACCAGTGGCAGTTTTGACTTGGGAATCCAGAGGAATGTTCACCTGGAGATTTTCTGTGCCTTTTGCCCATGGCCACTGTGTGCCTGTCAAGCTCCTGTGTACAAACCATCCTTTTTCACTTCTGTCTTTCCTTGACTTGAAGGCAGATATTTAAGCAAGGGGAGCAGCTGAGGTAATCGAAGAATGGGCACAGCCTCCTCTGCCAGGCTGTGCCAATGTGCTCCCAGCTCCTTTTGGCATCTCCAGAGGCCCCTTGCTGGCTTGGAGGGAAATCTGTGCCATCCTCACTCCTGCTCAGAGACTGCAGCAGGAGGGGGTTTTGTTTATTGCAGGGTTTTTTTTAAGCAGAACTTCCTACTTTTTAGCAGGCTACAAACTGAAACCAGCGAACTCAGCAGGGAAACAATGGATTCATCCCGGGGAAGACGTTCCCAATTCAGCACAAGAACCTGATCTTTACAGAAATTGTGACACACAGTCAAGAAAGCAGTAATGAAATTTAAAACATTGTGCCTTTAATATGTCAAATAAGAATTCTTTCTATAATTCCTGTTGTGTTGAGGTTTTCAAAATATAAGTGTTTGGAACATGAGAGGAATATTATCATAGGGAAGTCTTTTTCTCTGTTTGTAAAGACATTTCAAAAGCAATTTCCAGGGTGCAGCTGAATTCAATTTTGTGTAACAGTAGCTACATGAATGGAAATGGGTATTCAGCTACTCCAGATTTGATACCTTTGTGGTTGTACACAACTGGTTTAATATTTAAATTTAATATTAAGTAGTGATGCTGTTCCAAACGCAGCTTTTGGGAAAGTGCAAAGGCCTTAAATAATAAAATAACCTTTTACCATGCCAGTATTGGAAGGTGAGCTGCTAATCAAGTTTCTCTGAAACCACAAGGGTGTAACACATCCCATTACAGATGTGGCTGGACTACAAGAACTAAACTCAAACACACACTCACATGTACTAAACAAGTATTTCTCCAGGATTGTCTATTAGAAATTTAAAATGTTCTTCTTCTTTTGCCTGTGCTGGAGAAACATCATAGCCACAGAGCACAACAGAAATGGGAAAGATGGTGCTTTTATGCCTTTAAGAGATGGTGGAAGCAAGTCCAATTCCCCCATGCCATCTCTTGGGATTTCTATTTTCTCTTGTGAGATACATGAGTGCAGGACCTGCCTACATTTCTTTTTTTAATCGCACCAAGCACATGATAGTGCTTATTCAATAATAAATGTACCTGTGTAGAAGAAAAGCATGAAAGTGGAACTTCTTCATCTTAGGGAAAAAATGGCAAGAGGGTAAGAAAGCAGAAATTCCACCACTCTTTTCTTTCAGGTTTTATTTAATATAAGCAAATGTTAGAGTCTTTTTCTTTTCCCAAAAAAAAGAAAGAAAAGAGAAAAAAATTTGTATTTCAGCACCTGAGTAGACGGGTCTTTCAGGACTGTTGGGCATCAAGCATCCCAGAGCATCTGCTGAAAACTTGGCTGCTTATTTAAACTCTGCCTCTAAACAATTTTGAAAGTTATCAGACACATCAAACTAATTTACAGACCTGCTGTTCATATCAAAACAAAGACACCTTTTATGTTTTCAGCTTTTTACTGCATGAGGATTTTCGAGACCTGCAGAACTTAATGTGAAAAGTCTCCCAGAGAAGTCAGTGATGGTTTAGACCAGGAGCAACCTGGTAGGGTAAAGTCCAGAGGATCTTTTACAATTTAGCAGATCTGGAGAATTTTTAACTGCATATTCCTCTATATACTAAAAAAATGTAATTTTTATGTCTTCTGGCATTGAAGATAAATGTAAAACCCAAAATATTGCAAGATTTAAAAAAAAAAAAAGTCCTTATGCTGGCAGAGTTTGAATCTGAATGTTCATAGCCTCAGAATCTTCTCAGCACTCAGAGTGTCAGAGGTATTCTCTAAAAAGTCCTGAAATGGGTGAATTTTGGTGCACCTTCAGATACTTCTTTTGAAGTCAGGTTGATGCAGATGTACTAAAGAAAGTTCTTGCTGGAATTTCAGAGGGCTGGACTCAGAGAAGAACAGACAGGATGAATGGATCTGATGTTGGTATGAAGTCAACCAGTTTTCAGTGCCTATATTTTGAGATGTTGATATATTGTGTGGAGAAAGAGCTGTAAAGCTGTTTAAAATGCATTTCTCAAGTGAAACTTCTCAGCATTTCTTAGACTTCATTTATTTAATGCAAATCAAGTCAGAGCTCCCACTCACAGGCCAGAGCTGATTGGGCAGGGCATCGTTCTTGGCCTGGAACTTGCATGGCTTCAAACCAAATTTGGCTTCCTGACCTGTTTTAGGTCAGGACAGGGATTCTTCTAGCAGGGCTTGGCACCAGTTCCAGCTCCACTGTCTCCAGCTGCTCACAGCTGGGAGCTGCAGCTCTTCATTCCTGAGCAGGGAAGGTTCAGTGCATCCCTCTCCTTCCTGGGCACGTTCAGCATCTCCGTGGATCCAGCAGGTGAGCTTGTCAGACACAAAGGTTCCTCAGCTGTGGGGTGATGGCCTGGCATCCTCACAAGAGATGCTCCATCCCTTCACCACCTTTGTTACCCTCCCCTGGGTCTGCTCCAGGAGCTTTGTGCCCCTCCTGTGCTGAGGAGCCCAGAGCTGGGCACAGCACTAACAAATAAAACTCAGCCAAGAACACACAGGGAGTGACAGGAGAGGAGAGCACTTGGAACAATTCTCCAGCACGATGAAATTCCCGTTTGTGGTTCTTCCCAGCCCGTGTCGAGGATAGTTCAGCAATTTTGGAAAATTACTGGAGTGAGAAGGGTTTTGACAGCACGAGGAGGATTTTGACAGCACAAAGAAGATTTTGACAGCACACTCATGGAGACAGTGGAGCATCTGTGCAGGAGATTGTGTGGGAGTCTTCCCAGGAACCAACTCAAAACCAGGGGAGTCATCCCAAATCACCCAGGCTCATGGCTGAGGAGCTTCAAACATCAGTGTGGATTCTGCAGCTTCACAAAAGCAAATAGAACTGGTCCCAGCAGAACAGAGGGGGAAAGGATTAAAGCACAGGCAGAGTGGGTGGAGCCACAATTACTTCAGGGGAGTTATTTTGCAGTTCTTGACTGTAAAAGTCTCAATGAAGTTTTAAACACACCCTAGCCCAAACAGGTGTAAACCAGCAGCAGTTCACAGAGAGGAATTGGGTCATAATTCAGAAAATCATCAGAACCAACAAGATAAGAACCAACCTTTAAATAAGAATGTAAGGGTTTGAATGTCTATTGGCAAAGTAGCAGTGTTGGCTTAAGTTCAGAGAAATCAAAGTGGACAACTTGTGTCTTTAAAAGAAAAAAAAAGTATAAAATTTAAATGGTGGGGGTTTTACTTAATCCAGTCTGACAGGGAGAGTTTTAAAAATAAATAAACCATCTCCTGCAGTATTTGAAGCACAAAGCTGCAGAATACAGGCTGAGTATGAATCCAACTTTACCAAGTAAAATCTAAAGGGTAAACCATAGACAGTTACAGAGAGAAATATATGTTTTCTTCACTCATTATAAATGAACATCTTTATTGTAGCAAGGAATGTGTTTATCTGCTGCATGCAGTTCCATGTAAATCAGAGCCCTTCTGTTGCCCTGTAGGTAATTTCTGTGGAATAAGTGTTCATAAACTTCTCAAAATCCATTGGTGTAGGCCTGACCTGAAGGAGGTTATCTGTGAATCTACAAACTTCTGTGGTGCAGCTGGAAAAGCTTGTGTGTCCCAGGAGAGGAAGAGCTGCAATTTGCAGCCCTCACCAATTTTAGCTGCCAGAGAGTACGTGAGGTCTGTCAGGTGCCTGGAGGCAACTGCAACCTCTGCTGGAAGATTCCAGGCCACTTCCAGCTCCTGTCAGGCACCTGAGGGTAACAAGGATCCTCCTGGGGCACTCACAGAACCTCTGCTCACCATCTGACCCACCTGCAATTCAGCCTGGGCTGTGAGGCTCCAGCACCAGAGCCCTCTACCAGCCCAGCCAAACCAGTATCACAGTCCTTTGTGGGGGCAGAGCAGCCCCAGCACGCAGCCCACCAGCCCATCAGACACACATTTCCAAAGTCAGGGTCCTCTCACCAGGGATACAGCCAGCATGGGGAAAGGGAACAGCACAGAAGGCCCCAAAACTCTCAGCATGCTAAAAGGCAGTCAGCAGAGGTCAAAACTCAAAGGAAAGCCTCATATGTCCATAGCCTTGGTTTCTTGGAGACTTCCACCACCTTCCAA
Source organism: Loriotus luctuosus (assembly GCA_035582745.1). NCBI lineage: Eukaryota > Metazoa > Chordata > Aves > Passeriformes > Thraupidae > Loriotus > Loriotus luctuosus. The sequence continues at coordinate 1,905,608 of JAWWEY010000273.1, forward strand.
AGAAACAGCAGGAGTTCTGGCAGCTGGGGGTCTCATGGAAATCTACAACACATCAGCAGCACGTTACCAGACTGATCAAATGCCTTCATTGCTTTGGGCTTTCATTTCTGCAGACCCTATGAAAACACCTTCATCTTCCACATGATCACTTTTGCAAACTATCTCAGGATAGCGAATTACCTGGGGGAAGCTACCCTAACTGTCTGCTGATGCACTGGGGTTTTCTTTCTTCACAGCTAAGAAGAGAATGCTGGGGGAGGAATTAATTTAAGCAAGAACCTGCCAGCCTGGCTCCTGTCCAAACTGTGCTATCTCTTTACTACTGTGCACCTCGTGCAGGCTCCTCCAGCCTCTGTTGTCTCCGAGAAATACTGAATGATAGAATATGATGAATGATAATGTGGGAGACTTCCCTAGCACCATTCTCCAGCTCCAAAAGGAGCCACATTCCGTGCTTTGTTTTCCACCCAAAGAGGAGGAACGTGGGCAGTGCAGGGCTTTAGGGGTTCCTGCACTCTTCAGCCAGAGGAACACTCCCACAGTGCCTTCTCTCCCTCTGAATGGGACCAAGCAGCCACCACGGATCCCCCTGACACACCTATAATCCCAATTCCCTCCCCAGTTTCCAGCTGAGGATGGTGTTGTTTGGGGTGTCTGTGGGTGCCAATCACACTCTGACCAAAAACAGGGCTGCAAAAGAAGAGTTATTTAAAAAGAAGACCCTACACCATTCCCAGAGTGGAGAAGCCTTATCAGATGCACAAAGCTCAACTGCTGAAACTGAGGACAAGAGCAAACAGAAATGAAGTGGGGCAAAAAACTTAAAAGAACCACATATTTTCAGTTTTTGTAGTGCTGCTTTTACCGTGCAAAAGCGGAACAAATTTAATCCTTAGCATAACTCTAAACTGCACATATTAATTACGAAGAGAAAGGGAGATAGGTCAGTAATACCAGAAAAATCAATGTTAAAAATAAAAAAAGCCAGACACCTTTGGCCATTGAACACGAGTGAAATGGGACTTCCAAATGGCTGGAGAGCCTGGGGGAAGCAATGTGTTAACAGTCCTGGGCTGTTGTCTGCTACTGTAATCTTCCCCCTACGAATAAATCCCGTGTTGGGCTGCCTGAAGAGAACCAGCCCACGGGGGCGTTTTGCTGGCTTTATAAAGAAAATAAAAAGAAGAGGGGAAACCCCGTTTCAGCGCTGCACCCTGGGTGAGAAAGCAGCTCTGCCTGCCTCCTGGGCAGGGCACATGCTGCTGGTGCTTACCTTTGAAAAGCAATTAAAGGCGGTGTGTGCTCGGTGTGGGGCGGCTCCAGCGCGTGTGTCACCCATGCGCGTGTGTCTGCTTCACCATCAGCGTGCATGGCTCATCATCTGTCTGCTCTGAACAATAACTGTTAGGTTAGCAGCCTTTTCACTTGTAAATGTAAATATTGTATCTAGAACACAATATTTGAAACACAAAATACGGTGTTATTAAGACAGCACTCACACATCAATTCTTGTGTGACTATAATTTGTGAAATGCCTTAGGAGGGGCTTATAAATAAAGTATAAGGTGTTATTATGAAATACATTTTAACCAAATGCACAGAAATGTCTCATTCCTATTGAAATCAATAGCAAAACTCCCACTAATTTCAGCGGTGAAAAGAGGAGACCCTTGGAAATAGCTGCGTAACACTGAGCAAATACATCACAGCACATTTCAGTAAGTTACTTCAGTAAGTAACACAGCTCTGGAAGAAAAAAAGGAGGTGAAGATGGATGTTAGAACACACTGAAGATTTTCATCCCCCACTCCTGCTGCCGGCTGCGGAGCCTGGTGAGGCAGCACGGCCCTGCGGAGCCACGCTCCATCCATCCATCCCTCCATCCATCCATGCATCCATCCGTCCGTCCATCCATCCATCCCTCCATCCATCCCTCCATCCATCCATGCGTCCATCCATCCATCCATCCATCCGTCCGTCCGTCCGTCCGTCCGTCCGTCCA
>JAWWEY010000273.1:1907709-1922709 GCA_035582745.1 Loriotus luctuosus
CCATCCATCCATCCATCCATCATCCATCCATCCATCCATCCATCCATCCATCCATCCATCCATCCCTCCATCCATCCCCTGCCCGCTCCCAGCCGCGCTCCCGGGCTGTCCCGGGGCTGGGGCCGAGCCAGCGGGGGTTCCGGGCCGAGCCCGCCCGGGGCGATGCCCTTGGCTGGGCTGGCAGCCGGGCGAGGCTGCGGAGCGCCCGGCAGCGGCTGCGGCGGCGCTGCGGGCGCCGAGCGCGCCCCGGCTGCTCCCCGATGTGCAGCCAACCGGGCGCTTCTCCCCTTCCACAGGGCACGGCGAGGAGCCAGCGAGCCAGAAATGCCTCCTCTCCGCCACGGCCAGCCGGGCTGTCACTGAGATCATCCCCAGGTCCATCCGCGCACATCCCGCGGCTGTGTCGCACAGCCCCCGCACGGCGCGGCCCGGCAGAGAAAACCTTGGGAAGGGCTGAGCGCTGCACCATGGAAGGGAAGGGCTGGCCGCTGCACCGTGGAAGGGAAGGGCTGGCCGCTGCACCGTGGAGGCCGCTGGAGCACGGGCAGGGGAGCTGCGAGGCCGGGAAAAGCCGGGAAGGGCAGGGAAGGGCTGCCCCTGCCCGCGCATCGGCACCTGCGGGAACGGCGAGCAGCGCCTGAAGCTGTCGGGGGAGAAAGGGATGGGAAGCGCTTTTCCGTTCCTGGTTGAGCAGAAGTTGGCATTTCCATAACAAGCTGCATTAGTGGGTATAAACACGGTAATTAGCTGTAGAAGTGCTGGGTTTGTACCTGTAATTAATTGTTCCCGGATTCAAGTTAGCTGTGTGAGGAGGGACCTGCCTGTTGTGGTGTTTAATGCAATTTATCTCTTTCTTATAAACACATAATGTGCAGGTCTGATAAAAATTTACTAAATGTACTGAAAAGTGTACTAAATGTACTAAAAAAATGTACTAAATATACTAAAAAAATTTAAAACCGATGTTTCCTTGACATTTGTGAATGGATGCTTTGAAAACTTAAAATATACTTAAAACTGACCAGTATCAAAATCAAAGCTCGTTTTTGCTTGCTTTAAGCTCTTCATTTTAATAGCTATCATCACATGTTTTGAGCAAGGCTGCTCTTTTTCCCCAAAGGGTCCTGAGTTTCCGTGCATGTAATCTCATCTGCAGCACTGCAGCCACCTCAGCAGCTCAGCCCTGCTACCCCAAGTCTCCAGTGAAGTGCTATCTGCAGTGACAAATATGCCAAAAGCAAAACATAAGCAGCCTGGATGGTACCTCTGCTTTACAAAGGCTGCTTGTGATGCCTGTGCTTTGACTCAAAACTCCCTGCACATTGGCTTTTTAATCATGAGATCCCTTTTTCAGCACAGCATCGAGAGTAACAACCGCAGCACAATGAGCCAGCTTCATAGATATGGGAATGTTTAGATTTCCCTGCCAGTGACTAAAGGCCTTTAGCTTTCACTAGCCAGTCCCAGCTCGCATTGTTGTTGCCTGTTGATTTGTCTTCTCTCATTATTCCTTGACATGCAGCTCTCCACCCACGCCCACACTAACAACCCTCACACAAAGCGCATTGAGGTATTAACCAGGTTACAAGTTCAATGGAAAATTACACTAAGATTGTGCTGTGTGGCAATATAAAGGGATGGCATTCACTCTCCCAAAGAGCCTGTTAAAAACGCAGCTGGGTTGGTTTTTTCCCCCTTTCAAGCATCCTAACAAAAACAATTTTTTAGAAGTGGGGGGTGTATATCTGGGTGTACGTGTGTCCGTGCGTCCTTTAGGTACAACGGGGACAGACAGACACAGGCCTGGCACAGTGCAAATCCCCTCTGGAAAGTCTGTTGGATTCTGGAGTTCATTTAGAGCATCCCCAGAAACCCCAGCTAAATAATGATTTAGATACGGGAACCTATCTTCTTTTTGTTAGCCCAAGTTACAGGCTGGTGGAAGGGCTGAAACACTACAAAAGTGTTCCTTAAGAACCTCTCCTTATTGAAAATAAAATCAAAATAAAACTTAACATTCTCTTCTTTTCGTTAGCCCAAGTTACAGGCTGGTGGAAGGGCTGAAACACTATAAAAGTGTTCCTTAAGAGCCCCTCCCTACTGAAAATAAAATCAAAATTAAACTAAACATTCTTTTCTTTTTGTTAGCCCAAGTTACAGGCTGGTGGAAGAGCTGAAACACCATAAAAGTGTTCCTTAAGAACCCCTCCTTACTGAAAATAAAATCAAAATTAAACTTAACATTGTCTTCTTTTTGTTAGCCCAAATTACAGGCTGGTGGAAGGGCTGAAACTCTATAAAAGTGTTCCTTAAGAGCCCCTCCTTACAAAAACTGAAAATAAAATCAAAATAAAACTTAATGAGATTAACCTAGCACAGTAACAAAATTTGCAACACCACACTATAAGGTTAAAAAGAAAATAGTATAATAAAGGAAATACAAAGGCTTTGGCATGGTTTTTACAATCAACAATGGTTAATCTTGATATGTAGTTGTGAACAACTTCAAAACACTTAAGTTTAAAACTCTTGCAAGCACTTTTAATTGATTAGGAATGAATTCTAGATGCACAAAGATGATTGGACTGTGAACAGTAGTACAACTATATCTAAGAACAATTAACTCTTGCCGACCAAAAAAGAAACGTATGATGCATGAAAATGTGTATAAAACATCTATAGAATATTCTTGTCAAATATAAATGAAATTAACTTTATTATAGAAATCATTCTGGGAGATTTCTAGGGAAGACAAATACTTACATTTCGACATAAAACAAATCGGATTATATCGAAGACACAATCTACCTTTTATCTATCAAACTCTTTTCTTCATGGCAGCTCTCTCTTAACCCCTGTTTGCACATAGCTTCAGCCGTTAACAACCTTTGGAAATACCAACAGATATTTTTCTTACATAAATCTAGTGCGTGTTGTTCCAGGTTTAGTTATATGCAATGGAATGATACAAACTTGGAACGTCAATCCATAATCTATGAACAGATTGGTAGAAGTATTCGATATATCTTGATAAAACTCTTAAATTCGTGGCAAAGCTTGTTGATCATGGCTTCTTTTTTTTTTTTTCCTTTTCTTTTTTTTTTTTTAAACAACTTCATGACCAACACAGATCAAACATCCATCCAGTCTACATTGTTCTTTTTTTTTTTTTCATTATAACATACAAATGCCCATTTACAAATAATACACCAAAATGAATAAAAGTTTGGATACCAAAATGAAGATTTGTTCCAACTGATATAATGCCTTCAGTGTACAAAGGTCCATGTGAAAGTCTTTTCCATGTGTTACAGCATAGGGCACAGTTGCAGTACAGAAGTACTCTGAGAGCCATTCTTCCTTTATAAAATACTGCTGAACATCCAACTGTTGTCCATATAGTCATTTACGGAATTAACACATGTTTTACTGTAATCTTGGCCAGTATTGAGACATATCAGGTTCACTGCCAGGAACTTGAACTGGAACTGACACTCCAGGGGAAATGAGACCTGAAAATTGAGAGGGAAAATGGATATTTTAGTTTTTTTCTATACATAGCACAATTTTTGCTTTACGGTTTCGCAGATTTGAGCTTGCATTCCAGCAAACATCAAATTATTCCAGCAAACATCAAATCTCACCATCTACCAGCCTATGGAAACAGGGGCTGGGGGTGCATATATTTTAGAAATTATGCACATCTCACTGATTGTTGTTCTAAATAAACTTTCACACATGGAGATAAATACCAGAGCCTCGGCTCACTTGTATCAGTTGAGAATTCAGCCCAAAATACACAGAACAGTTCTATTCTTTTGAAAAGCGCCTGGATTGCTCCTGTTTCTGCTGACACTTGCCCTTTTTTACCCTGATTTGCCTTTTTTATGCATGGGCTAATATTTCTACAGGTTCCCTGCCTCTTTGATAACTTCAAACCTTTAGCAATAAATAATGTCTGACACAGACATGGTAAAAATGTGCCCAGTACTGCAAACAGTTTCACATACACTTAACCTCACCGCTGTGGATACCTCTGCTGCAATTTAATGCTGAAATAAATGCTGATTTAGAATTTAATTATACAGGGAAGATTTTGAGGGATGGGGGAGGAGCTCACTGAAGAGATTGCCTCTGTCCTGCTACTTCCACACCACTTCTGTTAATCAGCTTTCTTTCCATCTAGCCCTCCAAGAAGCAGCTTAAAAACCGGAATTTTATTTTGCTCTAGTTTGCAAGGTTATACATTTTCATCTTCTGCCTGGTATGGCAGCAACGAATCCCAGCAGAGAGACCTCCCCCAGTGATGGGGAGAGAGCTGTCCCAGCCAATGCAGGTGAGTGCTGATGGCTGGAGCAGAGAAGGCAGGCTGGCAGGGGGAGCAGGGGTCACTCACCTGTGGAAGTGGTGCCAGAGGTGCCCATGGGCTGGCTGTTCATGTGTGTCTGCATGTGAGGAGGGGTGTATGTATCATAGCTCCGGCCGTTCACCGAGGGGCTGGTGGGCAGCATGCAGGAGTAGGAGGAGGTCTGGCTGGGCACCGGGGGCTGTGGGGGCAAAGCACAAACTGGTCAGTGACCCCGCAGCTAAAAACAGCATCACACCCTTGGGCATGGACGTGCCAGCCCTCAGAGAGCAAAAAAAATCAGCTTCAGGTTTCAAATTCAGGCACCCCAATGTAAAAACCTATTTAGGAGCACAACCAAGCAGGCCCTTCATGGAGGCTTTTGGGCTAAAAACCAATTTGGACAGTTTCTGGTGCTTTTTCAGACGTGCTTGGCAAGCAGATCCCTACACCCAGATGCTGATGGAGGTGTTACATCCCTAAGCCTGAGTGCTGCCCTCCTTTGTACCCATCTTCCTTTTGGAAGATGTCTCGTACAACTTGCAGCCAGAGACAGGGCCAGCACTTTACCTCACACTTGGTGCTGTAACTAAAACATAACTAACATTTTAATTACCTCACACTTGGTGCTGTAACTAAAACATAACTAACATTTTAATTACCTCACACTTGGTGCTGTAACTAAAACGTAACTAACACTTTAGTTTAACTAAGCGAACATTTAACTACCTCACAGTTGCTGCTGTAACTAAAGTCACTCCACTGAGGCACAGAGGCTGGTCCTGCATCTGCCAGCGTGGGGCACAGAGACACAGAGCACGTGTGGGGCTGGGGGGACCAAGGCTCTGCAGGAGAATCCCCTAACCCCACACATACATGTGCATGGATCCCCACCACTGACCCCCATCAGGCACCCCAAACCTGCGCCAGCACCATCCCACAACAGACATCTCCATCCCTCTAACTCCAAGCCCTAAAACCCGATGTGCCAGGGGGGACAGCAGCTGGGGCAGGGCTGAGGGATGGCACGGTGCTGCAGAGAGGCCAAGCAGAGCCTCCTCCTGCTCCAGGCTGCCGGCCGAGCGGGGACCAGCGGGGCCTGATCCAGGGAGGCAGTGAGAGAGTGGGAATTCCACAGGATGAGCCATTCCCACCCCGAGCACACCAGACCCGACACGTCTGCACGTATTTCCTGCCTGCACATCCCTGCCACACACCAGCAGCACTCACTGAGAGCCCCCCTTGCTCTGGGAGAGCACAGCACGCCCCGTGCACCCCAACAGAGACCCCTCCGAGCCCGCCTGGCTGCCCTGCACGCTGACCACGCAGGCAGTGCTTTCCAGCCAGCCCCACACGTGCTGTGCCCCTGCCCAGGTGCCCAGTGGTGAATCTGGGGCCCACTGCTTTCCCAAGGGTCCCCTCCTGGATCAGCCTTTTGATCTTTTGTCGTCGGCTCCCAGCCCCGCTGCCGGGGACGGCGCCGCCGGCCTCGCGCCTCGCGGAGCAGCGACCCAGCCAGCGCCGCTCCTTTCCACAGACTTGCAAGACTCTAACTTTATTTGGTTAATTTTGGTTCAGCAATTAGTAACATCGTAATTGCCGCGGCGAAGGAGTCAGGCTCTCTAATCTGCTCGCCTGTCTCTAGCAGTGGTCAATGCTGTGCGCCTCAGACAAAGCTGCAAAACTCCCGTAATTGGCCAGCACCTTCCTAGGCCAACCCCACCATTAAAAAAGGAGGAATTTTGCATCTGAAAGGTCTATAGAAACAGACCCCAAAGGAATAGATTTCTTCCTAACCCAGCTGGTGATCAGCTAATGCTTTCAGGCATGAGGATTGACAGCTCTTGCAATTCTGGCTTAGCTGGCATAACCACTGATGCTAATCACATCCTTCCCTCTCTCAGGTGTTCCTAATGTGCCTCTGCCACGTTACCTACATCCAGAAGGTCGGATCCCTCCAGCAGCTTATTCAGGCAGCAATTTCCACAATATGGCATCAGCGAGTTCCGGAGGTTAACCACTTTTTTTTTTTTTCCCCAAACAGCATTTTTTTAATCCCAGATTTGTTGCCTTGCAAATCTGAGGACTTTTCTCTTTGGAAACCTGAGAAAAGTGCTTGCTGAGCACCACATCTTTCAGTGCCCTTTCCCTTCTGATTCCCCCAAACAGGGCATCTGGAAAGATGCCAACGAAGTGATTGGGTGCAAGTTTCCCTGCAGCATGGTTTGGGTTTCTAATCCCTCGTGGCATGGAGGAAGGGTCCCCACCCACACTCCCACACAGTCCAGGGGCTGCTGAGTGCCCAGGGCATGCCGTGCCCTGGCATGGCACTGGACTTACTTGCATAGGCAGGTTGTTGGCCATGGTGAAGCTGGGCATGGGCGGCAGCGCGCTGTACGTGTTCGTGAGCGCCGTGTCCGTCCTGCCCAACATGGAACCTGATGTGAAAGAGGAAACTATAATAGAATAGACAGATAGATGGACACATTAGTTTAACCACAATTACAACTGTCAGCACAGCCTCAGAGTCTCATTTGGCCCAGAGGATGGATGGATGTCTGGAGGTGAGCAGGTTGGTGGCATTACCGGGGGTGGTTGGTTGTGGGATCGGCTGGTAAACACTTGTGCTGAAACTACTACTGATGGGAATGTGGCTGGGAGTGTTGCTGGCTTGTCTTCGCTGGTTCCTCAGCTTCTCTTCCCTTCTCCACTTGGCCCTTCTGTTGGAAAACCACACCTGGAAATACAGCATTTGAGAGATGTGAGTGACCTTACAAGGACTAGAGGCACGGGGCCTCCCCCACGCAGCTCAAGAGCAAAGCAGTGGGTGAAAGCAAAGCCAGCTGCTGCTATATTCCTGAAAGAAGGATATGGGCAAATACCTGATCATAAATATGGGTTGCCCCATGCCTTGAGAAGCCAGGAGTAACAAAATCAGAGTAGTAATAGTAAAAATAATAATAGTTAACAATTGCAGAGCAAATCAGTACCTGTATCCTTGCTTCGGGCAGGTCTATTTTAGCAGCTAGTCTCTCTCTTGCAAACACATCAGGATAGTGGGTCCTCTCAAATTCTGCAGAAGGAAATATTCTTGCATTAGCTGCACAGTTGATGTGGCTGACTGTAAAACCAGAGCTGTTCCTGCACTGCCTGTGCTCTAAATGCTCCTAAGAAGCATCACTGTAAGGGCAAAGCTGAGCTTTCTGCCTGTGTGTTAGCAAGGAGGACGCCTTGCCTGCTGGGGAGCATTGCCATGGGGATGGACAGGCTTGGGTGCAGTGCTGCATCTCTCAAGAAGCAACCAGGGCTTCTGCCTCCACCGAGGGGGTCCCCGAGGCAGCTGTGACCCCGTCACCAAGAAGCGAAATGGCACGTCGCTGGAGAGCAGCGCAAATCCAGGACAAAGCTCCGCGGCAGCTCAGGGGCGAGGTGCGCCCAGGCCGGTCAGGGAAAAGGGCACCTGCTCCCAGCCCCGGGCTCTGGGGATGGGCAGTGAGGTGGGGGCAGGACTCTGCCAGTCCCCTGCCTGCCCTCGCCTCCCCAGCAAGCTGCACAGTGGATGGGAGGAGAGTTATCCCCCCAAGAGAAGCCCGGGGCGCAGCATCGGTGCGATGCGTGCCCTGAACACCTCGCCTTTGAAAACCATTTTAACAGCTTTGCAGGTCACACCACGGCCAGCAACGAATATTTGGAGGTTTGTGAATAAAAGAGCATGGAGGGAGCTGCAGATTTTAAATATATACATATATATAAGGCACAGGAATACCGTGCTTACACTCGGCTGGTAATGTAGTCGGGGCACATTTTGTTTTCTCTCCTCCTTCAGTCATAGGAAAATGTCACTCACCTTTCTCAAGGGCTTCGATTTGCTCTTGGGTAAAGGATGTCCTATTTCTCTGCAGCTTCCTTTTCAGCTGGAGTCTCATTTGGGCCTCGTCTGAGTCTTCTCCATTAGAGCTGATGGAGTTAGTGTTTTCCCCTCCTCCCTCCTGTTGCGGACAGCCATCTGTGGAACCGAGAGAGTCGGAAAGTGAAATGCAGGTACTCATGTTTGAAGATCCCTATCAGAGAAATAATGCAACTGGAAACGAGTTCAGCCATGTTTGCTGACACCCTCCCTTGAAAATGTCTCGGGTATCAAAGCAACGCGGCGCTAATGGCACAGGTAACACGGAAACATTTTGGTTTCCAGCCTTACATAAACATCGGAGATGAGGAATTACCATCACCTGGTCTTAATTTCATTTTGTTTCCCCTCTGAAATAAAACCTGCACAAAAATACTTTCCCCTGAAAGTGATTCTTTCCATGAATCCCTGCTGGAGTGCCATGGCAGTCTCCTCCGTCTGCTGCATTTATTTACCTATTGCTATATTTAAAATAGTGATGTTCAGTATTTCAGATTATCTATAATCAGTAATTCCTATCTAATCAATTAGATGTTGATAGGTTTGCAGAAAATGCTATTAAGAAACCAAACCAAGCTTGTAATCTTTTTAAAAAAATATTTATCCAGTTTTTATTTGAATTCTGCACAGTCAATTTCATTTTAAAGGTTGTGAATTTAGAAGTGCCTGCATTGTTCTGCAGTTTTATTCAACTATTGTATGAGTGTGCATTGCCTTGACACCTATTACTGAGCACAGCTGTAATTATATCATCACCAAGAACAGGCTATAATTGCTGAAAATGGAATTTTATATTTAGATAAAAGGACTGTCCATTCTTTGTAATGTGTTGCACCAGAGAAAAGTAAGATTTCTTTTAAAATTTTAACATGTAATTTTAAAAGAAATAGTAGCGAGTTCACTAACTAGCTAAATACGCTGCTCTGCAGCTGAGCGCTTGGCATATCATTTAAGTGGTACATTTTTAATTAGGGCATTTCCACCACTTTTAATGTAATTTCTGTCATTAAACAGGGGAAAGTTTCATTGTGCCCGGCTCTCGGGCAGGGGCGGCTGCGGCCCGGGGCCGGCTGCTCTCGGGGGGCTCGGCGGGCACCCCCGGCCGCCAGGGCCGGAGGGACGGAGGCTGCCGGCGAGGCAGAGAAGTCCTTGTCCTAAATGAGCTCTCCCTCTCCTTTCAAAGCATATTTTTCGAAGCGTTTTGATGTCGCATAAAGAGGGAGCCGGGGTGAGGGACGCATGGGCTACTTATGCTAATTCCCTTGAAAAGTTACGCCAAAAATAAATAGCGACACTCCCGCGACATCCTTTAAATATTGTGGGAAATCAACTTTAAAGTAATATCATTTATAATCGGCGAACAATGGCCCCAGTCTTCAAAGCTCGGGGGGAATTGTGACAGGATCTGGTGGGACCCTTTCAACCACTTTGAAATGTTTTAAAACCCGAACTTTCTCCTCCATTTAAACACAGGGATTCAGCGGCCGTGGTCACCATATGGGCGGCCGCAGCCCCATTGAGGCGGCCGGCGGCGGGTGAATAGCGGGGGGGCGGGGGGAGCCGCTTTTCAGGGCACACAAAGCCCCGGGCCCGGGGACGGCCGCCGCGGCGGGGCAGCGCCCTGCCAAGCGCGGGTGGCAGCGCCGGGGGCCGCGCCCGCCCGCGGAGGGGCCGCGCTCACCTCCGCCACCGCCCTCATCCATCACTGTCCGCTCGGGCCGCGCCCGCAGCGCCCGGGGCCGGGGGGGCGCCCGGGGGGATGGACGCGGCCCCCCGAGCCGGGAGGGGGACAGGGGGAGCCCACCGCGCCGCTCCCGAACCGGGCGGCCCCGACCCGGAGTTTTGAGGCTGTGCTTTCTCGCCACCCCGTCTCGGTGCGCTCCCCGTCTCCCCGAAGTCTTTCGGCCACCCTAAAGTTTCATCTAAACTCGCTTATGGTCATTTCCAGCCCTGTCCCCCCAAAATCATTTGGCCAACGTAAACTTTCACCTAAACTCACTTATGGGTCATTTCTAATCCCGTCCCCCCAAAAAATCATTCGGCCAACGTAAAGTTTCACCTAAACTCGCTTGTGGTCATTTCCAGCCCCGTCCCCCCAAAAATCTTTCAGCCAACCTAAGGTTTCACCTAAACTCGCTTATGGTCATTTCCAACCCCGTCCAGGACAATTAAGATATCTTCTTTTTAGACACACACCCCTTCATTTCTTTCTTTTTTTTTTTCTTTGAGTTTTGGTTGTTTGGTTTTTTTTAAAGCCCCTAAAAGAAGCTATCTCAATAGGGCTGTTCCACCTTCCAGACCTAATCCGTAAGAAAGCAAGTGAATGTCCGTCCCTATTATCCTATAGCCAGACCATCTGACGCTGGGTATAGGATTTGTTTCCTGGAAAAAAAAAAAAAAAAAAAAAAAAAAAGACGCTGGGAAATAAAATCATTCCTTAGTTTCTTAGTGTCTTAATCAGTGAGGCGGAAAACAAGCAAAAAAAGATAGCAAACCAATTGCAGCACCTCTCAGCTATAGAGCCGGGATCAAAACATTGTAGCATCTGTTGAAAGAGAAAGTGTCTAAATCCTATAGAAGGCTTTAGTCTTATAAGAGAGGGAGGGGAGAAAAAAAGATAAGAAACAGTGTCTCGGTGATCCCTAAAACCACTAAATCACTGGAGAATTTCTCCTGGATAGAGATGTCTCTTTTTGTTCTGTCAGCCCTCATGTATCCATTATTTTATTCACTGCTGCATGGCGTTTATCAGATTGAGACCATATTTGTACCCCTCTGAGACCTAACCTCGCCTTATGCTTTTTGAGTAATGGACTCTTAAAATCCAGTAACATACCCCTGCTAGGGAAAAACATTAGGGGGAGCATGAATATGCCAGAGGAAATCCATTTTATTAATTTTAATTTTGCCATGCGGATGTTCTAAGCGCCTGCCTGCCTCCCGCTCGCCTCTGCTGCCCACGCACAGCCGCGCCCGGAGCCCTGCCCGCCCCGCACCGCCTCATTTGCGGGTTTCGGACACGGCTCCCGGGGTCCTCCGGCCGCGCATCCCCCGCGGAAACTGCGCACGGGAAGGGTCCCCCAAAGAGCCCCCGGCCCTCGCAGCCCCACAGCGCGCTCTGCCGCAGCGCGGGCGCGGCCGGGAGCCGCCGAGCCCAGGTGTGCCCGCTCCGCACCCGCGCAAGGGCTGCGCCTCCGAGCAGCGCTCTGCGGCGGGGAGCCCCACGTTTCTCCTTTAAACGCCTTTCCTAAGGAAAAATAAATCTATAAAAACGCCGAATGGCCCGGCGGCCGGGAGCCGCACGGGGGGTGGGTGCGGGTCCCGCTCCGCGCTCCGCACCGCGGGTGCGGGCACCGGCACGGTCGGGAGAGCCCGGGCAGGGACGGGCCCCGCAGGTAAGGGCGAGGCCAGGGCGGCCCCGGCTCCTGGGGTGGACATCGGGCACAACAAAATGCCAAAAGAAAACCCCGCAACCGAACAACAAAAAAACACCGAAGCTGGGGTGGGGGGAAGCGAGGGCTCCGCTCTATCTTTCTAGTGTCCTTCATAGACTGTTTTCTTCTCTTAAAACTGACATGTCTAATTGGCAAGCGGTGCCATATCGTGTCCAGAGGTCTCCTGTGGAACATTTCTACAGCTGTCTCCTTCAACTAGACGCTTATTCATGTCGCCTTAATGAGAAACAAAACGATCTCTAATGAGCAATTACATAGCGACAGAATTGTTCCCATAACAAATTCTTGCGTGTGACAGAAACATCCTTTGTACCAGATATTCCGCACACTGTTACCGATTTTTTTTTCCTTGCGGGGTGAAAACAAAAAGCAGGTTGTTGTATATAGACACCTCTTCTAAAGGAATGACCAGAGCCAGGGAGAGCCGAGCCTCAACAGAGCCCGCATTCAAAAAGAAGCCATTAACCATCTTAAGTATGTAACGTAACATCCCATTATCCTTCATATTATCCCCTTGTCATTCCTACAACAAATACCTATTAATCTTCAGGATAAACAGTTTCCTATATTTACAAAGTTGTTTCGGGTCCATTGAGGAGGAATTACAATCAGCCCTACGGAGATAGCTCCCGATGGCCCCGGCTTTGGGGAGAGACCCCGGCGCGGGGAGGCGGCCCGGGCAGGGAGCGATTGGCGAGGTTATTACCGGGCCATGGGCGAGGTCCAGGCTCAGCCCCGCATCCCGCCCGGCTGCCGGCACCGCGGCTTTGCCAGCGGATGCTGCTGCGCTCCCCTGCCCACCGATGGACGCCCACCGTGCCGCCGGCCCCGCTGCCACCTGCCCGCAGCCCCCCGCGGCCGGGGAAGGGGCAAGGCGGACCCATCTCCGGCCGAACCGAGCCGAACCGAGCCGATCCGGGCTGGGGAGCGGCCGCCGCGCTGTGCCTTACCTTGCGCGGGCTGCCCGGGTACCGAGGTGCCGGGATACCAGCCGGGCCGGGTGCCCCAGGTCCCCGTCTGCCCGTTCAGCATCCTTAGCTTGTCGTACATCCCGTCGGCACCCATCTGTTGCTTTTCGCTAGCCAGGTTGCGTAGGACTCTGTTTATCGACGACACCTGGAAGGCAAAGGACAGGAAAGGCAATGGTAGTGCGGTAGCGCGCTCCCCGCCAGGCACCCGCGCAACCCCCGCGTCCCCCCGCGCAGCGGGCGGCCCGACCTGGGCGCAAGTCAGGGCTTCCCTGAGCCGTCCCTGCCGCCCCGACTCGCTCACTGCTGCTGGTGGTGGTGCAAACAAACAAACAAACCACGGGGGAGGGGGGGGAAGAAGGGAAAAAAAAAAAAAAAGCAAAGGGAAAAAAAAAGCGCCCCAAACCCAACCCTGCAAAACCAGAGTGATGGCTCCGACTGATGCTTGCAGTCCTGAGGCGCCAGGCGCAGGGGTGACCCGCATATTGGTTTTTTTATTTTTTTTTTCCCCTCCTTAAAGGCATTTGTCAGATTCTGTATGAAAAAATGCGTCTGACCCTGCCACATGCAAATGATGTGAACCTGCTATCCTCTCTTCTGATACCAAAACAAAGGAAGCAGAGGCTCGCTACGGCTACCCAGCATTGTACACGGCACACAGGAAGGTTTTTTTCATGAACTTACACTGGGTATATTATCGTTGGTACAGACCCCCTCTGATAGTAATCTGTCTCGAATCTCCCACGCAAAGATGGAGGGGCACTCTCGTTTATACTGCGCTATTTTGCTTACAACTTCTGGAGTCGCTACTCTCGGTTTACTACCTCCGATTGCCCTGGGTCTGATGGAGCCAGTTTCGTAATACCTGCCCAAAATTTTACTCACACATCCATTCGACACCTGGATAGGGAAGCGGACAGAAAATCACATTATTAATAATTTCAAGACAAAAATAAAATTGTTTAAGTATGCATTAAACAATGACAAGCTTACGTTTTGATTGTCCAGCACTTGGACTTTTGCATCTGCATGGGTCTATAACACAAAAATATACCTTAAATGGTATGAGAACTTACTTAGAGAGTCTTTTTTTTTTTTTTCTTAAAAAAAAAAATTACATTCGTGGCCCTACCCTCTACAAAAGTGATACTTTAAAAACATTTGGAAGGAAAAAAAATCATCTGGTCAAAACGTAATTCTCTTAGCATCAAGGTTAAAATACGCCTTAAATGCGAACAATAGGTAAACCAGACTAGTCTCCATCCTTCTCACTGCTCTTAGCCAAAGGACTTGAGGGGGAAGGGGTGAGTGAAGGGATTTCAAGACCTATATTTACAAAATACCCCTGAACTGCGCCAGATTGCGGGAATGTCCGTAAGGACAGATTCCGGGCTAAAACGGCGTGGCTTTGAGGGGGGTTCTTCTATCTCTCTCTTTTTTTTTTTTTTCGCTTTTTTTTTTTTTTAGGTATTGTTTTGCTTTTTGGAAGAAAAAAAAAAGGTAAAAATTAAAAAAAAAAAACCAACAAAACCAGTAAGCCACGCCAAATGCATACAGATATCACAAAATCATAAGTAAATACGGGGGGTACGGAGGGAAGGAGAGGAAACTGAAATTATGCCGAGCCGTATAATTCAGTTTATTACAGCGAACTAACTGTAAGGACAGTGCAGGTTGTCACCGGATGGAAATAAGGGGGAAGGAAAAGCGAAAAAATTGCAATATTTGAAAAGGCATATATATATCTATATATATACGCATCGAAAGGTCTATTTGCAGCAAGAACCGAGCGGATGGATCGTTTTATTAGGCTGGAAGGCGGGTGGTGGTGGTGGTGGGTGGGTGTGGGGGGTCGCATGAGCGCCCGGCGGTGACACAGCGGCGCTGGAGCGGAGCGGACGGAGCGGTGGGAGGACGGGGGGCGCCGCCGCCTTCACCTGCAGGATCCGGGAGATGTCGCAGGGCCGGGCGCCGCTGTGAGCGAGTTCCACGATCTTCTGCCGCGTGGAGTCGGGCAGCGGCCTCCCGTTGACGAACACCCCGCCGAGCTGGTTCACGCCGCTGTGACCTGCGGGAAGCACAGCGCGCACCATAGCACCCTCCGCTCCCCGCGGCCGAGCCGCGCAGCCCCCGCCGCGGCACCGAGCGCGTCCCTCCCCGCCGCTGCCCAGCCGCCATCCTCGCCCCCTGCTCGCCGGGAGCCGCCGCGCCTCCGAAAACGCGTCCAAGGCGCGCTCCCCGTCTGCGGAACCCGCCGCAGCCACAAACCCCGAAACCCAGCCCGAAAGCCCAGAAATATTCCTGGCCCGATCGCCTTGGGTTGCT
>JAWWEY010000273.1:1924396-1953040 GCA_035582745.1 Loriotus luctuosus
CAAGGGAGGGGAGGGGAGAGGAAAAAAAAAAAAAAAAAAAAGAGGGGAAAAAAAATAAAAAGGCGCCTCACGCGAGGGATGTCTGAGAAATCCCTAAAACCTTTGCTTTTCCGGATGCACAACTTATTAATGGGTTTAAGGGTGGGATGATAAAGAGGTCCTGGAGCCGCGCGTCCCCTGTCAGGTTCCAGGGGAGCTCCGCGGTGGGGGCCGCGCTCCGCGCAAGGGCCGCGCAGCTCGACCTGCGCCCCTCGCCGCCGCTACGCGCGCAGAACGAGAGGGCCCGCGGGAAGATCCGCGTCCCGAGGAGACGAGGCCTACCCCGGACCGGCCGGGACCTCCCGGCAGCCCCTCCGAGCCCCGCGCAGCCCCTTCCTCCGGGGCGCAGAGAGCGGCCGCCTCTCCCGGCCGCCACTCCCGGTTCGGTGCCCGCGCTCTCCCGCCCTGTGCCAGCGCTGTCCCCTCTGAGAAGCGCACAGGCCTGCCCACGAGGCCATAAACAACAACAGCAACCCCAACAACAACAACACCACAAACACCCCCTCCCCAAAAAAAAAATTAACAAGCCACAGAGACATCGGGAAGCGAACAACCCCCAGGGTGGCGTGGAGCCGCACCTAACGCGGAGCGGCTTTTTGCTGCCCAGCTGCCAGGGCAGCCAAGGTAGGGATGCAGGCAGGTGCTGGGCCTGGCGCAATGAGCCCAGAGCCGTGACAGCGCTGCCGGGCCCGTCCCGGGGGTGCCCGCGGCCCGACGGGGCGGGCGGCGCTGGCGGCCGTGCGCGCAGGGCCCCGCTGCCCGCGGAGCCGCCTCCCGAGCCGGCCCGGCCGGAGCCCTCCGCTGCCCGGAGTCACTTACTGTTCTGCATGGTGGGCCGAGAGAGCGGTATCCCACGGGGGTCGCCTATAGCAGTCTAGCAGTGACAAAATAGGCGTTAATCAGGGCAGGCAATGCGCACGGTTAAGCTGATATCTCACCGGCTAACTTTGTTATCCTTAGGCATGTTCCCCCCCGCCCCCCACCCCCGGTTCGTTGAAGGATTTGGGGGCTTTAATGCCTCAAGGTAAAAAAAAAAAAAAAGTAAAAAAGTTCATGTTTATCCCTAACTCGCAGGGGTAAAAATATTAAGAAAAGCAGCCCGCCAAGTGGTTTCTCGTTTTAATTGCATGCAGGTGGCGTATTGGCTCGTCGTTAGTGCTCTTCGCTGAGGTGGTGTATTAAGTGGAGCGACAACAATCACAAAGAGAGTCCGAAGTCATGTTTTTAAACTTGCCTGAAAGCGGGGTGGACTGTCCTCTCATACAATTTAGGGACTCGCACATCTGCGTGTCACTATTAAAGTCTTCCCTCTAGGACAAAGCAGAAGAAGTACATTAAGGAGCGTGCAGCGGCGCCGGGAAGGTGCGCGGGGCGGCGGGACGCGGCCCGGGCCGGGCGGCGCTGCGCGGGCGCTGCGCGGGCACCGGCGGCGGGGGGAACCTTCCGCCGTGCTGGGAGCGGGGCTTCATTTTTACCTCCGGGTATTTCCTCGAGTTTGGTTGGTTTTTTGGGTTGTTTTGGTTTTTTTTTGTTTGTTTTTTTTTTATTATTATTATTATTATCATTTTTTTCTCTCCCCCTTTCCGCGCGGCGTTCGCAACTTTTTCTCCCCCAAACTCCCCGTCTTGTGATTAACTTCTTTTTTGGTCTTTAGATCTTCCCCTTTTTCACTGTACTGTGACACACGCTGTCTACCTCGCCTCACTGCTTTAAAAAGTAAGAACAGGAGGGGGTGAGAACTGTTAAACAAAGCCTACAGAAAGCGAACAATGGCCTCCATTCTGCTCCTCTACCCAAACCCCGAGTGCAGAAACCCAGGCTCCTTAACCGGCCGCGCAGCTTCCCAACTCAACGGACCAACAACCCTCCAACTTACAAAGAGCAGAGAAACAAGCCCCTTCTCCCTTCATTAGTGCCTGCCTTGACCCAGCGCCTGGACAGTCCCCAGCGCCTTCCCCCTCACCCCCCCGCTCCCTCCCTCCTTCCACTACTCCCTCTCTCCTCCTCTCGCCACCTTCCTTCCTTCCTTCCTTCCCTCCCTCCCTCCTTCCTTCCTTCCCTCTCCCACCCCCGCCAACCCCCGGCCCACTTATTTATTTATTTATGCGTCCCCGTGTATTTATTTGAAATCGTCGCGGGTGAAAATGGAAAAGTAATTTCTCGTTATAAATATCTGGCGGTAATTGTGTTACTGGTGCGAGTTGTTAGGGGTTGTAAAAAGATACAACAGCTCAGTGGGGTGCTCAATTGGGGAGGGACAATTACAATAAAGAGCCCATTCAAGGGGGTTGCTAAAAAAAAGGAGGTAAAATAATGAAATAGTCGCAGCCTTCATTTTCTCTCCCTTTTTTTTCGCCTAAAAATACTCATTCTCTTTCTTTTGCGCCTATAATGAATATTAATTTTACTCTTCCTGCATATGATGGAGAAATCAAAGAGGCACGTTTCCCCATTCAGGACTAGCCACGGTATAATTTATTAAGTAGCTTTTAGTAATCTCAAATCCATAAAAATAAACATCAAACAAGTACTTTCTCGCAGCGTGAAGACTTTAGCTGGTAAATATTTACTGCTCTTTGGAGAGCTACCTGATTAGCAGCAGAGCAAGCCACACTGTACTCCAGAGGAGACGTGGGGATATCTCCTGCAGCCTTGCTGAACGTGGAGCCATCCCTTTAACACACCGAACACGTCTGCACGGGCACACACCGAACGGCGAGCCCACCGCTCCACACACCATTTCCTCCCGTGTTTCACGCACAAACCACGAACGCGGGGCCTACGGGGCCAAAGGAGCCATCCCAAAAGGCACCGGCAAAACTTGCGGCCCTCAGCCCTGCCCGCACGCACCTCGCAAATGACACCGAGCGGGTTTCAAAGCAAAGAACCGGGGCGAGGTGGGGGGAGAAAGAGAGGGGGAAAAAAAAAATTAAAAAGCCGCGAAACAAAACAAACCCAAACACAGCCGAAAGCGGTTTAGAATAGAGGGCGAGGGTAACCGCAGCAAGGTAAGAGGGGCGAGGAGCTGCGGGTGTGCTCAGAGCTCGCCACCGCCTCCAGCCAGCCAGAGGCCCCGGGCAGGCCCCGCACGGGCAGCGAGGAACCGGCTCCTCCTGCCGCGCCCCCGGAGCCCTCCGAGAGCCGGGATGCAATTTGCCGTGTCCTAATAGGCCGGGCCTAATCCGCAACTCGGGGTTTAATCTCGAAATCTTCACATAATCTCATGGCAGAGAGCATTTTTTCCCCCTCTCCCGGTGAAACCGTGTTCAGGCGTTAAGAGCAAAGTTTCGCCTTCCCGGGGCAAACGCGAAAAAGATAAAAACGAATCGGTTTGCGGTGAGTTGCTGGTGAAGGTCAGCAGCTATAAACATTTATTGTCAAGGGCCACTTTTATTATTTTATGCCCCTAAAATGGGGAAGATGCACTCACTTTTCTTGTCTAGTACGTTGTTATCGTTTTCCAAAACAGCCTCTGCCAGGTACATTGAATCATTCGACAAAGTTTGTTTCTAAACTTTCCAGAAATTATTCCTGCTCTGGGTGCCCATGTAACTCCTCCGTGCAAAGCGTTACAAGGTTAAATTCAAACTCAGATTTTTTTTTTTTTTTTTTGCAATTGCACTTGCGAAGGAAAATGGAATCAAGTTTATTGTTGCACTTCGCTGGAGCGATTTTTTTTTTCTTGCATGGCAAACAGTTTATAACTTCTTAAAAATTAAAAAAAAAAAGCTTTGCTGTAGTGAGGGATTGGATCAAAGGGGGGTTTGTAGAAATAAAAGAGGTTAAGGAGTTTTTTAATTTAAAAAAATAAAAAAATTTAAGCATTTGGATTTAAAAAGGGTGCAAAAAAAATTCCCCAAAGCCGGAGCAGGGCGAGCCCCGGTGCGGAGCAGGGACGGCCCGCCGCGCTCGGCTCGGTGCGGGCCGCTCCGCGCCCCCGGCGCTGCTCCCGCGCCGCAGCTGGGAAAGTTGCCGGCGCTGGGGACAAGTTGGGAAGATCCGCGGGTGGCTGATTAAAGCTGACAGCCCTTCAGCTCCGCTCAGCTCCCCGCCTGTACCGCGCCTGGGAGCTGACTTGGCCTAGGATATGGGTCCTTTTTTTAATTTTTTTTTTTCCTCCCCACGCAACTCTCCCGGCCGCTCTCCCTCTGTTTTTCTCTACCGTCTGGAGCGAGCCTTCCCTAAAGCAGAGCGCAGAACACAAAGCAGAAGTCGGGGACGGGGCCGCCCCGGGGGCAGCGAGGCGCCGCTTCCCTCCCTCCTCTCTCTCTCTCCCTCTCCCTCCCACGCTGCGTGGCGTGGGGCCGGAGCCCAGCCCGGCTCCCGACGAGCCGGGCACCGGCAGCACCGGCACCGCACACACCGGCGCTGCTGGTTTCCCTGAGCAGCAAACGCTGCGTGGGAATGAATTACTGCTGCTGGTGTTGGCATTGGTTTCCCGAGTCAGATGCTTTAGCTTTTCCAGAGGACACGGGCTTATGTGAAAGGCAGAAAGTTTGTGAGCTCCTGGGCTGGAAAGTTCCCTGGGAAGCTCTCCGGAATGCAAATGGGAATATGAGAGAGAGAGAGAGAGGAGGGGTGAGAGAGAGAGCCCTGCCTAAATATTAAAATGCGAGGAGGGAGAAGTTGGGAGAATAAATGAACACTCACCTTTATGAGGCATCCTGTCTTGTTGTCAAAGCTCCTGTCAATAGTTTAAGAGCGCACTGATTTGAAATGATGGTGCTTTAAAAAGAGTTGCCAGCAAAATAGTTTTTCTCCACTGAAGCTGCTGGTTGTGTGATCTTGAATTCCTGGGAAGGAGACAGAGATTGACAATAAAATGGGCTGTCAGTGACTGGAGAGCGAGAGATAAAAGAGTGTGTGAGTGAAGTGGGGAGAGAGAGGCAGAGCACACCTATGCTGATTGGTGATGGTTCAAGTGTATTAATGTGCGTGTGCCTTGGTCTCTGCCTCGCCTCCACTGCTCTTCACTGGCCCATTAGTGAAGCCTGACCTCTGTCATCATCTTCCAGCAAAACACTTCCTCCCTGCGCCGGGACCCGAGCGGGAAATGCGGCGGAGCCGGGGCCGGCGGTTCAAACCCACTAATCACTCGGCACCGTGCAAACGCCGCCCGCCCGCTCCCACCCGAATATCGCCGTATGCAAAGCGCCGCCAGCGCCTCCCCGCCGCCCATTGGCCGCCGCCGCCCGCCCCGGCCCAATTGGCCCAGGCGTTTGAATATGAATGCGCAGGGCCCGGCGCCGCCGCCGCCGCCCGCAGCCCGCGCCGGCCCCGCTCCGCTCCCGCGCCGCTCCCCGCTCCCGCCCGGCCGCGCTCCGCTCCGTTCCACCGGCCCCGCTCCGTTCCTCTCCGTTCCACCGGCCCCGCTCGGCCCCGCTCCGCTCCACCGGCCCCGCTCCGTTCCGCTCCCAGCCGCGTCCTCAGGTCGGGCTGGGGGATGGGGCCGCGGTGCTGATGGCGGAGGAGGCGGTGGGGAGGGAAGGGGGTGGGTGGGGGGGAGACGAGAGATCAATTTGCATTTAAACAGTTCGCTCCAGTCCGACAATGGGAGATAAAGGGGGGAATAACACTGGAATGGTGAAGATATAAATATCCGGGGGACGGGCGGAGGTGCGCGGGGCTGCCCGAGGCCGCGGCGCTCCTTCCCCGCTGCCGGCGCTGCGAGAGGGAGGCTCAGCCCGGCCGGGAAAGAGCAGAGCAAATACACCATTTACTTTGTGTATTGAGGGCTCTTGTGAAAGGCCCTGAAGAGTCCTTTACCAAACACTCACCAACTTCTCCCACGTGCCATTTGTTGACTAAGGGCTGCCGGGCTGATTTTTTTTTTTTTTTTTTTTTTAAAGAAAGATCCCACGGCGGAGTTGGAGAAGGGCAGAGCCGGGCGCTGGGCAGTGCTGCCGCTTTGTGCCCGTCCGAAGAGGCTCCCCCCTCCTTCCCTCTCCTTTTGCAAGGGAACCCCCTTCACTGGCTGCCAGAAACTCGAGGGGGAAAGTAAGTAAATGACTTTGCTGCTCTGACCACACACCACAAGTACATTTGTTGAATGCCGGACTATTAAGACACACCTCAGTAAACTCCAAAGCAACCCCTCAGCGCATGCATTTAAGGTTACACTGGGAGCACCAGTCCGAGCTCAGGGTGTCCCAATCGGTTATGGCGAGTGGGCCGGGGGGAGGGGGAAGGGGGGTCTGCATCGGCAAAAACAATAAAAAAAAGAAAAGGAAAAAAAAAAAGGCTCGGGGAAAAGAAAGGGAAGAAGGAGAAGAGACAGGAAAAAGAAATTCCAAGAGCCACCGCGGAAAGTGGAGAGTATGAACGCGCAAAGCATAAAATGAAGTCGTAGCCGCATACACTTGACTTCTCTTGACATGTGAAAAGTGCTAAAAGTCAAAGCTCATCAATAAAGTATCTTGAAATTGAATAAGAGCCCTGACAACCATTGCATTCTTAAATAAAGTACAATGAGGAGACAAACGACTCTGCCAAGGAGTTTGCATGTGAGTGAAAGGGCGCCTCAATGGGAGCGGGATAATGGGCTGCTCGGCCGTCATGCACTGTCATCCCCTGTCCCGCCGAGAAGCTGCCACCGCTCCCTAATAGCACAAAATGGGCTCTTAAGAGACTGCTGCCCGTCCCTGCGCCGCTGCCTTCCCTTCCCTGCCCCCGGCGCCGGGGTGCCCACCGCGCTGGGGAGGCCGGCCTGCGGTGGGCACCGACCCCGGCCCTTTCTCCATCCCGGCCTGCGGTGGGCACCGACCCCGGCCCTTTCTCCATCCCGGGTTGCGGTGGGCACCGACCCCGGCCCTTTCTCCATCCCGGGCTGCGGTGGGCACCGACCCCCGGCCCTTTCTCCATCATGGGCGGCCCAAGCCAAGCCTTCCCTCGGAGGATGCAGGAAGGGAGAGCGGCCGCCCTCCCGGCCCAGGGTGCAGCCGGCTCCACCTGCAGCAGCGAGGGGCTCTGCCGCCCTGCTCAGGCCTAGGGCAGCCTGCGGGGTTTGTCTCCTTTCGAGTTCGGCCCCGAGCCGCGCGTTTTTATAGCGATGGAGCCGAATATCGCGATGGACGCACAGCAGCGCTTGGGTGTGACGGGTTCCCCCCCTGAAGGTAAGGGCAGCCCGAGGGGGGCTCTGCCAACAGCAAGCATCCCCCTCAGCCGGCAGCCCCCAGCTCCTCTCCTCTTCCCCAAAACTTCCCCAAGTAACATCCGCCACCAAGTTACCCTGCCCGCGGCCGGACATCCTTCCAGGGGCGCCGAGGAACAAACTCAGAGAGGCGAAAGAGAAGAGGAGCAAAGTCCAGAGTGAAGTACGAACCTGCGCCCCGTGTGCCTGCCCTCCAGGGTGGGTGGGTGAGTCCCGGCCAGCCGTCCCGGTCCCCTCCTAGTTGCCGCTGGCCGAGGCCGGGCGTCCCGCCGCACGCATCCTGCGGGCGAGAGAAAGAGGCTGCGGTTTGTCAGCTCACACCAATCTCGGAGGATCCAAAGGGATGTTAAAAGCTGGGATCTAGTCCTTTTTCTGGAGTGAAGTCAGTCGTGTCCGTGGCTTTTGATTTTTTTTTTTATCCTCCTCTTTCTGTTGTTGTTGTAGGGCTTTTTTTCCCTGTTGCACTCCCTCTCTAGCAAATAAGATATTTTTTTTTACTCTTGTCCACAGGGTGTTAAAGAGGGAAAAGAGAAAAACCACTTTGTCCGAAATTGCAGGCAAATATCATTTTTACAAGCTCTCAATTAGCCATCCCTTGGATTAGCACCTTCTTACGCCTCCTCGCCAGAATAAAGCAGCCGTAATCTTGTTGCTATTTCCCCCTCGGGCGCCGCGAGCTTTGTGTTCCCTCCTCCCCAAAAAAACTTTTAACGCCCCCACCCATCCGAAAAAAAAAAAAAAGAAAGAAAGAAAGAAAAAAAAAGAAAAAAAAAGAAAAGAAAAATCCCTCCCTGTGCGGGGAGGGGAGGGCAGGGGTGAGGCGGTGACGTCACGGCGGGGTGCGGGGTGGGGGGAGCCCCGAGCCAAAGTTGGGAGCAGCGAAGAGCAGCGGGCCGGGCCGGGCCGGGCCGAGCCGAGCTGAGCTGAACCGAGCCGGGCTGAGCCGAGCCGAGCCGGGCTGAGCTGGCAGCGGGGCCGCCCGCCCGCCCCGTCGCGTCCCGCCGTGCCGGGGCTGTCCCGGCGCGGAGCCCCACAGGCCGGGGCCGCCATTTTACCTCCGCCCGCCGCGGAGGGGCCGTGAGGGAGCGGCCCCGCTCCCGCTCCCGGCCCGGCCCCGGTCCTGCCGGCGCTGCCGTGCCTGGATACCTCCCAAGGAAACGCTGCGCTTTTTCTTTCTCCTCTTTCCATCCAGCAGATTGCCACTCGCCGCTCTCCCTCCCTGCCCGGCCGGCCTGCTTTTCCTTTTTCTTATTTTTCTTTTCTTCCTTTTCTCTATTTTTTTTCGCCTTTCTTTTTCTTTCTTTTTCCTTTTTTTTTTTTTTTCTAAGTGAATTTTCCACTTCTAAAATGACTCCGCTGGCCTTTGTAACGGGGGGACAGGAGCAGCAGCGCTGTGAGGTGCTCGGCGTTCCCCTCGCCCCAAAGCCCTGCCCTCCTGCAGGCGCAGACCGCCCCCCCTTTTCCTTTTTCCCCTTTTCCCCTTTTCCCTTTTCCTTTTTCCCCTTTTCCCTCTTTTCCCCTTTTCCGGGGGGAGGGTTTTGCCGTGGGACCCCGCGGCCCCGGCCCTGGCTCTCGGCACGGACTTAGGCACTCTTTGAAGATTTCTACTTTAAAATCCGCACGGGATTAATGTAACTAGCATTTTTCTGCATCTGATTTGGTTTGGGGTTTTTTTTTTTCCTCCCTCCACTTCTTTTTTTCTTTTTTTCCTTAACTATTCCAAAAAAAAAGGAAAAAATGGGCGTAATATAAAAATGGTTTAAAAACCAAAGGTAAGTAACTATTATACGTGGCAAGACGCGCCTTTTTGTTTGTTTTTTCCTAATTAAAATAATTTTCACTTTTAAAATATAATCTCGCGCCTGGCTACTGATTTATATCAAACAGCAGCGTCCGCTTCCCTTTCGTATTTTGTTAGGTGCCGAAAGCAGAAAGTGCTGAGTTAGAAACTCCAGTATCGTCTCGTTGTATTAATATCTGGGCTGCAAACTACCTTTTTTAATACCCAGAAAAATGCTTAAAGTCCTCTTGTCCAGTTCGGTCTAAAACTGAAGAGATACACAAATCCTGACGTCTTAGACTACAATGCTTTTGCCTCCAGGACACTTAATGCCTATTTGTATATGTAGAGACGGTGTTTGAAACCTATAATGCGCAGGACACTGAGTTAAGTGGAGCTTTTCTAGTTTATAAACAATCCGCAAAAAGTTTGGAATCGATTTAACCTCTTTTATGTTGGCCTTTTGCACGAGGCACAGCTCCGCACGGCAGGATAAAAAAAAAAAAAAAAAGAAAAAAAATGAAAAGCCTTTCTGGACCTCGCCGAAGTCGCTCTGAAACTGGAAGACGGACACACATCTCTCCGTACGAGATAGCCTTTGATTATAAATATGGGAAAAGTGTCATACAACCAGACCCGCTCGAAAAGCCTTCAGAAAAGAACGGGGGGGGTGAAAGCTTAGCGCATCCTGACGGGCTTTTTAAACGCTATTGATTGGGACAAGCTGTTCAAAACCCCAGTAACAGTTAATCTGCCTGTTAATCAAGCCACTAAGGAGCTCAATGCGAGTTTTATTAGCAACCGGAGAACACAGGCAGCAGAAAGGATCAAAAGCCTACACCCCTGATATTTGTAAAACCGGCCTTTCCCAAAAATATATTTTCAATTACACAGTAATTCGGGGCTTATCAGGGCTCGCTCGCAGCCCCACGCAGATGGCTCCGCAGGCGCTGCCAAAGGCACGAAAGCGAAGGGAGCAGCAGCGCGCTGGGTGCGGGGTTCAAGGGAAAGCCTTGAGGAGGGGTCCCGCTCTCGCCCCTCTCCCATCCCGGGCCCTCCCGGCCTCCCGAAATAGCAGCGAAACCTCCGCTCGGCAAACCACGAGAAACCGATGGAGAAACTCCTCGCGTTCACGTCAATTGTGTTATTAGGCTGAGGGGATCGAGGGTTCTTTTTCTTTCAGCTGGCGTATTTGATTTATTGCGGGCAAGTTTGCAGGGCATATTTCCCTCTGCCCATCCTTTTGGTAGAACCTCTTATTTAATGGTTAAAAAAAGTTTAAATAGCGAGATTCGTAGTTCGGAGAGCCTGAAAGTTGGATTTCAATTAATTTAATGGCCAGAAATACTGTTATATCGGCTAAAATCAACATTTGATCTGGTCATTTTTTAAAATGCAATCCGATTCCTTTATATGTCAGCGAGATATGCATATAAAAGACTATCTGGTCAGAGGTAATTATGTCACAGCTTTTTCTCGGCATGACAGCTGGATAAACACCATCTCCAATAAACATCTCTAATTAGGGAGGAGGATCTGAGATAGATGGTGTTTGATTTATTACTGAAGGAGAATGTCCATTTACCGGTATATTATAGTGAAGCATCACAGGGAGCGTTCCCGCTAACGCACCACAAGGAGTATTTGGAGATGCTCAAAGACAGGTAAGAGGTTATTTTGTTTAGCGTTATTTCGCAGGAAGAACGGCCTTCCTAGGGTACCTCTCTTTCCCACCGACGCCCTGATTTAGCAGACGCACCCAGGGCTGGCAAGCCAAGCCTGAGTTTGGGCGCCGAGGGGCGATCGCCTCTGGGCGGCCGGAGCGGGGCAACCGAGCGTCTCCGGTGACCGGCGAGCCGCCGGCGTTTGGCGGCGAAAAGCGGCTGGGACGCGGCCCCCGACGGCAGCTCCGAGGCTCACGGACCCACCCGCGGCTGTTCCCTCACCCCTCGGCGGGGCCGTGGGGCCGGGCCCTCCGTGCGCCGCTCCCGTCCCGTCCGGGGGCGCGGTAACCCGCGGCTGCCCCCGCCACCCGAGACGGGTCACGGCGAGCGAGCGGGGCGGGGGGAAGGGGAGGGGGAGCTTTGGGAAGCGGCTCCAGCGCCGGCCGCCCCCTCGGCCCCGGGGCGCCCCCTCCGACGGGCGGGCAGCGGCCGGAGCCGCTCCCTCCCACCCCCCACCGGTTGTGCGGGGTCCGGCCCGCTCCCCTCGCCTTCCCCTCGCGGGGAGGGGGTGCCGGGCACCCCGACCCCTCCCGCGGTGGCCGGGGCGAGCGGCCGGGGCCGTGCGGGCTCGTTACCTGTCAGCGGGAGCGGAGGCTCCGGGCGCGGCGCTCGGTCCCGCGGCCGGGAGGGAGGAGGTACCTGGCGGCTCCGGCGGCCAATTTCCACGCGAGAACCTGCCACACAGTTTAAATGTCAATGACAGCAAAAGAGGGGTGCTGCCTTTGCACTAACTTTCCCTTAATATCCACGCCAGCGCCTCCCCCATTGGCTGGGCCGCCCCGGTGACGTCAGGCGGACAGTAGTTAGCTAATGAGACATTTTAGGCGACACGAGAGCCGGCCCGGACACCGCCCGCCCCGTCGGCGGGCACGGCTCGGCACGGCCCGGCCCGGCCCGGCCCCGCCCCACCCGGGGCTCGGCCGCGGGACGGGGCTCCCTTGCACCGGGGCACCCTCGGGGTCGCTGCATCTTCCCGCTGCCTCCCGGCCCGACGGCTCGCCCCAGCCCAGCCCTGCCGGCAGCCGGGACTATCCCAGGCCGAGCTTTAGGCTGAGCTTTGGCTGTTTCCCCTCTGAAACGCGCTCCGCACCAAGGACGCTCTCGCCCCCTAAACCTGGCGCAGCCCTGTGGCTCCTCGGGGGCGCCGTGGCCCCCGAGCGCTCAGCTCTGCCCTGCGGCACTGGGGTGCTGCCGGCCGGACGGACGGACGGACGGACGGCCGCGGAGCCGCATCCTGCCCTTGCCCTGGCACCTCGGCGGGCTCCCCGTGCGCGCCCGCTGCCATTAGCGCGGGAGGGAGCGGCCCTTATTTGCACACACTTGTCAGGGTAAATAATTCATCGGCAAAGAGCCCCGCCGGCCGCCGATAGTTTTATTGAGCTGCACTTAAATGTTTCATGAACCTGCCCCGCCTGGGCTGGGCTCCATTAGGAGGAGGCTGTGCCGGGGGTGCGGGCACAGCGCTGTGCGGGGCTCTGCTCCGCTTCTGCGGGCCGGGGACCCACCCGGGCAGGGATCCTGTCCCTCAGGCGGCCGCGCAAGTCCCGCGGTGTTGGCAGGTAGCGACGGCCCCGGGGGCGCTGCCAGGAAGGGGTTTCGCGGCGCCTTTGGAGCCGCTGCCATTAAGGGGCTTGCGGCTCCCTGCAACCCGGCAGGGTCCTCCAGGGAAGCGTTGGAAACACCACGGCTCCCGCCTGCTTATCTGGCTGTCAATAAAAGGAGATGGCTCCTAACGCAGGGCCAGGTGCTGCCTCCCCTGCTCTCCAGCGCGCCGCTCTCCAGAAACTGCTCAGGCGTGAAGCCAAGTCTGCTTGGCCAGGCCTCGGCGGAGGCAGGCAAACAGCCCCTCGCCAGCGCCAGAGCGCTCTGTTTGCCTTTTTATCTCCTAAAAAAAAAAAAAAATAGAGACAGAAAAAGGGAAGCGAGGCAGGAAGGTGGGGGAGTGCTGGGAGCAGAGTCCGCGTTTGGTCGAGAGGTCGCCTAAAAAGAAGAAAAAAATAAAGGATAATAATAAAGGATGGGGGGAAAAGCCCTGCAAAGGCTGCGGGGGGAGGCGGGCGGGAGCCCGGGGTCAGCGCGGAGCGGGCGGGCGGGGGTGTCCGGGGCAGCGGCCGCCCCCCGCACCCCGCGCAGCCGTGCGGAGCCCCCGCGCCCCGCCGCGCAGCCGGGCACGCTCGGCCAGGGAGCGGTGCCGCTGAAACGGGGTGACAAAAAGTGTCGCCCCCGCGCCTCTGCGTGTGTGTGTGTCCCCGCTGATTGCTGCTCCTGTCGCGGTCGGGCCCGCGACCTTTGCTGAGCCGCGGCTCCGCGGAGCAGCGCGGAGGGAAGCGCGGTCGCTGCGGGCGTCGCTGGGCAGGGGATAGGAGCAGGGGCACGGCAACGTGTTACAAATTCATAAGCATTATACATATTTGATTTATACTACGTTCCGAAGTTGTGGGCTTTTTTCTTTTTTCCTTTTCTTCTTTTCTTCTTCTTTTTTTTTTTATTTTTTTTCCCGAGGATGCCCCAAACCCCCGTGTTCACATAGATTGAGCAATTCTCAACACACACTGTAATAATGAGCTTTAATTCTCTATCCAAGCAGAACTTGAGCAATAATAATAAGCACATCAGAACAATTTGTTTACTGTGGCATTGCACAGGCTGCAGGGTCCAAGACTAGCTACAATAAACGGTAAAAACCAAAGGAAAAGCCCTAGAACAGGAAAAATATCGTGATAGAAACGTGGTTTTGGCTTTCAAGGAAAGAGGTACTTGACTAGCATTGTAGCTCGGATATTTTGCCCTTCTCCAAGGTATGTGTTTTTAAATACTTTCTTTTTATTTCCCCCACACGTTTCTTTGCTTGTCTAACATTTCTCTTTTGCCTCCAGGATTGCGTTTAAACCTCCGTGCAGAAATGTAATTTTGCTCTTGTTTTGTATTGTTGGTTGGTTGGTTTTATTTTTGGGGCTTTTTTTTTTTTTTTAATTTTTTTATTATTCCCTCGTCCTGTCGGCTCAGCCCTCTCGCAGTTTGATAGAAACTGAATAGCTCCATCTCTTCGAATAAAAAATACCTGAGTTATCATTGAGATGGCTTTTTGTGCGCTGCCACGTAAAGTTGGGGGAGCTTTGCGGCCGTGGTGCGGCTGGCAGCCTGCGAGGCTCTCCTGCGACCTGGTAAACGGTGGCACCCACCCCGGCCGGGTGAGCCGGCTGGCACGGGCACCCCGGTCTGTGAACCCCCGGAGAGCTCGGAACTTGTTGTAACAAGCGGGATTAACGCGGGTTTGGGGGCTCTCAGTTAAGATGCTGCAAGAAACTTCTGTGAACTGAAGCGTCCTAAAGACAAAATTTAGCAGAAAGATAACATTTCCCCTCGCGAAGAACCCCGCTGTAGCCGGCTGTGTAATAAGATTGTTATTTTCAATGCCGTAACCTCGCTTCTCATCCGAAAAACAGCAACAACAAAAAAATCAAGGTTAAAAAGATGCTTCTTGCTTTAAAAAGGAGAAACGTATAGCTATAAATCATTTCTTTATAGCTTAACTTTGTAGCTGGGTTTTCTCCCCTCTCCCTCTCTTTCCTTTTTTTTCCCCCCGAAGACTCCTAATGCTATTAATTTGTCGAAAACTTTATTCTGGGCTGTCTCGAATTATTTCCCTTCTCTATCCTTTAAAACATTTTCATAATAAGCGTGACTCCGGACAATGTTTGATTTGTTTTTCTCCCCTCATCCCGGTTTAGACTGAGACATTAGCTGAATTCCCTGGGGGTGATTGGATGCAATTCGCTGAAAGTCGACAGGCACGTCCTGGATGTTAGAAATTCACTTTTCCTCAACGTGACAAGGCTGAGTTCGATCTACAATTGTATTTGAAAGGGCAATGAGCGGAAAGATCTCCCATCATTAAAACCTCCCTCTTCTTTAGCAAAATAACAAGATACTTCATTTGCACACAAACACTCAGGGAAAAAAAAGAATCCCCAAACCCCGACCGACCCGCGATAACTCTTTGATAAAACGCTATCTCCGCATAATTTGGGAGGGGGGGACCACATATCAAAAGGTATCGGAGGACCCCCAAAGCGCCCATGTGATCAAGTTGACTTTTTACTTTAAATCTTGAATAAGATGTGAGTTGTAACAAGGGGATTTGCACTTACTCCATGACCCTTGTAATTGGATTAAATATGGACTGAGACGTACAAAAACATACCAAGATTGACACCTGCCAACTGGACTTCCTTATGATTGATTGTGATGCTTCGTGCTGGCAACAATAATGAAATAAATTGTATGGATAAAACAGCACATTTGTCATTTCCGTGCCATAAGAGAGGAAGGCAGCGTGTTAGGCAAGCTGTTATCTGACAGGCACGAACAGCAGACACAACTAAAGAGCTAAACAAGGATTCCAGACATTGACAAGACAAATTATAACTTGTCACAACCTTTTTAAATTCAGAAGTTTTCAATTAACATATATATTGCTGTTACATATAAGATCGGGCGGACTTAAAACACAAACAGGCAGGGACGGAGGGCGGCGGAGGCTGCGGAGCCGCGGCTGCCCCGGCTGCGGAGCCCCGGGAGCCGCCCCGGGAGCCGCCCCTGCCCTCGGGCACGGCTCTGCCGGGGCAGCGGGGCCGAGCCCCGGCGGTTCCGAGCGCGGAGGGGCCGCAGCGCGGGTAGCGCATCCCGCCGAGCCGCTCCGGGCTGCCCGGGGATGGAGCGCCGTCCATCGGGCCGGCATGCAGCGGCGGCAGCGGCGGCGCGTCCTGCAGGGAAGCGCTCGGCATTCCCGGCTCCCGGCGGCCATCCGCGGCGCGGGATGCGTGCGGAGCGGCCGGCCCCTCCGCGCCCCTCCGCGCCCGGCCGTCGGGTGTGCGGGGATCCCCCGCCAACGAGGGGGAAGCGGCCCCCGGCACCCCCCGAGGGCAGGGGTGACCCACACCCGGCACCCAGCCCCCGAGGTGACCGCAGCAGGGCCGGGAACAAAGCTGAGGTCCCGCCGAGGTGGGAAGGGTCCCCTGCGGGATGGTGCTGGGTGAAGGGGCGCACAGGGACTTGGGGCTGGGCTGGCTTTGCCAGCGTGACCCGCTGGGGCACTGCTCGGGTTCGGGCCGTCTGGTGCCCGCCAGGTTATTGCTGGATAAAAAACCAGAGAGGCAGGAGCGGGCTCACCTGAGCACGGCCCCCGCTCCTGTCGTGACCCCCCAAAATGCAAAGGGAACTGCGGAGCATTTCCCCCGTGTCGTGGTGCGCTTTCTCCGAGGAGATGCTGACCTGGCCCGGCCCGGCGAGCATCCCCCGGCTGCCGCTGAAAGCCGTCGGGTCCCACTCGAGGGGCGACTCCGACTCTTAGAGAAATATTTTCCACCCACGTTTCTTTGTTCTGAGCGGGATTTTGCCGGGTCCGAGGTGACCGGCGGTAGAAGGGCAGGGGATGTAGCACCGCGGCTTTCCCGGCCATCGCCGGGCACGGAGAAAAAGGACTTTCCCCCCAAAACCCCGAGTCGCAACTTGGGGAAAAAATAACTACTATTCCAAGGCGACCTTTCCATTTGCTGTAATTACTGCCAAACTCATTCCTCTAAATTAAATGCTGCAAGTGATTTGAATCCTCGTAACGCAAAACCCAAGTTCCATCGAATTAGTTGTAGCCTGCCTGCTTTCCCCAGTGACTGCATCTATTAACATTATAATCTCAAACACCATTTTTTATGTAACACTATTGTTAGTAAATCAACTCCTCAGGTCCACAGAGACGCTGACCTCTGTCAATTCAGTGAAAGTGTAATTATCTCCCCGAATCTTGGACAGATTTAAGAGATTACATTTCAACTAAATCTATATCAATGCTAATTTTTTTTCCAGACTCCAGGTGCTAGGCACTCCGAAATGGTGTTTCTGCCCAGCAGAATGGGTTACAAAGAGGAGAGGGCTTGCTGTGTAGAGGGCCAAAAGAAATGAAGCCCCACATAAAATTACACCTTTTTTTTTTTTTTTTTTGCTACAAAACCTGGTTCTTGTATGGCAAAGTCAAACAAAGCAGCTATGCTAAATTAGCGTTAAATAAAGGCTAGTTTAATGCTCGGTTACAGTCAACTGGTGTATATTAGATGGCTAATTGTCTATCAAAATTAAAGAGAAAAGAACAAATGATTCCTTATAAGAAGGTGTTAAAAGCTTCGACAAAAGGACATTTCACAAATATAATATCTGCGGATGGCCAATTGTCCTTTTGAAGCTTTTTTAATGTACTGAAGGCCTGGGACTCCCTAGATATGAATAATGGGGAGAAACTCGCCCTTTTATTCCGAGAGAGCCTCTTTTAAACCAGTCACTCTAATAAACCGGCGAGGACAATATTCCGGGAGGAACGGGAACCGCGTTGCTGTGATTTCCGACGGCCACTTAAATAAATAATGCCCCGGCAGTAAAAAGGCATTTAAATGTTATTTGGTTTGCGCTTAAAGAGACCTGAGCGGAGAGCAGCTCGCACTTGCAAATCAACCCCTAGCAGCAGGCAGAAAAGCAGGGATTTGTGGGGCCGTTTGTGGGATGGGGATGGGGATGGGGATGGGAGGGATCCTGCCCCGGCTGCCCCGCGGCCAGGCGAGGTGCGGGGCGTTTATTGCTTTATCCAGGCGAATGGCTCGGGAAATACTGCACGGGGCGGAGAGCGAGACGAGGGGAGAGAGAGCCGCGGAAAACGAGAGGGGAGAAGTGGCCAAGCCAAGCAAGCCAAGCCTCCCGAGTGAAGTTAATCCGAGGGGATGGCGGCGGAGCGGGCTGAGCCTCCGCGGGCGCGGAGCCCCGCGCAGGGAGGGAGCGGCCCCGCGGAGGGAGCGCGGGAGAGCCGCAGTATGCAAAAGAGCCCCGGCTAAATCATGCAAGCAAGAAGGACAAACCGTCTGGAAAATGGACCCAGGGAGCAGCAAGAATGGACTTTTTTTATCTCTGACAACTTGCGTCCTAAAGAAAGTATCTTGAAGATAATTGAAATGATTACAATTCATCGCTGCCTTACTTGGAGTGGGAACGGTCAAATAATGAAATCTTAGTAATACAGCAAAAATTTAATTTCCATTGCACCACTGCTCGAGGTTTTCCTTTTTCTTTTTCTCTCCCCCCCACCCCCAACCCTTTCTTATGCCTAGCGTCCCCTAGAAATTTTGTGCTCGCACATAATTCTGCCCTTTGTTGCATTATTCATATTTTCGGGGTAATTTCCCATCTCCTCCCACCCTTTTCCTTTAGTAACGGTCTCGGGAACTTCCAGATATGGGTGCGGGGAATCTTCTGGAAGGAGCTATCCCGAGAGGCTGGGGAGGAATCCCCAAACTAAGTCCAGCCAGGCCGGGGTGGGCGCTGCAGGCTGAGAGGAGATTTTGGCCAAGTACCCCGTCCCACAACCACCTCCGGCCACGATGAGCAGGGGCTGGGCAGGCACCGTGCTCTGTCTCACCCGGGACAGCAGTGATAATTCAGTTTTGGAAACTGTTCTGGGACCCAGTCCCTGTGCGTTTTAAAAATTATTACTATTATTGTTGTTGTGGTTATATTATTATTACTGTTATGTTATTGTTATTTATTTTGCTAGCATTTTGATATCACGATTATTATTATTGTTATTGCGTTTTCTTGCTATTTTCACCTGAAAAAAAAAATGTTTCCCAGAAGCTGCAGGGTGTCCTAGTGATGCCGGGGGGTTGACCGAGGTGTTTTTTGCCGGAGCTTTTGGCTGGAGGAGGCCACCAGGGCTCATCCTCGCAGGGAAATGGGATGGGGCCAGGGCGCCCCTGTGCCCCAGTGTCCCCCCGGTGTCCCCAGCCCCTGTGGCAGTTGCTGGCCGTGCCTGAGCCCCCTCGCAGCCTCTCACCTCGCAGATTGTGCAGGAGGCAGCCTTGCCTTTTAATCCAAGCTAGGGATGGAGCAGGGTACATCCTCAATGCAACTAACTGTTTCTAAAAAAAAGACCATCTGGTAATTGTCTTCCTTTAGATCTTCCCTTAATTATGCTTTTAATTAAAGATGGTTCAAGGCATTGGACCACATGAAGGGCAGTAATTACAAATTACATTACAAACCCAACAGATGTAGCTCTATCTGCTGGGAAAAAGGTACCGGAATAAAATTTGACTAAACTTTAGGATAAATTAATCCGCTGCCTTGAGAACAGAAGCACATTTTTTATCATGCAGACTCTAGCCAGGATTTAAGTTCTCTGTCATGATTGTTTTCATATTTCTTTGACATCTATTGATTTGGAGGCAGCTGCAAGGCTTTGTCACAAGAGAGAAGAGCAGTCACAATATATTAGCTTGATGGCATAACTCGAATATGAGTAGGAAGGATAGAAACATGACAGGGAGCCACGTGACTGAGTGATGGGTCTCCAACAAAATAAAGAAATTAATTTTTAATAAAAAGCTTTAAAAATACCACAGCTAGTGCAACGGCAGGGGGAACGACAGAACTTGTTAATTATCGAGCTTTGGAGCGTCTGAAATTTACCCCTGAAGACCGAGGGGGGCCGGGCTTTTAATCCCCAGTCAGGACGGGCGAAGTGTCAAGGAGCAGAGCCCCCGTGCCCCGGGCTGGAGCCAGGCCTGGCCTGGGCAGCTCGGGGCACCGCCAGGGCTGGGAATGAGCATCCTGCTCTGCCCGGGCTCTGCTCGGGGCACGGCTCCCAGAGCCAGAGCGGGGCTTATGCAAAGCAATGCAGAGCTGATAGCCTCGGTAATGAGGGAAGGCAGCGCAGGCTCCAAGATTTCCAGGGGGAATATGGCCCTGCTAATCTGTGGTCACCGATGGCTCTGGATGTGCTGCTCAAAATGCATCTGGTGGGGCTGCAGGGGTACAGGAGTAGGAACCCTTAAAATGACCTGGCTGGCACGCTGGGAGGAGATCAAGAGGCTGGGTTTTTCACAAGCCCAGTTCTGGTTCAGTGGATAAAGACATCACTGATGATCAAGAGGCTGTTTTTAAGTCTACATCTAGTTCAAAGGATGCGCCTCTCTTGCATTTTGCCAAAATCCTGTGCTAAATGTGTAACTGGGAGCTCAAAGTATTTGAGCAGGTTTGGGCAAAGTAACAGAATTTCCCTGTCTGGGGGAGGCTGTTTGTTGAAAGCAGTCATTGAAGTCGGGCTGGGGAGCAGGGACAGTGAGGGTTCACATGTCAGACGCTCCATCAGACCATTAAAGAGAAGTCGAAGAGAAATTAAGTTGGGACGGTTCGTCTTCCCCTCTCCTGCTCCACCTCTGTGGAAAAAGCACAATAAAATAACCCAGGCAGCTCCTGAATGTGGGGGGTGTCTCCCCTTCAAGTGAGACACCTTCAGTGTCTCCTCAAGGTCAGACTGCACACGGGAGGCCTTGGGGGTGAGGCTGCTGGGGCTGCCCCTGCTCTGCACCCCAGACCCCAGTGACCATGGGGCAGCAGCCAGGCCACCCCAAAGGCCAGGCCGAGCACACGAGGGGGTGCAGCACATGTCTGCCCTCCCTGTCACACACAGACACCAGCAGGGATGCTCCTCCTTGCTCTCCAGCGTGCCTCTGCACAGCCCAAGGACACAGCAGCGCACCCACACACCCTGTGCTCGCCGTGCCACGTCTCCTTCCTCCCGAGGCAGCCAGCCCCGTGCATGTCTCACCCATCTCCTTTCCCACTGCTGGATTTCCTGCTGGGTGGGGTGCAGGAAAGGGGGCAGATCCTCTGGTGGCCCAGGTGTCAGGAAGGGAGGGAGGTTTTTGGGCACAGCTCTCTGAATGCCCCTCAGGCAGCTGGCTCAGGGCTCCCAGTGAGGCTGCTGGGATTTAGGATTGCCCGGGGTCAGTGGGTATGGCCACACCATGAGCCCCTGGGCAGCACATCGCAGCTCCTACACCCTCATTTCATTTCAAAATGAGCAAACATATCCCTCCTCTAGCTGGGATTTTAGCCCCGTGTTTTGCTATCACTTCCCACTTCCTGATGACAAAATCCCATTATTTGAAAAGAATAATTTCAGGTTTAAAAACTCCATATGTTATCCAGGAAAACCTGTGTCTACAAGGAAATTGGTGAATGTAAGATTACAGATACTCCTGAAAACTCTTACTGCTTATTTATATAGAACTTCTGGAACATATTTACATATAACCAAAAAACCCTTCTGCCCCGAATTGCAATAATGCTTTTAGATCAGATGCAATATGGGATATAGATTTATTTAAATATATGAATACCACATATTTATATTATACATATTTAAATAAACCTAAATCCAGAACATATTTATGTGCTATGAAGAGAGTGCAAAAATAGAACCTAGGTTTTTGTAATAATTTCTGTGTGATTTAATTGCTCTGCCCACAGCCCCATGTGTCTCCATTCAGAAAGGATGCAACATGTTACCAAACAAATGTTTCTTTGTGAAATATGTGAAAGACTACAGATGTTTCCCTGATCTGCTGGGTAAATCTCAGAGCCTTTTTGGTGACGTGGTCTGCCCTTGTTTACACAGCAAGTGAGCAAGTGAGGCGTGCTTTACCCCGAGCTGCAAGGCTTGCCAGATCCAAAGCTAAAGCCATACATGCAGCCCTGGCTCTCACAGGTCTGATCCAAGGCTTGCTGATGGGATGGACAAATTCCCAGGTCCACGTGCTGTGGCCACTGGGCTGAACCCCCAGCTCACACAGCGCATGGTGATGTTTGTGTCAGTGACTGAACACCACAGGTTTTCTTCCCATTCTCCTTTCGCCATCTGCACTAAGCACGCTTTTCCCCCTGTTATGGCCTAAAATATTTCTTGAAAAAATGAGGGTCCTTATGGCTGTTTGGTGCAGAGAATGTGCAGTTTGCTGAATGAATGTCATGTTTGTGGTGCTCTGGGTAGGGGCTGGAAGCAGAGAGCAGCTGAAGTGTGTGAGGATTCTGTGTCATTACCAGCACCTCTCGCTATCCACGTGAGAACCCCGCCTCATGCAGCACTGATGGAGCACAAACTCACAGCTCCAGAGGTGTGGAGTAGATGCAATCATGTTTTTGGAGCTTATTTCTCGGAGTTTCTCTGAGCTGATGCTGCCTGTGGAGGGTCACGGGTTGGGAATGTCTGTGTGAGCCTCAGCAGCCAAGCCCAGCCCTGCAGGTCAGCCTAAGGGACCAGAAAATCCTCCTGTAAGGCTGCCACATGAAGCCATGCTTTTAAAATGGGTCTGGACGGAATGTCGTGGTTTTTCTCTGGTTTTAGAGGCAGATTGTCTCGATTACATATTGTCCTTGCAAACAAAGGCTGAGAAAATACTCGCTCCAAGCAGAACACAAGCAAATTTAACACTTCCAAAAAGCACTGACAATGACTTTCCTGGGCATGGTGATGCCACGTTTTAAAGGTGTAATATTCATGTAAGTTCAGCCCCTGTTAGACGTTTATGGAAGTCACATTGTGTTCAGGGCATAACTTGCTCAGTGGTAGCAAATTCATCAGTGGTGGGTCAGATCCCACAGGCTTTACTTGGAGACTGGAAATCTGCCTGTTCTGCACCTCTACCAGCAGGTTATTGCCAGCTGGGTTTGGGAACAGGTGAAAATTTGGGTAAAAGAAGAATATATACTGATATGAGAAGAATATATACTGATACAGTCTTCTTACAATAAGTGGGGAAAGCTTGAAGCTGCTGTGTCATCTGGGATGGCAGAAATAGCCCCCGATGACAATATTCAGGGTTTTTCTGGGAATTCCCAGTAATACCAGCTCATATCTATGACACAGTTTTCCATGTAACACCCAAATACCTCCCTGCTCTGTGGGTGCATTAAACCTTTTAGACCAGCTGAAACATGAACATTTCTTTATTCTCCTAAATTTTTTTTCCTTGATTGGTTAAAAAATGAGAAGCTGGAATCATTATCAGTAATTTCTCCCTATTTTCTTTAGCAAATAACCCAGCTGTTCTTAGCCAGTGAGTGGCAAACCTTTGCTGGCAAACATTTGCAGTGCACTGAAGTGGAGTTACATAAAGCACTGTAACATCTGAAGGACCCTAAATGTGTGCATGGACACACCTACAGCCATGGCCCCTCAGATTTCTGTCTCTCTCAGAAACAGAATCTCCCTTTTTGTCACAAGGGCACATTTATCTGTTTATAGCCTGCTTTGGGGCAAGCATGTCAAAGGGATAAGGCACACATGTGAATTCCAGATAAAGATCCACCAGGACAGGAATTTTTCTGTATGTCCATTCTTACAAACAACATTTACTGATTGGCACTGAGAGCCAAATGCTTCCTTCACATCCCCAGGTCACCAAACCCCACCAGGAGCAGTAGCTAAGCTTGTGCAATACAAGTGGATTCCAAAACAAGGAACATTTGGAGCAAAGTGGGCAAATATTGAAACTGTTTGCCTTTTCTTGTCTTCGGGGAAAAAAAAAATAAATGAAAATGTTGGTGTGTCTGCAATTGTCTGGCTGCTAATTAGTGGTGTGCACCACAGTTGGGTTTGGAAGGAGCCACACATGGAGCTGAGCCTGCCCAGCTGGGCAGCAGCACAGCTCCCTCT
Organism: Loriotus luctuosus; assembly: GCA_035582745.1. Taxonomy (NCBI): domain Eukaryota; kingdom Metazoa; phylum Chordata; class Aves; order Passeriformes; family Thraupidae; genus Loriotus; species Loriotus luctuosus. The sequence continues at coordinate 1,947,628 of JAWWEY010000273.1, forward strand.
GCTTGCTCTGACTCTCACACGGCTTCCCCAGCGAAATCACAAACCCAAAAGCAAGCCCTGCCACTCAGGGACAATGTATGGATTTGCCACAGTCCTTGGAGGACTGACAATCCTCAAATCAATGGCTGGATTACCCTGATCTTTATCTGCAGATGTCTCATCTGCAATAGATAAAGTATTGATAGGCTGCTTCATTTCCTGGAGCATTTTGGATCTCCATGTGGGGAGGCACAGTGGAGCAGTAATTGCATTTTCTGGTGTCAGAAACAGCTTCTTAAGGAAGCCAAAGCCAAGGCATTTGATGGGCTGTGAATTGCTGCTGCCTCCTGGCACATGCCTGAGCATACATTTGATTACAATATTGCTGTGCTCCACATTTTTGCAATAGCCACAATGCATTGCTGATTCAAGCACTGGCATGCAGGGACCTGCACATATGTGAGAGACAGTGTGTGTGTGTGTGTGTGTGGAGACAGGGAGATGGTCTTCCCTGGAGATGTGCATTTCAAGTATTTGGTGCTGCTTTTACACCACCCAAATCTCCAGGTGCACATCCCCAGCTATTCCTAAACAGTGGGATGTGAAAAAATCCCCTGAGCAGTCAGATTAGTGGGACTATTAGGACATTAAAAAATCAGAACTCTATTATTTTGTGTTACATGTTATGAGCTGTAGGACCTTAGCAGTAATAGTGGGAGGTTGGGAGAAAAGGGGTTGTGACCTGGGTGTAAATTTCTTGCAGATCAGATATTGTTAATCACAGAGAGTTAGAGGATGCAGAGCTGCACACATCAAACACAGAGCTGGATTGATTTAATAATATGTGATTATTACTGGCCGTGTCTGGCAGAAGTGTGCCAAAGCCAGATTTACCCCTAGAGGTGGAAATCAGAGACCAAAGACGTGCAGGAGAAAGCTCAGTGTCCCCGAGGCTGATGGAAGTTTACCCACTGCCCTTCCCTTTCCTGTCTGCTGCTTCTCTGCAGATGTCTCTTATTCCACCCACAGGAGGCTGCAGGTAACAGGGGAGAGATAGCACTCAGATATTGCAGATTCTGCACTTGCCTGTCCAGGTTTCACAGACAATAGTGTGTTTTTCTAAGGGTTTTTTAAATTTTTTTCCATGAAGTGCCCGTATCCCGCGTGATTTGTCCATGAGTCACATTCTGAATCCCCCTATTCAAACAAAAATCTCCCTTTTGCTGCCTGACTTTGACTAACAGCCATAACATCCTCAGATGGTTGTTTCAGAATCTGCTGCACTGTTTGTGCACACACACACACAGACACAGAGCTTACATCCATAAATAAGTGTGCTAAATTCATGAGGGTGCAGTGGAAGACCAGATGTATCAGTAGGTGTTGGAATCCTTAGGTAATAAGGAATTTACAGCAGCTTTATTGATTTTATTTTCTCCTGGTCTTCAGCCATGCTCTTAGTGATGTTTACTGCACATAGCCATGATCTTTGCATATTTGGAGGAGTGAATTAAGCATCTGTGTTGCATGCCCATCTCTCGGACCCTAAGCCTGAAGGAAGATAAAAAAAAAGGAGCTAAAGTTAAGGGGATATTGAATTCTCCTTAAAAATACCAAAAAAATGAAGCTGATACAAATAATGCACTTTAGAGTAAATAGAAGCAAATGAACTACTTTTAAATACCACTCTGGCCCTTTCACTTTGAGTCAAACCAGTGGAAAAAGCCGTGGTAAAGGGAGGAACCATCAGCGAGGAGGAATAGACGTTAAGGGAGAGTAAAGTGTAATGAGAAGAAACCCAATATTGACAGATCATGTAGAGCAGAAGGAGATGGGTTAGAAAAACGCAGTCAAACAGACAGAAATATGCTGTTTAGCAGGAGGGAGCAGCCACAGAAGGCAGCTCCACTTTGTGAGATTTGCCCTTCCCTACAAGGCGAGGGCAGCGCTCTGAAATGTGGAAAACTTTCCAGAGCCCCAAATCCTGGAGGGGGAAGGACACAGAGGGGACAGAAGCAGAGCCACCCGTGGGCTCTGAGCCACGTCCAGCCCTCCAGACTGGCACCTCCTCAAGAATCCCAAAATCCAGCTCAGCTCCTTCTGGATATGGTGCACCAAACCCCCAGTTTTCAAGGATGGCCCAGCCAGGCTTTAAGGCCATTTCTTTTGTGATTTGTCCCTGGTGCAGACAGTGTTTCTGGAGTGTGGCCATGGTCCTGGAGGGGGCCTTCTACAAATTCTGCTCCTAGAAATATTCCTCTTCTGCAAGGGAGGTTCTGCATTTCTTTCCTGGGGTTCTGCATTTCCTTGCCAAGGGTCCCCCTGAATCTTTGCAGGCTCAGGGGTTTGGGCTTAATTTTAAAGCAACATCCAGGAGTGGAACTGATTTTTGATTAAGGAAAAAACTTATGGCAACAACAGAACAACACAGCCCTTGCATTAGAGAGCTTAGAAATAAATTGGACATAATCTAAATCGGCCTAACCTAAATTGGTTAGGCTTGACATGCTGTTTTGCAAATGGCTTTGGTCTTGTGTTGCACAAAACAATTTTATTTTACTGATATGAGATACTCCAAAGTAATAAAGATTTGCTGAGTATCTGGCATTTGCTTAATACTAGTGATTTGTGTTGATTGTGTGCACTCTGTGTTTTACCACTGTTCAGCCACCTCTAAATCAATCACCTGAGGAAACTCATTGAAAAAACTGCAGAAATGCATTTCTGAGCACAAAGCTCTCACGCCGCAGAACACTGAACTTTCACCAAGTGGGTTTTACCCCAGGAATAAAACACTGCACACACTCATTTTGCACATTTTAAATTTCATTTTATTGCCCAGCAAGGTATATCCACAGACATCCTCAGGTATACTGAGAGCTGGTGTGGTGGCAGAGCAGGTCTGCACCTGTGGGCCACTGAAACTGGACGTGCAAGCAGAAGCTGGGTGATAACAGCAGTTTATTCAGGCTGCTTCAGTGCAGCTCAGACATAGGAAAAAACCTCTTCCAGCTTGTGCATAAATGGTAAAAAATACAGAAAAATATTCCTCTGGCAGCAGCTGCTTCCCAGCCATTAACACCACAGCCACAGTGGTTCTGAAAGGCTCTTTGGCTGTGGCTTCAAAATGTGGGTTAAAAGCTAGAAAAATGCAGTGTTAAACAGCACAGCTGTACTCTCCCAAGCACACCAAGGCATCAAACACAGCAAAATACAACATTACACTCCAAGCATTTTTTTTTCATCAAGGCAAGAAGGTGTTTGTAAATATCCAGTGTTCAGGAGCTGCTTGAAATTCTTGTGCCAAATTTTCAGAGATTTTGTGTGCCAGCATGGGGAGAGGCTCTGGGTCAGGGTCTGCTTGCTCTGGCAAGCTAAGCACTGGCAATTTTCATTTGCTGTGAAAGCCTGACATATATATATATATATATAAATATAAATATAAAACATTTATAAAAATGCAATGGAGAAAAGGGAGAGCCCAGGTGCTGTCTGAAAATTGCAAGTGATTTCCTATTTCCACTGGTGTCTGCAGAATATTATCAAAATATGAGCTGCACAGTGCAATTTCCTCTGACAACAAGAAAACCTACCCACACTTCCAGCTCTAGGAAGAGTAGATGCAAGCACAGAAATCCCCACCAGCCTCTGCCCTGAAATCAAGTTCTTAACTTTAGGATCACTTTTATTTGAGTTCCTTACATTTCAGCAAAACGCAGAGAGCTTGACAAATTCATTTTGCAAGAGAAAGTCTGCTGCAACTTGTTTGCTTTCTGGGTTTGAAATGGGGATGCAGTGCAAAGCATTCCTAAAAAAAATAAATTTTTTTCACTGCAGTTAAAGTAAATTTTAGAGGTACTGGCACACCATGGTACACACTGGTAGATGTAAGTGTGGGTGAGTAAGTAGTGCTGTTAAAAATCCTTGTGCACATTTAGGTGCAGTTCAGTTTTTTGAGCTCGCAGATTTTGCCTTCTCAGGCAAGCAAAATGATTTTATTTTGCAGATAAGGTTTTGGGTTTTTTTTAATTGCAAATTTTCAACTAGTGTTTGAACAACAAGAAATTATTATTAGAAACTAAAGTATTCTGGCAGGACCCTGAAATTTTAAGTATGCATTGAAGTGGATTGTTCAGCTTAATCTCCAGGATCTTTGACTTCACTAAGTAGGTCAGACCAGCAGTGAATGCAGATGCCATAAGACATGGTTAAAAATCTAAGCAAAAACTCAGGGAATGAGCTATGCCCAAACTCAGCACCTCAAAGGACAGTAAAAACCCCTCAAACCAGTTCTCAGGTGAGAAACGGTATTTGCAGGAGGTCTGTGAACAATTTTCTTTAAAAAGCACCTCCTCAGAGACAGCTGCTGGTGGAGGAATGAGATTGCACACGAGTTCAGCAGGAGCCTGTCCCTGCTTTGCAGAGGGGTGCAGACAGTGGGACAGCTCGGGCAGGACAGACTCCTGTCCTTGGAACCCACCCCGAGCTGCAGATCTGCTCTCGAACAGCAGGAGCCACCCCGGGCACCCCGGCAAGAGGGGCTGCCTGGGATGCCAAACGCACCGAGCAGCTCCGCACAAAGTGATTTTCTGTGCTGGTGCTGCACAAAGAGATCCCAAAAGTCCCAAAGCCAGCAACAGAGGTGGGCTCTGGGGGTGTGCCCAGCCTGGGAGGGGACAGAAGTCACAGCCTCGGGGACAGGCTGTGCCCAGGGCTGGCATGTGCCGTGACGTGGCTGGGAGCAGCAGCAGCTGCCCAGGGGCAGGGCTGGGGCAGGCAGGGGGAAGGAGCCATAGCAGAGCCACCGAGGTGTCCCCAGAGCCACCGAGGCGTCCCCAGGTCACCCCGGCCTGCCAGCCCTGCCCCTGGGCACAGGGGTGCAGCCTGGAACTTTCCCTGGGAGCTGCTGGGTGCTGCAGGGCACCCCGGCAAGGTGCCATCTGAGCAGGTGGCACCAGCTGGGGAACAAGAGGGTGGTGCCAGGAACCGATGTGCACAAATAATTTGTAAAGAAGCTTGGGCCGTGGGGCTGCTGGTTGAAACGTGCAGAGGGTCTGGGCAGGGAGAAAAGGGCAAGGGAGAAAAGGGCAAGGGAGAAATGGGCACTGGGCACATGGCACTGCCACAGCTGCTGGCCCTGCTGCCCCATGCTGCCTTCTGAAACGGTTCATCAGTGGAAAGACAGTAAAAATAGCACATTTAGGGGTTCCCTCTGTGCCCACTTCTGGGGGTTTCCTATCCAGGAGGAGGCACTGGAAATGGATTTCTGAAGGAAAACCCACAGAGGAGCCTGGCCCTGGGAGCCAGACCCCAAAGTGCAGCGAGCATCACCTGCCCTTGGGAAGCTGTGCGAGCTTCAGAATGTCACCTGAGCCAGGACAGAGCCCAGAATGTCACCCGAGCCAGGACAGAGCCCAGAATGTCACCTGAGCCA
>JAWWEY010000273.1:1970224-1986213 GCA_035582745.1 Loriotus luctuosus
AGAGAGTGTTGGCCCTTTTGTGCCTTCTAATGAAAAGCTGCAGAACTCAACAGTAGTGAGACTGTTTTACTGATAAGGATTAATAAATACCTGAGGCTGAACATGAACTACTGTCTCAGTGCCTTCAATCCAGACCCAGAGAAACCAATAGGGAGGCACCTGCTGCAGCTTCTCCAAGGGCCTACACTACTTCTGTCTGTCTGAGCAGCTTCTTGCATAAGCATGACTGAAAAAAAGCAAACAAGTTTGCTATCACAAATGATTAACAGATCTTATCTCTTCCCTTGGCTTCAGCTTTCCTCAGTGCCAGCTGACAGATCTTGTCATTATCTGGAAATGCTCAGGATAAACAGAACTGCTCGAGATCTTACAGAGGGGAGAGCATCTTTTGATGGATCAACAGTGCATTTTGCAGCCCCAGCTGAGGGTCTGGCTCTGCTGTGTCTCAACACCCACATGCACACGGTATTTGATTTTCTTCCTACAGCACAGTGCGTTCTAGGTTTCAAGTACTGAACATGATTCGGCCCCATTTCTTTTTTCTACATTTGTATTATCTAGCCTAGCTGTTGAGGGTTTAGTTGGAAGAATAATTAATGTTTGGTTGATAATCTGAATCCCAACAGCTCATCCCAGACAATGTTTCTTGACAGCAAATCCCGCACCGCAGAGATTAAGGAACACATTTTCAAATGTCAGCAGATGAGGGCTGCATGCAGAAACGCAGCCACACTCACCAGCACAGCCTGTCCTCTGTGCCCTGTGTCCCCAGCATTCCCATCACAGCATTCCCGAGCCTCAGCCCTGCTCTGACATGATGGCATGCAGCATGAATGCGTTCAGGAATGCACATCACCAGACGTGCATGGCACTGGACACTTGTGCATGCAATTGTCTGACCTGTGTCTCTTGGGGTTGCACATTCTGCAACCCAAAGCAGCTGAGAATTTAAGTGCCTGCAACAAAAATAGAGAAGAAGCCTTCATTTTTTAAAAATTATGGCTGTGGTTTAACTTAAAAAGTCTGGCTCTGGTTTAATTTTTATTTTTTTCCTGAATGAGACAGAAAGGAAATGTTCTCCAACAAAAGATAAATGACAATCAGAGCTGGAATGTTAATATGCCTGGGTGTGGGAAACAAGCAGGATGAGCCAGAAAGGAAGCAAACATTGCTGGGGGATAATCCCAAATGGAGAAGTTCTGTCAGGGCTGCTCCTTCAGAAAGAAGGATGCACAGGGAGAGGAGAGAAGAAGGGGAACTGTCCATAAGGAAAAAAAATAGAAAACCGCTAGGAAAGAATTTGGAATAGAAAAACTGGGGTTTTTTGAATGGAGGAGGGGGAAAAAAGGAGGAAACTGGGACTGATGACTATTGGATGTCACCAGGCCCCCTTGAGAAGGCTCACAATTGCCATTGCCAGCTTAATTTGATACCCAGAGAGCATCAGCAGGTGAAGTTCAGGGCTCTCCTTTGCCTTGGCTGCCTTTGCTGGTGGGACAGCATCCCCTGGGCTGCCTCTTCCTCTGGGGAGGAGGAGACCTGCCTGAGGGTGGCCTCAGAGGAACCTGCAGCATTCTACTCGAGAGGAGAGGAAGAGTTTCTCTGTCTGTATTTTGTGAGATAAGGCTTCACAGAGTGCCCTGGTACTCTCCTGAACTCGAAAAAATGGTCATCAACTCAACCACCACCAAAAGACACTCATCAGGAGATAGCTGGCATTAATGGCCAAAGTCTAGGTTTGTTTCCCAATAGGTTGTTTCATAGTACTAAACCTGGAGAAAATGTGAAAAAAGGCCAGCTCCTTACCAGTCACAGTGATCTCTAGCTAGCTCACTGGAAATGCCAGGTTGTGAGTATCCTCCAGACACCTCACCAAATACCAAATATGTAAATATAAAAATAAAAAATACTAAATATCTATAAATAGACCAAATATACAAATATGTACAAATAGACTAAATATGTAAATATACAAATATACATATTTCCATTGATGTGGGTGGGAGTCTGCAGGGTGGGCACCCCTTTGCCTGCCCCTCCTGCCAGTGCCAGGGGTACCTCAGTGCTGCCAAGAGCCAGGAGCTCTCAGAGGAGGATGATTTCAGGGAGAGAGGGCTGAAATCACCTGGTGCAATCCCCACGAGCCATCTGTCACCACATCAGGCTGCAGTTCCCACCTCCCACTCTCACTGCCACTCTGAGGAGATCAGTCTCTCCAGGAAAGCATCCTCACAGGTCAGAGCTGGTGTGAAAAGGGGTTTTCCTCTCACAGTCTGCCTGCTGCAAAAGAAAATGACTCAGTTCTTCTCCTTGCAGGACAATCCTTCATCCTGCTTGTCACTGACCTGCTTGTAGCAGGTGGCTCTCAGCACAGCACCCAGGGGACAGAGCTGGAAAATGCCACCAAACACAAACTTCTAAGAGCCTCAACAGCCTCCATCACGTATGAATAATGGCACCTTGCCTTTTTTTAGAAGGAGCATCACTTCCTTGAATAAATGAAAGCAACAGGATTCTGTTTTTATTTTCACACTCCTGCAGCTCTTGGAGTCTGTTTCTGTTGCCTGCAACACAGAGTGACACTTGGCTCCAGAGCCTCCTACACCCACCAGGGCAGGGACTGTGCTCTATCAGCCAGGCTTGCTGCCTCTGACTGTGGCCAACTCCCCCTCAAACCCAGCCCTGTCTGACTTGGTGCTTTGCTGTCCCACGGTTCTGTGCAAACAAGGGAGTTTCCAATCACTCTCCCAGGCAATAAGCACTTTACAGACACAAAACCCACACAAAAGTCTCTCACAGGGACCAAGGAATGTTGGGTGACCCAAGCAAGAGACTGCTCCTTGAAGAGATCATGATCCAAGTGCTGCCACATGAAATTTGGGAATAGACATCTTCTACAGCCATCTCCTGGGACTCAAGCTGGATCCTCTAACTGCAAGGCTGGTGAGAACTGCTTTGTGGTTTGCAGAGGGTTTGTACAATGAGTGTACACATTTAGTGAGAGGTGATGAACCCTTCTTCACCTCCCATCCAACGAAGCATTAGCACCACCAGTTGGTCACCAGCCCTGAATAACACCCAGCCCCAGCTGCAATAAAAGCTCAAGAGCTTTGCTGGGTTCTCAAGAGCAGCTTGTTGTGCCATCCAGATGTGCTGTTTGGCTGGCCTGAAGCTGAGGAAAGTCGTGTTAAAATTGCAAATTTTTTTCTGGGTCTGTTGATTGTACCTGATCAGTTCCAGCTTGAAATCTAAAGCTCACTAATGAGGGAATCAGAAACCTATAATGAGGAGCTCAGCTAAATCCCAGATCACTCAGCACAGCCATATTTTTCAGTTCACTGGTGAAAGGCTCGGGAGGATCCAGAGAAAACACTAGTAGTGGTTTGGACTCCCTGAGCATCCTGATCCAAAGATGTGCTAATCTGCAGAGGGGTGTGGGGCTGCCTTCCAGTTCTCTGGGCAGGAAAATGGCTTGCCAAGCTGCTCCTGCCTGGCACACAGCTACAGATTCTGCCCTGGCACTCACACACCTCTCTGCAGGGATGGGCACGCCTTCAAAGAGAGGTGTGTGTGCCTCTTGGAGGGTGCATCCACTCTTCTCTGCTGTTAGAGTTTGCATAAACTGCAAATATTTTCCCTTTTCCTGGTTCTCTGCCTTCCCCTTCCCTCATGTTTGCTCATAAAGAGTGTGCAGGAATTTCACAACACTAGCAGAGATTTCAAGTTTCATCTCTGTATATTATTTTTTCCCCCGACGAGGGGAGAGAATGATGCATCTGACTCCACCTTATCAGAACGCTAATTAATTACTTTATTATGCTATATTAGTCTATATTATATAATATATAATTATATTATATTATATTATATTATATTATATTATATTATATTACATTATATTATACATTGTATAATATGTATTGAATGTATTATATTATATATTATATATCCTATATATTGTATCTATTATATTTTATTATTATATTTATATTTATTGTATATTATTACATATATTGTATAATATGTGTAATATAAATATTATATTACATATATTATATAATGTATATAAATATAAATATAAACAATAAATTTTAAATAAAAACAATACGTTCACATTGCCCTCTTCCTTCATCACAAGGAGCTTCTGTGTGAGGAGGTTCCCACAAAAACCTGTGTAAGAGTTGAACATGATATAATCCATGATGTGGACTAAGACACTGTCAGGGGGGAAAAACGTAGAGCAGAATATGACAGATCTCAGCATGATTTTGTGCTGCTGCTGGCACATGGTAAAGGAGCTCAGCTCCTTTCAGTAACAGCAGAACTCCTCACCCGAGCAAGCTTTAGTGGTGTTCAAGCCCTGCCTTCACAGGCTGGAGTGGCTTTGTGAGATTTTTTTCTCTTTTCAAGAGCTTATGTCGGAACCCAGGAAATTCCTCTGGCTGCCCTGGAGGGCTCCAGCCCCTGCCCAGGGGGCTCAGAGACCTTGGCACAGAGCCCAAGACCCCTGTGCCTTTGTTTAGCCCTTGGAAAAAACAATTACTAACCTTTAGATGAAGAATTACAAGTCAAAAGAGTTTAAGTAGAAAAATAGTTAGTTTGTCACAGGGTGAAAAAATTGATTTTTTTGGGTTTTTAGAGTGAGTGGGGGTTCAGGGGGCAAGATGGAGGAATCTGGGCTTGTCCAGCCTTTCTCCTTCTCCTTCTTGGCCTCCATCTCTGCTGTGATGGTGGCACTTTTAGATTGGTTTGGAGTAGAAGCTCACTGTCTAACATAGGTGGTAGGTATTGGGAAGTTATTGTAAATATTGTACACGTAGTTTTTAGTATAAAAAGATAACACTGCCCCGGGGGCAGGCAGAGTGCCTGCTGGATGGACCTCGGCTGGACAGGAGAAAGAATTTTATAGATAAGGAACAATAAACAACCTTGAGAATGAGAACTGAAGAGTTCTGACTCCTTCTTCGACCACTGCGCTGGGAAAAGAGACTTTCTAAAGCATCTCAGAATTACTGTGAGCAGCAGAGATTCTGAGAAGGTTATTAAAGCTGAGAAATGATGCAGCCCATTGCTTGGGTGTTTCTCACAGGCTCTCTGGTGCTCAGAGGGTGGATCAGCTTTGCACCCTGGCTCTGAACAGGCTGGGCAATCTCCAGTGCCACACAGCTCTCAGAAGTGGCACTTAGACTGTAAATATTATATGCTGCTGTAAGAACATTTGAATGGTAATACTCAAGCAATTACTTTCCTTTCAAGATCATTAAACACAAATCTGACTTGTATTTTAATAGGGCTGCCAATGTATTTAATGGGGGGCAGTAAAGGGTAGTTTTTTTCTAATGGATGGATGTTTATATTATTATCCACTCTGAGAGACCACATTAGGAGGAGCCTGTACAACACTCATGTGTTTTGTCTCAGCCTTCTTCTCACAGTATTCCATTTTTTCTCAGTCCTGTATCTTATAGCACGATGCCCAAACTGCACCAACAATAAATTCCACCAGCATATTCTGATTATGAGACAAAAAAACCCCAAACACACTGAAATGAACTTGTGATTGGCATTTTCATCGTGTTTGTTAAAACTGCAGAGGAAGGCAGTGCTTGGCAGGGAGACAAATTCTGGCCAGTGACTCCTGCTCTGCAGCCACAGGACAGGCACTGTGGGACTGAGCGACAGCCCTGCAATTTATAAACTTCTGCCTGGCACCCTGCAACCACAGCTGGGCACTGCTTGGGCACAGCCCTCAGCAGGGCCAGGGGTGTTTGTCCCTGCTGATGTGGTATTTTTGGGGTCCCCTGACAAAGGGAGGGAATGACGAATCTGACTCCATGTTCTTAAAATTCTATAGATTATTATATTATATTATATTATATTATATTATATTATATTATATTATATTATATTATATATATTATATGATATGATATATTCTATTCTATTCTATTCTATTCTATTCTATTCTATTCTATTCTATTCTATTCTATTCTATTCTATTATGTTGCATTCCAAAGCAGCAAAACACAGGAGAAGCAAATCAGATAATTATTGTTTTAATTTTTTCCCCCTCTGAAGTTTCTCAGCTTCTCAGGAGAAGAAATCCTGGGCAAAGAGATTTTTCAGAAAATGTGAGGGTGCCATGCAGCCATTCCCATCTGTGCCTGGGCTGCCCAGAGGCATGGGCAGCAGGGTGGGACATGCCATGGGTGGCTGGGTGTGCCCTGGAGGCAGGAGCTGCTGTGCCACAGCCCAGGCACACTCATCATCACTGCCCCCAGCACAGGGAAAGCAAAGCAGCTCCCAGGGCTCATCAACTTTGGGAGCAAATTGGATAAATTAATTCCTGACTCCTTGTTTCACACTGTTACTACACCTGCATCATCTTCCCCCGGGGCAGTGACCTCACGGATTTTTACTGAATATGGAGAGTGGGGTGGGCAGGAAATCAAAGCTGGGCTGGTCCTCATCAGGCCGTGCATTTTGGGAGCTGAGGAAACAGCAAATCCCACACTCTGTGTCCACGTTGCACTCCCTCCTTGAAAGCAAAGGCTGGGAATGGCTGTGCTGCATGACTGGTGAGCAGCTGGCAGCCTCTGGACAGCAGTTAGAAAATGTGGAGTATTTTCTGATTGCCACTTGCAGATGTACCATTAACACACCCTCCCCTGCTAGCTGCAGGTAGCTCAGGGCAAATGCAGTGCTGTGGGTGCTGTGGTGTTGTTACCATTCCCAAAATCTGGGGCTCAGAAGCACATCTGCCAACGGTCAGTGCTTCCATCATTCAGAATTTAACCATGGACATTCGCTGTTTGGAGCAGCACCCAGCTCAGGACTGTGGACATGAACCACCTGCACCCTCACTGAAACGTTTCAGGTACAAATCTGGATGTCTGCTTATTAGGAAACTTTGGGCAGCAATTATTACAGGCTTAACAAGCAGAATTTAGGAGATATAACAGGCTTGCATTGTAAACATTGTGATAAAAACCATCAGGAAGGTGGCTTTCAATCCAGAGATCGCGCAGAGATGGCCAGGAGTTAAAGAATAAAGCAAGATGTGAGGTTTCCTATTTGCATTTTAGTGGGCTACAGCAAAAGCTATGCAGGACCGAAATTACATACATTTATAAACAGAATTTATAAACAGAACCAAGATTATAAACAGAATATATTGGACCAAATTTAGAAACCAAATTTGCAAACAGAATATATTGTCCTAATAAATCAGAACGTGGTCGGGGTGGGCCTGTCCTAGGAATGGATGGCTTTCCCTCTCCTAAAGGGGAGCATCACAACCATGACAGCTGCCGTGTTTGGGACTATGATTACAGAAAACTGTTGACATTTTCTGGGTTAAGGATGGTTATCTGGAATTCATGGATAATTTAGTCCTTTTGCTTGCAGAAATAGTTTGATATGCTCTTTAAATAAGCCTATAAAGAGATTGATGTGTGATGTTTGCGGGTTCAGATGTTCTGAAAAGTGATGTTCCTCTATGGGAGAGAATAAAGCTTAAAAGGGGAAATTATTTATAAAAGCACCACCATGCACAGGCAGTGTTTATTTACCATTTAAATGCCTCATTTCTGTTCTGGCTGTCTGTGCTATAATTTGCACAGGCACTTAAACTTGAGTATAAATAAATGCAAAGAAGCAGAGTTTGTGCAGAGTTAAGGAAACCAAGTGCTAAAAGATGGAGGCCACTCCTACCTGATTGGATCAGCCATCTTTGGGGACACCTTTGGGGACAATCAAGGAGCCATCCACGCTGGAATTGGAGGAGCTTGACCAGAAGATCAGTGCTGAAGGCGTGGCAGAGATGTAATGAGGCAGCGGGAGCAACACAACATCTCACCATGAGTGAATTCTCACTCACCATGAGTCAAATCCCATCCAGGATGGGTGTTGTTCTCCTCTGGGCAAAGTGAGGCACTGACTCTGCTCCAGGATGAGGGCAGCAGATGCCAGGGAGCATCCCCAGGATGGCTGGGGACATTTGTCACTGTCCCCTGTGAGCGCTGAGAGGGGGAAACCAAACTCCTTCAGCTCTGTGCATGCCCACCCACTCCCAAATCTGTGAACAGCTGCTTTGCTTCTGCATGTCTCACCCCCCTCCCATGCCTATGGACACATATTTGTGGTAAAAATGTCATTTTACAGGTGCACAGCCTCTATCTGTCCCAGATGGGGCAGGGCAGGTATGGATGATCCTGGGGTGGGAGGGAACCTTGAGATTCAACTACTGAAGCCAGCAGGAACTGATCCACACCAGTTTTATGGCTGTGTTTGAGGAAGGAAATCTGAGATAGAGTTTGATTAAATGATTAGGAATATAATTATCATAATCTAATCAAATTATAATATTCTGTGAGGAATAGAAATCCATCACCTGGTCACGCTTATTTGTCTAGAAGAACCCTTATTTGACAGAAGAACTGAGTTGTTTTGGCAGAGGAAAGCAAGGCACCCATTGCTTATATAAAAGGGTGAAGAAATGGCATCTTTTTCCACCTTGTTCCAGCAAACTCCTGAGAGCAGGCAGTGGGGACACAGATGGGTGTGAGGAAAGTCCATGCCACTCACTCACCGCTGCTGCAGTCCGTGGGGAAGGTGTTCTCACTGAGCTCTCCTCCCCAAGTATGGGCCCTGGTGCCATCCAGAGCACAGCTTTGCCATCTCCTGCCTGGCAGGGGATGCCAGACTGGCAGGGAAAAGCATCTCCAGCAGGGAGAGGCCACTGCAGCATGAGGAGCACACCAGGAGCAGCCCAGGAGCAGGGCTGCACCAGGCTCTGCCGAGCTGCAGTGTCTGGAGCTGTTTCTGTGCTTGGAGCACGCTGTGTGGGGACACCAAACCTTCCAGTGCTTCTGCTGTAGCTGCAGCACAGAGGGAAGGGACCAGTGAGGCGCCCAGTGCCAGCTGCACTGCGGGTGAAGGGGGGGAGCTGTGTTTGGAGTCTTTGGGAGGGGATCCGTGGCGGTGCCATGGGGATTGTTTGTGGCTCTAACTTGTCAAAGAGCCATCCTTATCTCTGCTAAACCACTGCTTCCCACTGATATTGATGCCTTTTTGGGCACCAGCATCACTGCAGCCTTATCCAACAAGCATGCTGCCACTTTAACACCAAGAACTGAGAGCTTTTGCTCACAGTTCCTTCGCCTCTGCCTGATAGGCAGCAGGCAGAGTGTGAGCCACACTGCCTATCAATTAAGTGCAAAATAAATAATAGGAAGAAAGTAATATCTTCAACAGTGCATTTGCTGGCACATACATATTTATTAGATGGCAAATAAAATGCTGCTTATATCATGTTTATGTGCATCATGAAGCCCTGAAGTAATCTGTGGTGTCATGGTTTAAATGGTGGAAGATGGATGCAGTGGTATTGTCACATTCCTCAAAGCAACCTGCCTGACAAAGCTCTGCTTTTTAATTTTTCTTTCGTACCCTGCTTTCATTATTGCTGTGAGTCCTGCACAGGATACCAGGCTTTTCCAAGAGCACAAAAGGGAATAAAATTAATTTCTAGGCATTTCTCAGCCTGCAAGTTTTATTGCAACTTTATCCCAGCCATTCCATCTTCAGAGATGAACCAAAGGGAGGCAGAGGGAGCAGGGCTTCTCCAATGGAGTTGCAATCTGTGGGTGAGGTGGGTCAGGAAACACAGCAATAAACATGTGTGGTTTGCTGGATGTGTGAGCAGCAAGGGGGCTATCTCCTGAAACATGGTTAAACATGTAAACTCTGCCTAGGGAAAATGTTTATTTACCTGGATTGACAGCAATCAGGATAAAAAGCACTCCAGATAAGTGGCTCTTTAGCCAGCTTTAATTTGTTGATGGATGGATTGATGGGAGGATGGTCAAAGAAATGACAACATTACTCTCTGTAATGGAGATATCCTGTCTGCTGGAGTTTGCAGTACTGTTTGGTCTAATTATTCCTGATCCATCTATGAGCAAACTTCTCTCCCAGTGAGACAAGTTGTCATTCCTTTTCTTTTAATAAAAAATAGGAAGGTAAAATCATGAACAATTAGAGCAAAGGATGATGGTATCTTCTGCAGTCAAAAATTTCTACAAAATTATCTGTATGGCTTAAAGGTGGTTTACTGTATTAATTGAAATAGTTGTGCATTCTATTATGCAGTTTGTGTGGGAACAGATGGCCCATTTCACAAATTAAACCTTGTCTTTTTACATTGCTTCAACAGAATAATAGTGAATGAGCATGGCTATTGTAAGTGATCCCAAGTTCAAACCTTGCAGCTCCACAACAGGCTCCACTTTTGGGGGAAAAGCTAGTGGAAAAGCAAGGACAAAAAAACCACTGAATTGACTCACCACGTGTGCTTCACCATGGCCATGGCAAAGACACAGGGCAGCTCACAAAGCTCCAGTCTTGCTCACACCTTTCCTGGAACACAGCAGAGCCCAGACCACTGCTCCTGCAGCACAGAATAAACTGGGAGCTGGGCTGTGGGGTGGGAGAGCACGTGGGTTTTGGTGGATTGCAGTGAGAAAAGTCTCTCAGCAGCAGTGGCACAGCTCAGAAAGGGTGGCGTGTGGCATTCACATTCTCTGAACACAGAGAGAGAATTATCTCTCTCAAGTTTTTCTTGGAGAAGCACGAAGAGAAGAAAGAGAGAAGAATTCTTATCTTTACTTACTGCTCTTGTTATTTTGCACATCTGGAATGTGTTAAGAAAATTGTTTACCTAAAGCGAGTTCTTAATTGGACTCCAGTGATAGTTGTTTATATTAATTAACCTATTAAGTCAAAACTGTGTCCTAGCTAGAAAATCACAAGTTTTTCTTTAGTATGTGTCTTTGTAGAGTATAGTATAGCATCCTTTTATTATTCTTTGATATAGTACAGAATAATGTGATATAATACAGTTTAATAAAGCAATTGTTCAGCCTTCTGAATCAACAGAGTCAGATGCCCATCATTCCCAGAGTGGAGAGTGCCTGGTTTTTCAATGGATAGCGTGTGAGACTGTGCCCTGTTCTGCTGAGCACTCAGAGGGGACTGCTTGCAAAGCATCCTGAGAAATATCCTGCACTCCCTGCAGGAGCAGGAGCTGCCCATCAGCAGCACAAACTGATGGCTCAGACTTTCTAAGCTGCCTGAAACCTGCTTGCTCCAGGACTGGCAATAAAAGAAGCAGCAGCTGTTCCCCTAGCCAAGGAGGTTGATGCCCCCAGCACAACTGAGGGAAATCCATGGTATCCATTTGTTTTGCTGGGCTGGATAACCTGCAGTCTTTGAAGGATGAGTTAATTTTAGCTTGGATTCGCCAAATTTGTGTTCACCCATATCAGTGTCAGGGCTGGAAACTGCATCTAGAGTTTTATTTTATGTGGGCTGGGTGGCACAAAGGAGGGCTGAGCTAAGAGGAGCTGCCTGTGAGGTGAGTGGGTGTCAGCTCACATCCTTGCAGAGGCCACCACCACAAACAACCTGAGCATGAACCTCTCAGAGGAAAACCCACCGTGGTGGGAGGTGGTTGGGGGTGGGAACTTAATTACTCTGGCACCAAATCCCCTTAGCCTGGACCTGGATTGACTCACCACGGGCTATCGGGCCCGTACCCCGAAAATGATGGTTCAACTCCTTCCCCTGCTAATGAACCCCCAAGCAAATCTAATCTTCATCATTAGCCTGCTCCTAGGAACAGCCATTGCTGTCTCAAGTAACTGCTGAATTATGGCCTGGGCCAGCCTTGAAACCAACACACTCACCATCCTCCCGTTAATCCCAACATCCCATCACCCACGGGCCATTGAAGCTGCCACTAAACACTTCCTAACCCAAGCAGCTGCTTCTGCCCTTGTCTTATTCTCCAGCATAACCAACACATGACACACGGGACAGTGGGACATCACCCAACTTACCCACCCAACGTCCTGCCTGATCCTCACCTCAGCAATCACAATAAAACTGGGACTAGTGCCATTCCACTTCTGGTTCCCAGGAGTACACCAAGGCTGTCCTCTCACCACCAGCCTCCTCCTATCCACCATCATAAATCTCCCCCCAGCCATGCTACTCCACATAACCTTGCCCTCACTAAATCCTACTCTCTTAACTGTCCTAGCTCTCCTCTCAGCAGCCCTGGGGGCATGAATGGGTCTCAACCAAACACAAATCCAAAAAATCCTGGCCTTTTCTTCCATCTCCCACCTAGGCTGAACAGCAATCATTATCATCTACAACCCTAAACTCACCCTCCTCAACTTCTGCCTGTATGCTGTAATAACTGCAGCCATTTTCCTCACCCTAAACACAATTAAAGTCTTAAAACTATCTACCCTAATAACTGCATGGACCAAAATTCCGTCCTTAAACCTTAAACGCAATGCTGCTCCTAACACTGCTCCTATCTCCCCTATTGTCCTTACCATAGTCTAAGAAACTTAGGGTTACCTAAACCTAAGCTTGGGTTTGCTGAGAACCCCAGGGAGCCCTCAGGCAGCTCTCATGAGTGCAGCTCTGGGGGGGAACTCGGGCACGAGCCCATCCAAGGCACTTCTGCGTGCCTTGGAGCAGCCCCAGCTACATGACAAGCACATATGCTGCTCCTGGAAATCTAATGTGGAGAAAAACTAGCCTGGATTGTAGTTTATAGTTCTTTTCGGCAGGGCTGCACGAAGCTAATGACACAGAAAGCCATTTGGGTTAAATTGTGAAACTGAAAGATGCAGCACCTGCTTGCTTTTATGCCTCATGTGTTGCTAAAAATACTTCTTCCTTTCTAAAATGCAGCACAAATGACAGTACAAAAGGAAACTCTACAGTGACATTGGTGACATTGTTAAGAGGGGTTTCATCAGTGTTCCTGTGCACAGAAAGGTGAAATCAGAGCCAGCAGAAACAGCAGACATCATTATGTCAGTGCTAAACCCTTGGTGCATCCACACCTGAGATAATTCCTTGCCCTCCTGGCCTCTCACTGTAAAAAAGGGCAGAGTGATAAGTTTTAGACAAGAGACATGAAAACGTTCCAAACTATGGAAGAGCTCCCATGCGAGGAGAAACTAAACAGCATCAAGTTATCCTGAGAAAGGGGCTCCTGGGGGACAGAAACATGGCAAAAAGGTGTGGAGGAGGCAAACCAACCTGTGGAGTGCTTTCGACAGCCAGATGGGAGAGAGGCCTTCAGAAACCAGCATTAGTACTGAGTTGAACAGAAGTGCAGCTTTCCAGGGGAGCTGTGGGCATCAGATGAGGTTCACACAGGGGGCTGTGCTGGCCCCTTTGGGGAGAGCAGCCCCTTGGTGCCAAGGCCACCCACCCTGGCTCCAGCCGCCTGTGCCCAGCCTGTCCTTGTCCCCAGCCCCTGGCACCTCTAAGGGCCATTTTTTGGTGGGTGCAGCTCACAGGATGCAAACACCACAAATATTCTTCAGCATTTTCCTCTTCCCTCCTCAAGATCCAGAGAAAAGCCCTGACTCAAGAAATTTATTTTTTACCAGTGGGAAGGGAGCACTGGCAGAGAGTATGAGCGCCTGCAGAGATTTTACTTTTGCTATTGATTTTATGCGTGAGATGCTCAGGTACTCTGATAGTATCTGACAGTATAAGGAGCCAGAGAGAGAACAGAAAGGCTAATACAGCAACAATGTCACCAGGAAAACTTGGAAATTTTCTGGGAAATGTGTGGGTAAATCTGACTGAAATCCCTCATTGTTTATCAAGCAGGGAAGTGTTTCAACAGCAACAACGACCACAAAAATCATCCTTCCCTTGAGAATTTTTAAATTTTTTAATTGTTTTATTCTGCAAGAAAAAAAGGGGGGAAAAGTGGAAGGGAAAATGGGGTGTTTTACAGAGCTACAAATGCCTTAGAAAGAGCTTACAAATGCCTTGTTTTCTACAAGAGTGGTATTTTCAAGGGTAAATAGCTTTTCGAAATAAATAGAAGTTTAGCTGGAAGACTGGCTGTGGTGTGGGTGCTCCTTGGGTTCAGTTGTTCTCCTGGGGGGTAAAAATTTGGATCTTTTTGGGCTGGGGAGGCCTCGAAGACGTGGCAGTCACTCGTGGGGCAAGTGCACTCATGTTCAGGGTCTTTAACATGAAACAGGAGCCAGTGCATGTTGGAAGTGACAGCTGAGCTCTGGGGAACAAGGGGCAGAGACTGAAGCACAGTCCCAGCCTTCCCAGATGTTTAATGCCTCACGAGGGGCAGTGTCACTGTCACATTTTCTGAAAAATCCCTTTATATCCCCATATTTTCCAAAAAATTTCTTCTCCTGGGAAGCTGAGAAGCCTCAGAGAAAAAGGAAACCATTATCTCATTTGCTTCTCCTGTGTTTTGCTGCTTTGGAGTGTGGTCTGGACATTGTTTACCAACTGATCATTGTTTGATTGGTTTCATGGAATTGTTTTTACTCAATGACCAATCACAGTCCAGCTGTGTCAGGGCTCTGGAGAGAGTAGTGAGTTATTCATTATTATAATTTAGCCTTCTCTCTGTATCCTTTCTCTATTCTTTAGTATAGTTTCAGTATAGCATTCTTTTACATAATATAGATCATGAAATAATAAATCAGCCTTCTGAGAACATGGAGTCAGATTCATCATTTCCTGCCCTCAATGGGGGCTTCAGAAAATACCACAGGGCAGGAGGGTTGGGATTGCCCTTCTGGGCAACCCATTCCTGCCTGCACATAATCCACAGAGCCTGCTCCTCATGCTGGGCTTCACACCAGGAGTACAATCCTAAAAAGATAAAAGGTGGTGAAGTCCTGTGTGGACTGCTTCTGCACTGAATCTGTCCCCAGATGTGCCTAAATTTGAATTTGTGTCAGAAATACTCCTTCATGAAAAACACGAGCTCCTTCCATGCCTTTACTGGATGAGTGTATGTCAGGAGACTGAAATATCTTTCATTTCAGTTCATTGAGTGCAGCAAGTGTCCCCACTGTAACTGCAACCCACCCTGCTGTCAGGGAGTGCACCAGAGCCACTGCAGAGCTGGAGAGCCAAAAAATGTACATTTGAAGTGACAGCATGAAAAAAGTGGATGGGGGTGAGATGTAATTAGCTGAGGCAAGGACAAGTAGGTAAGTCTCCACAGTCATAATTTATGGGGGATATTGTTGTAGTTATTACCATGCAATTTAACAGGAACACACCAGAGCAATTTTCATATCTTAAAGCGTGCAGATGTACTCATATCTAGGAGAAAAGTCTCAGAACTCAAATCATCCAAAATAATCAAGAAAGTTATCACCATAAACAGCCACAATTAACACGGGGATCGCAAGGGATGAGGCTCAATTTCTGATAATCTTAAGAGAAAATGAAAGCATTATTAAAACTTTAGTGTGGGAATGGTGGCTACACTCACAGCCCTGTGCAGTCTCCACCAGTCACTCCTCTACTGTTCCTTTGCCAGTCCCAGAACCAACAAATCTGAGATTTCCCAAAGAGAGGACACATATGGCAATGAAAAATATTCATATATATATATAAACAATAAAATATCTATTTTCTTCTATATAAAATATATTTTATATACATATATATATATATATATATATATATAATTAAACCCTACCAGTTTAAACAGAATTATTTTCCTAACAAAACAGTAGTGTTCAACTGCTGAAGAGAAGGAGGAGGAGGTGTGGACACTATCAGTACAAGCTGCTGGGGATTTAAAGTTGCAAAGTGCTTTATGACAGCCTGTGCTGCCATCCATAATTTACAGGCTTCCTTCTAACACTGCTGTCAATACAGTATTGCTCTTATCAGCTGCATAAATTATTTCTACCACTGACATGGAATCAAAGAATGGATTGGGTAGGAAGGGACATTTAAGGTCATTGAGTGCAACCCCCCTGCCATGGGCAGGTGATGCCTCAGGTTTTGGATTTTATATTTTCCACATTCTGAGCTGCGTTAGTGTGTGGGTCTGAGCTCCATATTCAGGGATGGTGAGCTCTGTGCACAGAGCAGGGAGACAAAACAATTCCTGC
>JAWWEY010000273.1:1986328-2012347 GCA_035582745.1 Loriotus luctuosus
GGTGGGACTGCCTGGGCTAAAGCTGCAATGGGACAATGAAGTGCAAGATGCAAATGGAGCAGAACTGATCCCAGGGAGACACCCCATGACTGGTGGTCCAATTCCGTGGCCATTTTGAGTTGTGCTGCCCAAGGTTGAATCCATTGAAACCTCTTAATAAATCCCTGCTTCATTCTTTAGCTCTGTCTGGTCTCTGTTCTAGGTCAGCCTTCACAAGGCATCACAGGAACAACTTCAACTTCATCAGCCTGCTCAGAGCCCCATCCAGCCTGCCCTTGAATGTTCCCAGGGATGGGGCAACTATTATCACCCCTCTGGGTAATCTGTACCAGTGTTTCACCACCCTCATTGCACAAAATGTCCTCCTGCTAGCCAGCTAAATCCATCCTTTTTCGGTTTAAACAATTATCCCTTGTCGTGTCTCAACAGGCCTGGCTTAAAACTTTTTTCCTTCCTTTCTTACAAGCCTTAGAAATCCACAAGAAAGCGTCCCCAGAGCCTTCTCTTCTCCTAATCCCTGTCTCCCCAGTTTAGTGAGAAGGATTTTGGGGCACTGTGTCCAAGGCCTCGCAGAAGTGCAGGTAGGTGACACTTGGAGCTTTTGCTGATGTGGCCACTCCATCCCAGAAGGGCAGCAGGCTGGTGAGGCAGGAGCTGCCACGCTGGCTGTCCTGGATCCCCTCTCTGTTATCCTCAGCAGAGCTCCTGGCAGGGTCTGCTCCATGAACTTCCAGACTCAGAGGTGAGGCTCACAATCTCCTTATTCCCCTTCTAAAAAATGGGTGCAAAGTTTCCCTTTCTGAAGCACCAGGGACCTCACCTGACTGTGCCACCACTTCAACAAAAGGAGACATTCATCATTTTAATTCCCACTCAAATTGCTGAATATTATCCACTGTCCATTAGATTCCAACAATGCCCAAACGTTAGCTGCTCTAATCACATGCTAAAACACAATAACTACCAACTCTCACAACCATCAGAAAAAAATCAATCACTCCCACACTGATCAAGTTGCTGCCTGTCTCAGAAGCCTTTTTTCCTTTTCTTTTCCTGTACTTGTGTGTGCCCAGTGTGATTTCAACTTAATATGCAGCCAGCCCTTACTGCTCATAGCTGCCTCCTGAAGGTGACCAGCTTGTGCTTGTACCTGCTTCAGCCCACAGATTTGGTTTAGAAACACTTGCTCTTTTCTTGGGGCATGAGGATAGGCTGGAGGAGCTCCTGAGGTTTACTGTTGTCTTAAAAAATCTGCTCCTCAAGCTTGAAAATGCTGTCCCAGATTTGGAAAGGGAGCACTTACTGGAGAAGGAGGGGTGAAGTACCACAGCTGTCAGCACCATTTCAGGCATTGCTGGATCACAGAATCATTCTCTGCTTGTCCCGTCCTTAAATAAGAGCAAACCAATCTACAGACAGTGCAATTTAGTGGTTTTTTCATTTTGAGGCTGGAGGTGAGCTGGGCCCTTCTCTCAAGCAGAGCAATGAGACCAAGCCTGCATTTCCAGCAAATGACTCTGCATTTAGAGCAGGAGACCCCTAAAACACTTACAAATTAAGACTTATGTGAAATTCTTAAGATCCAAATTTTAGATGTATCAAAGAAAGCCCATTATGTTATTCCAGGGCTGGTTTTTCTCCTTCATTTTTTTTCCTAATACTGCCAGTCCATGTCTGTAAAAATCTTCCTTCTGTTTGCTGAATCATGCCTGGAATCCATATTAGAAGTCAAGTGTAAAAAAAAAAAAAAAAAAAGGAGGGGAAGCCGTGCTACAGGCAGCTGTTGTTGTCAATGCCCTTTCTTTCCCTGCAATAAAAGTCACACAAAAAACTTCAGACCTTGCTGGGCCCCTACTCCTTACTGTCAACATCACCTCCCTTCAGATCTCTAAAAGGGCAAATCTTTTCCTAGCAACAGCATTAACCCATTCACAGGGATTGGAAAACAGGCTGCCTTCCTTTTTTTCTTTTTTTCCTTTCCCAGAGCTGGCCACACCTTTTGCTGTTCCTGCATGGCTGTGGTTCAGAGTGCTGGTTCAGAGTCTCTTTTTAGGATTGGGAGCTATTGCACAGGAGCCCCAACAGGAGCAGAGGCACAGGGAGCTCACCAGAGCACAAATTCTGCTCTAACCAAGGCTCTGTGCAGCACAGCAAGGGAAGGGCTGTGCCAGCACTTGGAGTCTTACAACCATTCAGCCACAGCAGAAAGTTTTATAATCCAGCATTCATTTGAATGTGTGGGATTTTTTATGGCACCCAAGACATTTTTCTGATTCTCAAGACAATAATGAGGCTGTTAATTGACAAGGCACTTGCTCTTGCCTCAATAAACCAGGGTTGTGCTCCTCAGTCACTGTGGAATGCCCCTCAGATAACCCAGGTGAGTATGACCACATGAGAAAGGTCTACAGTTCATGTCACATATATAAAAACAGATGCAGAGATAGCTACATTTTCTAGCAGCACCTAAAATGTTTTATGTACGTGCTTTTCTAGCTTCTGGACCAAATGGCACCTCATTCCTTTTTTGCAGACCACCAACTCAACAATCTTATTTCTGTCACCACTCTGAGGCACCAACACAGCTGTCTGCATGTCCTGGCAGACTTTGGCTGTGGAGCTAAAGGAGCTTTTGGTCTAAAGTGCTTGGGAGTCCCAGGGCTACTCAGTTATGCATCCTTAACCGTGCCAAGGTTATTTCAACAGGCCTGTTGAAACCCTGTGTGTTTCTGGGGAAGGACCTACACCAAAAGAATGGACCATAGCAATTGAAGATGGGTGGAAGTTCAGCTCCAAATCTGAACTTTGTGCTGAGTCCCTCACTACAGGGACAACCCATAACACTAAAAACCCCCAAGGAATTCAGATTACAGAACTGAAACAACACTTTTTTTTTCTCCTTCTTCTTTGCATACTTATGAAAATCTGTGTATACAAACACCAGGCAATTCCAAAAGGGATAGGATGGAGGTCATTTAAAACACATGGACCACCTGGTAATCTGAGTTTTATCATAATGCTACCAACATTTTGTGAGCTACTGCCATGCCTGCTATCCACTGAGATAAGGGTAAAACCTAAAGATACATATTTGCTGATAGATCAATGCTGAAATGAAATGAGCAATAGAAACCTGATGTGATTTTTTGAAATATCTCCTATAATCTAAAAGGCATTTTATCAAAGCAGTTAAAAAAATTTTTCATTCAGAAACTACTGAAAAAAGTCTGCAGACAGCTGAGCCCAGTGGGTCTCCAGGAGAGTTGGGATTTTTTTCTGAAAGGAAGCAAGATGTAGAATCTTGTAATCTGCTCCTCACCCTATGATCTCCTTGCCAGCAGATGATGCAGATTTGGAAAGGGGAGACTGGACAGGCAGTTGAAAGAGATTTTCTGAGGGCACAAAACCAGACAAATTGCATGAGACTCAGGCAGGTTCTTGAATCAAACCCAGTGTGAGCCTAGGAGAGCATGCAAACATCATAAATGCATGCCTTGCTCCCACCCTGCCTACCCCAGGCACTGCTGTGCCCACTGCTGCAGACAAGGTGCTGGCATGTGCCTTCCTCTGAGCCCTCGTGGCTGCTCTTGTGTTCCTTTTAAAAATACTTTTCTTAGTCTTTGGTGCTTCAGCTTCCTCTCAAGTATCTATACATACAAAGTGATTAATTGCTAACAATACACAAATGGCTTTTCTGCTGGATTATAGATGGATTACATCTCAGGTGTTTCAGACAACCTCAGGGTGAGATGACTGTCCTTAAACTTCTGTGATACACCTGAGAAAGTGGTGACACATCCACAGCAATTTCTTTGCCTTGCAGTTCCTTCCACACATGCATCATCATCCCTTATTGTTTTTATTACTTATATTTTTGTGTGTCACTACTAGGAAGTTACATAAGGTGATTAATGCTCTGTGACTGTGTAATGACTTCATTTGATTTGTGAAAAAATAATTAGAGAAGAAAGAAAGAAAGAAACCGCCCTTGGAGAAAGCCACGAGAGCAGATGGAACGGTATGTGCTGGGCGTGGGAATGCTTCCACAGCACATTTGGGGAAACAACCACTGGGGGATTTTCCTCTCCTGCTCTGCTGGCTCAATCACAACCTCAGTGTCTCTTCTAAATCACCAGAAAAGCTCAGGAGGGAAATGCATTGGGGAAATTTGTCCTTCTAGGCCAAGGGGTTCATCTGAGTCAAGCTGGCCAGGGAGGTCCTTCCCCATAACTCCAGTATTTATCAGAGGGTTTGGTTCTGTTTCAGAGGACAAATCATCCTGCTGGCATCTCCACGCCCAGGTGGGAGTGAATGCAGACCAACCTCTGCCAAAACAATAACAACAATAAGGAGAGATGTGTTGGGTAAGTGCTTGTGTTCAGCTGCTTCTGCTGCTGGTGAAGGAGGAAGCACAGGGGATTCTCAGAAAACAAAACCAACCCAAATCCACCTGCCAGCACCTGGCACTTCAGGCCTATGGATTTAGGACTACACAGCTTGCAACAGAGCTCAGAATCCCTGTAGGATTGGGAGCAGCAGTAGTTACCCCAAGTTCATGTCTAACCCCATGTCTCATTAGTGAGGGCATGAGGTGTTGGCTTCTTTGACTGGTCCAAAAGGATGTTTAACCTGAGCTTAAAAACAAGGAATGACTAAAGCCAACATATTGCATAGCACCAGCCATACAGAACTGGAACCAGCCCTACAGGGCTCTAAAAATGTCACTGAAGGATTTGTGCCTAAGCTGGGAATTCGGATAGCAACAGAAACAGAGCTGAAAGGGAAGGATGGGAGGGATACGCAGATGGAGGCTCTCATTCACCCTTGTGTTTCACCACTGAAGCCTGATTTTGCTACAACATCAAGTAGGTTCCATTAAAAACAACCCCCCTCCCCCCTTCAAAAGCAACAAATCCTAAAGAAAAAAGGAGAAACATTAGAAGCTGCACTTAGGGTCTAATTCCACTCTCTAGCAAAGCCGGGGGGTGCAGAAGATGATTCCTTCTGGTCTTAGAAGCACCAGAAGTTCACAGTTCAAATGAGCTATACTGGCTTGTTTAATCAGAAATTATGAGAATTTTAAGTCTTGGGGGAAAAAAAATCACAAGATTTTAAATTCTGAGCTTTCTCTGTTTGCCTTCCCTAAAATTCTTAAGCTTCTCCCACCGTTAAAATGAGTACACATGTATTTGTGACACCAAGAAAATGTGGGATTTCAGAAGCCTCACAGCATTTGCTGGTGGAGAGGACCAGCTGGGACGCAAATCTAGTTATATATAATATATATATATAATATATATATATAATATAATATACAATTATAAATTATATATATTTATTATATTAAATTGATATATTATTATAGTAATAATGTATTAACATTATATTAATTATAATTAATAATATATTAATAGGATATAGTAATACAATTAATTAACAATATATTAATAGTATATTAATAATATATTAAATTTATATATATTATTATGAACAACAGTTGATTAACTGTTATTTTAATACACTATTTATGATTAAAATTCCACCTTAATTAAGTGGCTAGTTGGGGTAGAGATCACAGGCAGATCACACGTTTATTTCTATATTACGAACCAAGCATGTTCTCAAAATCTTATTTAATTCTGAGCAGTGAATTGGGGCAGGGTGATGAGTGCCAGGGATGAGGAATCAGTGCCAGGTCAGGCATGCCTCAGTGCCTCCCAAGGGCTGGGAAGCTCCCTGCCATGGCAGCTCCCCAGCCCAGGCTCACCCTCTGCCTGGCACAGGCTCTGGGCACCGTGGGTTCCCCCTGTGCTGCCTTTCACCACCTCAGATGGCCACTTCAGTCAAGTTTATATCAACTAGTTTCTGGCTTTTGGAGGTAGCTGTCTCCTTGCTGGTCTCACAAAAGGGCTTTGGTGGTGCCTGAGGCAGCAGCCGTAATTCAGACTGGCAAATGCTATTCAGCTCCATGGGGCGTGCTGATGAGCTCCCACAAGGATGGCTCAGGCCAATTTCCCTTTTCTCCTTGCCTGGAGATGGTGGGCCAAGGGCTCAGAGTGAGCAGTGCACTCTTTCCTGGGGAAAAGGAGGCCTGTGCACTGCCCAGGGGGAAATTTGGATGTTGCAGGGCTGCTTGAATCAGGGCTGGCCATGCAGACACAACGAGGGGAGGCTGCACCTGCCAGACCTGCAGCAGATATTAACATTGCTCAGAAAAAGGGCTTGTGAGCAGAGATGTCAGCCTCTGGAGCTGCTGAGGAAATTCTGCTGTCAGCAAAAGGCCAGGCAGACCCCTGAGACAGGGGAGCATGCCAGGAGGCTCCTCTGGCTGGGAGTGCAGCGTTTTCCCTGTGGGGAATGGGGGCTGGCAGCTGCACACCTGCCTCCTCTGCAGCCTCCCAAGTGCCTCCCCAGATGGGAGAGTTTGCTGTGCATGGCCCACGCTGCTCTGAGCTGCTTCCTGAGCCCTGTGGCTGCTGTCAGGGGAAGAAACAGCGTGTGAAACACGGCATGGTTTCATCTCACTGAAAGGAAGCAGATAGCACAGTGGGTAAAATAATGCTACAGCCCCCATGTGCGGCTCAATGCCGGTGTTTAAAAGCATTATTCAAATCCTGTGCACCCACAATAAGCACACAGAGCAGAGCTGTTAAATGCTTCTAAATTACCTTGCAATGAATTCCCTGTGATTGCCACCAGTTTTTGCAGTCTCCATCACCGTGGCATGTAAGTAGCCTTGCTCCACAGAACTTCTTGTTCCTGCAGCAGCTGGGCTGTCCTTTGGGCACTCTCCATCCTCTTGGACTCTGAAGGACACGTGTTAAAGAGCAAGAGAACATTGTTGGAGCTTCACCCAGCAGACAGGACAGGAGTGGAGCCACAAGGTTTGCCATGGCTGCTTTCAGGGGCTCTGCCCTCAGCAGCCTCTGTGTGCAGTGCTTGGTGGGAGTGGGGGATCCAGGCTGCCCTGCTCCCTGCCCTGGGGCCAGGTGTGGAGGCAGAGCCCAGGAAAAAGGCTTTCCTCTCTCTCCTCTCCCACCTGCCTCTCTGGCTGGACAGCTGAGCTGTTTGAGGCAAAACGTGTCTGGGATCCAGTGCCAGGAAACTTCTCCTTCAAATAAGAACCATCAGGGAGCAATCTTGCTTCCTAAAATGATGGGAGGAGCTGATGGAGTTATTCAGTCACCAGCCAAGTAGAGCACTCAAAAGCACTCAACAGCATGGGAGGGTCTGGGATCTCCTTAGCAGACCCAGTGTCTTTGAAGTTAAATCCTGAAAAAAATCCTTTGCAAAGCATATCAGGAAAAAGAGCAATGCCCAGGTCTCCTCCAGGACTCCAGTGAGCCCTGCAAAAGCTTTCTTCTTCTCTTTCAGCTTTCCAGAATATTCCTTGGGCTAAATCCAGCATAAACCTCACCTGATCTGCAAGCTGGGAATGAACCAGAATGACTGGTAAAATATGAAATTAAGAGTTCATTCCTTCCTCCTGCTTCCACCTCCTCTCCTCCCACCTTGTTTCCTAGAACTATTTATTCTAGAACTTATTCCTAGAGCTATTTACCTGTGTTCTGCCACCGAGAGTCTCTGCAGGAGCCACACTGGGAGTTCACTGGGACTGCTCAACAAAACACCTCTGCTGCCCAAACTCCAGCAAGCCTCTTGCAGAAGCATAAAAACACCAATGCTTGTGCACCAGTGAGAGAGAGAGAGAGGAAAAAATTGCCATACATTGAAAAAAACCCTTATTGCTGTCCAGTGGGCCTGAGGTGAGCAATGAGGGACCTGGAGGTTTGTCCTGCAGTGAGGAGGGAGCTGAACATCCACAGGATGCCTCAATGCAGTTACAAAATGAAGTGGAGGGCACCCAAAGAGGGACATTCTGTCACCTATTCACTTCTCCTTTGGTGAAGCCACACATAACACAAAGTTAATTAAAGCCTCTATTCTGAGGAAAAAGGAATGTTCCATTTGGTAAATTTAGAAACAGCTGGTTAGTTTTATCCATTACTTTTGTGCTAACATCAGTTGAGCTCATTCAACTCTCTCTTTTTATGAAGCTGTCCTTCCTATGCTACCTGATAGCTACTAATTGCTGCAACTACATTTCTGAATTGCAAATTTTCTGCACTGATAAAAACTTTGATTGCCTGTCAGCTACACATAAGGAAAAGATCACCAGTGCTAAATGAGGTGTTCCACGCTTGGATAATAATGCCTAATGAATTATTCAAAAAAGAATGCTTGAATGAAGCAAACAATTTGAAGGGTTACTAGCAGCCGTAACAGTTCAACAGCCAAAAGAACAAAAGTATCATCCTGAAAATTACACTAATGATTAAAAAATGTGTATTAATTCTACATTTGGAGAAAAAAGAAATGCCAATCTGATTTTAAAGGTTAATCATTATTTTTTCACTAATGCTCTAATCTCTGGGAAAAACACCCTTTACCAATATTTTGGGAGATATAATATTATGACATAGCATATTTATATGATTTTCCAGGCATTAACCCTCTCTGCAAATTTCAAATTTCACTGTGGAAGAATCAAAATCCTGGTTTGAGAGCCTGTTACTGCCTAGGAGATTCCTTCTGCTGCTTTAAATGGACCTGGGATCAGGCCCAGTTTGCAGCATCACATTGGATGCCTTGGGGTCAGGCACCACTAAAGGTCCTCGCAAGAGAGCAACTGCTGAGCACACCAAAACACAGCCCAGGGTGTCCAAATGACTCCAGACTGGCCTTACTGTGCAGAAGCCAAAATCTCACTGTTCATGTGATTAGAGAGTCACTAAATGAAGAAGTGGGTGAAGGAAACAAGACCCATGCGTTCAAATGATATTAAAACCAGCAGCTATGTCCACATAACTGCTGTAATGTGTAACTCTTTCCATCCCAAAACTGATTGCACCTTAAAAGAAAAGTGGATGGTTTATTAAGGAGAGAAATATTTTCTCTAAATGCTTCTGGCTAAAATGAGAAGCATAAAAGAAAAAGAAATCCTTAACAAACCATGAGAATTTCACTGATGTCCAATGCTGACACATTTTCAGCTTTCATAAAAATATATTTCCAAGGCCAAAAGCGATAATTTATTATGACAGACCCTTTCTGGTTGCCAAAAAGACAGGAAAAAAAAATCTGAGAACTAAATCCTAAAGAAAATCTCCTGCAGAATATTAGCCTTACACGAAATACACGAAAAGCAGCAGCACAATGGCAGCATCACGTTGATCTGCCCTGCTGGTAGAACACTCCTGGCTGCTGTGTTTGGAGCTGAGCTGACACAAACACACCACCACAGCACAGAGGTCTCCCAGCCACAGCACAGCGTGGCCAGCACCAAGGAAGGGTTTGGAAAACAGCATTTATTCCAATGAAACCCAGTCAACCACTCAGCTTCCTCTGCTGCAGTTTTACAGCTGGAAAGCCTTTGGTATTAGACCAATTAGTGGTTTTATTATAAAGATGTTCAATGTCAAGATAACACTTCTTCTCATTTCTGGCAGTGACACTGAATGGTGGATGGAAGGAATGACTTCAGGAAAGCAGAGCTGACCATCTGCTTAGGCCTGCTCACTCACTGATGATTAATCCTTTCCCTCGAGGACAATGTCTCCATGTGTTTCTCTTGCTGTCTTTTTAATGTCACAAAAAGAGGTTGATAAACACATTCAAGTCACAATTAAAAAACATTTTAACTGACCAGTTGCCACTGATGATATTATCAGACAGTTTTAGTCACTCTTGTAACAATGTGTTTAGTGGTGTTGATGTGAAGTGGAGATGAAGTTCCTTTAATGTGCCTCCTACCTATTTTTACATTTAGGTGACATTTAAATGTTTACCTTGATGCAAACAAGCAGGAGGCACGGGGAGAGGGTCATTTTTTACTCCACAAAAACAAAAACTCTGGAGGACTGCAGGGCTACTGCTGTCCTTTGGCTGGGATGGGGGAGGAGGAGGAAGAGGAGGAGGAAAAAACCCATCAGAGGCTGTGGGTCAGAGATGGCAGCGTCTGTCCTGCAGACCTCAGGAGCCCATGCATTAAATTGTGACTCAACAGGAACCCAACAAGCCATGAAAGAGGAGCTAGCAAGGAGAGGCACAGAAAGTGGTCACTGGTGGAAGGCAGGCTTGGCTTCTGATTTCATCCCTCGTGAAGAGGAATTTCCAAAAGCCCTGGGGTAACTTGGAAAAGCAGGTCCCATTGACTTTTAACCAGTTAGACATATTTTTGAAATCCATGTAGATAATGAGTGAGCGAGCTTACAGTCAAACCTGTGGTGAAATTGATGGCAATGTTTGCTTTATGAAAGACAGTTCCAGTACTTAAATAGATTTCCTGTGGGCATTGGAGAAAAAATAAAAGAGAAAAAAACCCCAAAAACCAAACAAAAAATAGGGGTAAAAAATAAAATGGTGGTTTATATAAGAAAAAGGAAGTGGCCTTGCAGTTTGCCAGTTCAGAAGGAGCATTTCATGGGATGAGATATGGTGAGGGAAGACAAGCAGGATCTCATAACCACTGGTGGACATAACAAAAACCCTGCCATAGCATGATCACACAGCTTGTGTGGCACAGAGGAGATCAATGGAGGAATATAACTGAATATAACTGATTTCAGAGGTGGATTCAGGAGATTTTGTCTGAAGTGTTTTTTCTGAATGATGGCAGCAGGAATGGATTCTGAAAGCTTATTTCTTCCTTTACCCAAAAAATAGGTAATAAGGAGAATGACAGGGTTTTAAATGCTGAACCCATGCGAAAAAGTTGTTGCCTAGAAATGATTTCTTTTAAAATCATCAGGATAGATATGCACCAATTTTCAGTGGAATTGAGTAGATGCTTTACAAAGGGAGAAGAGGAATAACCCTTGAAGAGGCTCTCAAGGGATGGTTGCTGACATGGAAAACCATTTGCCCCAGTCAAATTTTTGGCTTTAATCTGAGATGAAGGGTCTAAGTCATTTAAGGGTGTTTCTGTTTACCCCTCAAGCTTCCTGGAGGCAAGAGAGAAGCTTCTGTGATCAATATTATCAAATGGCATGGGGAAGCACAGGGCATTTCATACAAACATTCTTTCTTTTTCAAATGCTGGGGACATCTCATCTACTAAATAACAAGGCACTTTCCACACCATAACCTACAATAGGTCAAACAGTGGAGTGGTACAGGATAAAAAGTCGGATTTCTGGTTTGCTAGAGTTCTTAGAGAATGGAAATTAGGCAGTAGGTGGTACCTTGAGCAAAATTTGGAAGGTGGATTACCACAAGAGATCTAAGCAAGTATCAGCAGGTCACAATATCTAAAACTTCATTGAAAGACTTCTTCCTCCAAAAAATTCCTACGCCTAATTCAAAATTTACTCCAATGGACTTTTTGTAGAGCTGGATGTGAGAGGCAAATTCATCAATTCCCAACTTCTAGTACACATATCATCCCTCTTAAAAAATGCCATACCTCATCACTTTAGGACATTGTTTCCAGTGATAATGGATCCACAATCTTGTTAAATTTCCTATCCTCACATTTCCTTACACTTAAAAAAATCTTCCATTCAAACAATTTTTAACAGAACAGTAGACAAGATTGTTCTTCTTCTTCACAAAAAAGGCTATCAATTTTTTTCACCCCAATAATAATTTCCAATTAAAATTTTATGACCAAAAAATTTTGCGACTTAAAAATTTGGATGCCAAATTATTCAAGAATCTCAAGGAGACAGCTCAAACATCGAGACACCAAGAGTGTTCAGACATTCAGGAAAATAGGCTTTTAGTTTAAATCAGCCTGCTAAGTTCAGGAGAGGTCCAATTTAAAATTAAATCATAAGCAAATTGCACTGAAAATTGCAAAAGAAGGAAGGGATCTGGCCTGTGCTATTGAGCTAGAAACCCATTATTCATAAAATATATTTTAAGAGTTGAATCAAAGGCTGTTTTGTTTGCAATGGAATTCTGTCGGGGGTAAATCCACAGGAAAGTAAAATGTGCTACAAAGGTAAGCTTTTAAATTTCTTGCTCTTTGTGTCTTTGCTTTATGAGATGTTTCCAAGTAATAAAAAGATGACTTGGTAAATAGAAAGTGTAACATAATCCTGAAAAAGGGGCAATTCCTTGCCTTCAAGAAGCACGGCTCAGATGGCAAAAGAAATGAAGTAAAACATTAGGAGGGTAGTGACAGATTTTCATAGAGACATTTCAAAATGTTGACATCCAAAGTTAATTCAAAGAGATTAAATGGCTTTGAGTAGTCAAGGCAAAAAAACCCAAACAAACACATAGATGTGTCATCAGCATAACACTGGGAGCTGGAACTCAAACCACCCTGTTGGCTGAAAAACGGGAGGAGCAGCACACACCACAGAAATAACAATAACAATAATAAATCATATTTATAAGATAATTATAATTATATATAGTGATAAATTATTATCTTTTTATTATTAATTATAGCAATGATTATATTAGTATATACAATAATATAATAATATAATAATTATATAATTAGATATTATATAATTAATATTATATAAAATATAAGATAATGATATAGTATATTACTATATATTAATAATAATTATTATATTTAATAATAATAAATTATTATAACAATATAATATTATATATAATTATATCATATTTATAATATAATTATATATGATAATGATGATGATGATGATGATTATTATTATTATTATTATTGCCACAGTACCCAGCAGCAGCAACTAAGATGACTAATTCTAATAGGATGTTAATTTTAATAAGTTGCTTAGTTCTAATTGTAATTAAGGTGTCAGCAGAGCTCTCCAGGTATCCTGTGCTCAGCTGGGCTCTTGTGACTGCCCCTGTGGCACCCCCTCAGCTATCATGAATTTGAGAACCCCAGGCTTCTACCCAAATGTCCCAACTTAGCCCTTCCTTAAAAAGCCCCAAACAAAAAAAAAAATTATTTTTCTCTTTCTCCTCTGTCACTTGGCAGCCCTGCCCTTAGCCTCTCTCTTCCTTGCATCCCACATTCCCATGGCCTTCTCCCGAACACCAGCTTCTAATTCTCAGCAGGAAAGTGCCCAGCACACCTGGCAAAATGAGCTGGAAACTGAGATGCTAAAGCAGAAAAGTGGGTTCCAGCTTGACTTAAACCAGTGAATTCCAAGATACACAACTGTAAGGTGAAAATAAAGTGTTGGGAGTCACAGCAGCCCCACAGGAGGATAATGAGGAGTGCTGGTGTTAACTCTGGAAGGCCAAAACAAATCACAGACACTGCCCTGCGCTGTTAGATCTGGATTAAGTGATTAGCTCATCAGATCTCCCAGATCCAGCTGTGTGCCTCAAACCTTAGCTATGAGGTGTTTTAAATCCACACAGGGTGCACACTGTGAAAAGCCAGATATGTAACCAAACCCACATCACCCATTTCCCTTGAGTCTTGTTACACTGCCCCATGAAACTTCTATTTTCACTTTACTGCACCCAAAAAAGGATAAAATGGATGATGTCACCAGGGTGCCTGCTCCAGCACATGTTAAAATTCAGTTGCTGCATTTTTTTGTGCTCCAAGACTTTTTTTAAGCTCCAAGACTGAGGGACTTCTCTTCATGCATCCAGCTCACTTCTCTGGTTTTCATCCTAACAAAGCCATGAGGTATGGAGAGGAGATTTCAGAAAACCTGAGAAACTGAGCAGCTTTGGGTCAAGCGGGAAAAACAAGTCATGAATGGGCAGGAGAAATACACTGCAACAGAGAGAAAATTAAATGCCAAAGCCAGTCCTTTCTGTTTTCAGCATTTCCAGTGTTTCTCTCTCCTTGTGTACATTGCCCAGGACAGCCATCATCTAGTAAAGATTATTTTGTAAAATATTCTAGAGGGTCTTTACGTTTGTCATCCCTGTATCAAGAACAAAGTGCATTATTTCACATTCCTCAGCAATAAATCTAATTTGCCATGTGTCAGCTCAATTACTGAGCTGATCTAAGGCACGATGGATGTTTCTTGCCACTCACTTTGTGCTCAGTATGCATCATAATTTAGTATCATCAGCACATACAGTGCATTATGGTGGGCCTTTCTAGCTAGGTAATTTATTTAAAATCAAACTATGAAGCCAGGTATTAATCACACTTAACTCTTGCCTTTTGGGGGGAACCCTCAGCACAGAAAATTCATTTTCTTTCTTGTATTTCTATGCCACGTCCTTCTCAGCCCCTGTTAGGTTCATCTTCAGAAGCAGCCTGTCATGTAGATCCTTATCAGAGATTTTCTGAAAACCTAGATAAAATATGTCATATGCACTGCAATTATCTACTTTATAACTCCTAAGCTCATTAAAGAGGTCAATTAGTCATTATTGCCTTTTTAAAAGCCCCTCTGGCAGCCTCAGGTTAGGCTTTGGCTCCTTGATGCAGGCAAGGAGAGGGAGAGCTCCCAGGAGCTCCTGCAGCCAGAGCCCAGCACCAGCACTTTCACAGGGAAACAAGGGAGAAAAAAGGAAACTAACTGCCCACTGTTCCACTCACATATTAAATATTGATGAACAGGCTGAGAAAATAGAGCTGGAAATGTAGAGAAATCACATCTGAGTGAAGGGAAAAAAAACCAACCAAACCCAAACCACGGGGAGAGCAGGAGGAAGGGAGGGGGAGTGAGCACTGCAGAGCACTTTTGTAAGCAGAAGCTGAAATTAGCAGGGGGGGTATTATCTATCTATTTGCAAGCAGAACAAACACAATTAGATGGTCCCCCTGCTAATTTTGGCTTCTGGCTCCACGAGTGCACTGCAGGGCACACACCTTCCTTAGCATTTGCTCCTGCTCTGTGCTTTCCAGGTGAAGCAGCGAAGAGCAGAGTCTCCATTCTGAGTGCTGACTGTAAGCACCTCAGCGCTTCATCCTGAAGATAATCACTCAGATTTTGGGGTGGTTATTGCTAACAAAGCCTTCCTGGCAGCACTGCTTTGGGGTGGTGGATGAACCAACACAGCCAAGCATATAAAAAGCCTCATGGCTGTCTCCTTCTCCTGCTGACTCAGTTTCTCTTGGGTCCCAGGCAGGACCTCACAGGGTCACACCCAGCTCAGAGGGGAGGACAGGACAGAAATGTGTCCCAGCCCCAGCTGAATCTCCACCTAGGAGCCTCTGCAGAGCATCTCTTCACTGCTGACCATGAGCTGCTCACAACTCGTCTCCTTGATGCTTCTGCTGCCATTGCTGCGGTGCAAATCGGAGGAGAGAAATGAAATGGAGTAAGAGAATGAGAAGAGGCCATCCCTGCCTCCATCTCATTATCTCTGCTGAAAAAAATGAGCAGTCGTGGCAGTGAGAAACAAAATCTCTGAGGAGTGCTACTCCAGGCAGAGAAAGCAGAGTTGGAGGGAAGGAGAGCACTAATATGTGCTTTTCAACCAACTGCATTTCAATTTACTGCTGGACCCTACCCCTCTTTTATTAATTTAGGAGTGTTTCTAGTTTATTCTGTAGTCTGTGCTCTACATTTTACCAGATTAGTCTCTTTTCTTTTTCCTTAGTTTTGTTTGGCAGTGTCTCATACAATCCCATTTCCTTCTATTTGCAAGTTTGCTTTATCTGTATTTCACAGTTGCAATCTGGGCTGCCCACTATCTTATTCCTGTGTGATATCTGCTAAAACTGCACATGAACTCCTTTTTCTGTGCTCCCTTCAAGTCCCTTCAAAGCTGGCTCATCTGAAATAACAAATTGTTGTCTTGTGACTGGCAATTATTAGTTCTGGCTTATGAGTTTTGATCTCTAAGCAGGTAATTTAATGTGTAACCTTATTACAGTTCCTCATAGCCCAGAACTCTATCTAAAGTCCAATTTGGCATTGCCTTCTCAGCTATTAATTGCAACCCAGCTGAGCTGTGCATGTTTGAGAATGAAGCAATACTTTGATGGATAAACCTCTGCATCATCTCCTAATACACACATGTTAAGGGCATCCAGCTGATGAGGACAACTGAGGTAGGTCACACACACACACTACACTATTTGTGAGAATATATTTTTGTATTTACTAGGATTCAGGTAAAAAAAAAATAACAGAATGGATATTTTTGTAGACTAAGCCCATCTTGCACTATGACAGGCTAAGAGTTATTAATGTCTTTGTATCTGCAGCATACTGAGTTCATTTTATTTTGTGCACAGTTTATGTGCCTGATCCTCCCGTATCATCCATGCAAGTGGAACTTTATATCCATGCTGAATCCTTTGAAAGGCAGGAATATTTCCATTTGCAGCCAGTCAAACACACAAAGAGCTGAGTTATTCTAGCAACAAATATTCAGAGTATTTGCATTGCTTCCCAAACTAGATGTATTGATTCCAAATGACCCAATATGCACTGGATGCACTTACTTGTGCTAACATTCCTGATGGCTTGAAAAGCTGATGGAGCTGAAATTTATGAAGAAGGAGTCTAAAAAACAAACATGAACAAACAGTTGCAAAAGTAAGTGATGAGAAATATCTTCATGATACTGGATGGGAAATTAGGGGGCTTTGCCTTACAACTGAGAAGTCAGCACAGCAGCAGAGAAGTTAAATAATCTATGAATCTGACTACCTCAAATAGATGATGCTTTACTCTTCATTCATTTATTTAAAAGTTTCCCTGGTTTTGAAGGGTTGGTGTTTTTTTGGGGGTGGATGTGGGAGCATGTTAACACAGTCCTCTGTTCTGGAACACGATCGCGCAGATCTGCTCGTTATTGACAAATAACTGTGAAGGGATGGTGCTGTCACAAGGGTTTTCTGTGGTGACCACTGAGAAAACAGTACAATTTCAAATGTTGCTCACACTCCTGGACCCTCTGTAGCAGCTCTGGTCCCTGTGAAACAAGACCACCATGGATAAGAGCACTTGAAGCCTGCCATGCTGGACTACTTCAAAATGCTCCAACACCCAGACCTTCAGACTTTCAGCAGCTCTCACAATCTCTGCAATGCTAAGCACACTCATTGTTCTGTAGCAAAACCTCGTGTCTGGGACCAGAAGTCCTGCTATGCTCAGTAAAAGCCACCCTAGTGCCAGGCAGCCCTTGCCAGGACCAAAGGAAAGTGCTACGCAGATTAAATGTGGGCTCACCTGCCAGGCAGCATATGTTTCACTCCTGTCAAACCCAAAGCATTGAGACAGATGCTCATCTCACCTCCTGCACCTTTTGGAGAGATCATGTCACGGCACCCCCCATCACCAGAATGCTTTATTTTGTGAAACACAGCACCCTTTTTAACACGACCTGAGACTTGCTGCTGGAGCTTTTCTTCCACGTCAGCTGGCCTTGGCTATCTCAAGTTTTCCTAAAGTGACATGCTGGAATTCCCTCCACGCCTATCAACCTGGAGATCCTTGAGGTGCAGTGAATTGTAAACTTTCACAACTGATTTACATGTTCCAGGTCTTAATACCCTCTCAATTCTTAAACGGATTAAGGAGGACAGTCTTTAGCTACACTTGACAGAGATTATTCCAGACATGGCCTATTTTCCATGGTAGTCATTTATTGTACTTGGTAATTAGCTATATGGCCTCCTGCATTGATTTTTTTTTCTCCTTTCTGAATCTACTTTAGGTCTGCTTCCTAAATGCTGGATATGGTGTTTAGTGACACCACTTTTGTTTATTCTGCAACCTGGCATATTTGATAATTCATTCATTTCTTCACATGCCATTAAATGGCAAGGAATAATCTAAAGTCAGAAACAAAATGGGTTTGGCTGTCATAAGATGGATACCAGTAATAGGAATACTGGAGGGCAAAAATTGAATTTTTTTTTTTTAAGATGAAGCTTACCCAGTTTCTGAGAAGGTTGGTAAGACCTGACATATTCTCTCTGCTAATAAGGAAGTGGGTGTCCCAAAACACAAAATGCCTATTTCAGGCATTTGAGAGATGAGTGTGCACACACAGGATGATTCATCACCAAACAAAACATCCCAGCATTTTCTTGAGTGTGTACAAAACAGAAAATTAATCACAGCCTGTTACTTATAAGCTTTCCTTGGAGCCTTGGAAAGGCTGGCTAACTTTGAGCAGCACTGTTTCCATGGGGGAAGATTGACTTCCAAAAAATTGAGGGGCACATGCAGTTGACTCCTGATGCACCATGCACCTGCAGTTTGGAAAGCTGCCCACATGAGCCATCAACCAGACCCTGCTTGATGATATTTTCCACAAAGATCATCCATCACGGCAGCTATGTGTTTATTTCCCTGCATACTTGCAGCCTTGCTGGTTTGCTAACCAAGCTAATTTTCCCCAGGTTTTTGTATTTATCTGGGGACAGATTTCAGGAGGTTGCTCCACCACACCATCCTGCTCTCCCCCACACCATCCTGCTCTCCCTCACCATCCTGCTCTCCCTCACCTCCTTCTTGCTGTTTCTGTCTCCCAAGTCTTCTGCTGCTCCTCTGCCCCAAATATGTCTCACTGCTCCGTCCATCTCTGGTCCTGTGGTCCCTTTTTTGGGCTCATAGCAGGTGACAGAACTCAGTGCCTGCTTCCTTTTGGTGCACTCCTCACCTTCAGCACATCTCTGATGTTCCTGGAGAGGGCTGGGAGCCACAGCAACCCAGGGAACGCCCTCCAGAACACAAGTCACCTGAGCAGAGGAGGCAAATGACATCCACAACATCAAGACTACACCTGCAGCCTTTGTGCTGAGCTCCTGTGCAGCACATGGCAAATGTTATCAGCTCCAGGATGGGTGCCACAATCCCTGGAGGAGCTTCAGCAAGGGACAAGCCCAGCCCCACATGCCCTGCCTCATGCAGGGAGTGCTGTGAGTGCTTGAAGGAGAGCAGGAAACATTTCCTATGCTGTGTGTCTGTGAGCAGAGCACACAGCAGGGCTCTGCCAGCCTGCAGAGAGCCCCACGGGACTCATTGCACAGCACTGGGGAGGTGAAAGGCAAACCCAAGCACAAGGGCCAGAGGGAGCACGCAGCAGCCGTGAGCACAAGCACTCACACAGACCAACGTGCTGCTCTCCAGCAGCTCTGTTTTGCACATTCCATGCTCCAGCCACGGCCAGCAGTGATGTTTCTGTTGCTGTCGCAGTGGCAGGGCAGCACAGCCTCTCAGAAGGTGTGAGGGCTGGGGCAGGGCTGAGCTTATGTCACACAGCAGGACAAGTAAAGAGCCAGGAGGGACAGTCAGGTGAGTGCCTACATCCAGTAGAGAGACAAACAGATTCTGCATCAGATGGGGTCAGTAAAGATGCCACTGCCTCATGTAATGACAGATTTGGAAGTTGTTTGTATAAGTCTTTATATTCCCAACTCTTTATATTCCCAAAGTTAGTTCTGTGTGCTAACACAGTGCATACATGTTCTTTTACAGGAGCCCAAGGAGTGTGGAAGGAGGCTTACCACTCTCAAAGCCTTCTTCAAAGCCAAGTCAAAGCCACTGCACTCTCAGTTTTGTAAATCACAGCTGTTTGAGGTATTTATTGGTGGAAGCGTGAGGAAACTGAATTGAAAATGGCTGTGAAGATGTGACAGTTACAGTAACACAATATCTTTGTAGGATGAGCTACTCAAAAAATGCCTCACATAGTCAGATGCACAACAAAAATGTCTGGATGCATCTTGCCATGTGTCAGATAAAACCTGGAGTACCTATTTGGCATCAAACCCAGCTGCTTTTCCTTCAGCATCCATCCCTCCTGCAATAGCTTTAGAGAGAACAAGACACAGAAGCATGAGAGGGCAGAGAAAGAAGACAATGATAAAGATATGAAAAATGCCCCTTTAAGTATGCTCCAGATTTTATCTCTGTTTCATATCAACTCTCTCTCTTTCCCTTCCAAGAGAAATAACTGGCATATGCTTTATTTTGAAAGTAGATTGACACAAAATAAAAAAGAGAACTGGCCATGAATCCTGGCACTAATCTCCCTCCATGGCAGCCTGTGATGGAGTCAGAGACATTACTCTCATGTTCAGGTCTGAGCACCACCAAAAACGATGTTATTCCCCAGAATCCTTCCCAGCAGCAGAGTGCTCTGTCTAGCAGGGATGCTGCAGAGCACTTCAAGTGCTACAGAATTCTCTCTGACTCTTGCTTTCAACCTGTTCATTCAAAAACTCAAAGCCAAAAGGAGGATAAGGAAACAGTAACTGCTGTTCCAGTTTCCTTCTTATCTGCTCACTCACATCCTTCTTCTGTTCACTCCATGACAGCACCTAAAATGTTATCTTCCCCACTACAAGCACACTGCCTCGTGAAAACCCTTCCCTGCTCAATTTGAACTCATCTCTTTTACTCTCTTTGAACAAAACCTGTGGCTTCACTTTCACCTGCTCTGCTCCTGTCCCTTCTCCTTGCACACATCGAAATCTTCCTAAAGATCAGTTGGCATCTTTTTCTTTTTCTGCTCTGAACTTGAGACAGTCCTTAACAGGCCACCCTAAATATAATATTCCCTAATATTCCCACTTACTACTCAGCCAGAAATTGAAATATAATACTCCCTAATATTCCACTTACTACTCACCCAGAACCAGAGAGTGCAGTGCTGATCCCAGCAAATGCTCCTGTCTGCTCTGCCCTGGTGCTGAAGAGCATCTCCTCTTAAGATTTTATTTTAAGATTTAGATTTTAAGATTTAGATTTTAAGATTTAGATTTTAAGATTTAGATTTTAAGATTTTCATCTCCTCTGAAGATTTTATTTTGTTCTCTTCCATAGAGTACCTGAGTGCTTTCCTCATCCAAATCTCCCAGCTCACCACCTGCTTTCCCAGCAAACACCTATGGAGATCTGAGGGCAGACTTGTGCCTGTTGTTGTAGTTAGGACAATAATGCAGGTCTCAAATAATGCTGTTCCTATGCTGGAGCCCTTTAATCAAGAAGCTTTCCTGAACCATTTCACTGAACTCTCCTCAGGAACAATACCTTTAGCACTGCAGATATTCAGTGTGGTGGGCTGTGGGACCAGCTGGCAGAGGGAAACAGCTTCAGAAAAGAGACAAGGGTCCCTTCTGGCCAGTATTGGATTGGGACCATTTCTGTACCTCAGGAGCTGACAGGACTACAGCTTTTTCTTTCCTTTTTTGTTTTCTTTTTCCCCCCTGTTTATTTGTTTACATAAAGCTTGTTTTCCCCCAGTCATCTGAAAAAATAAAATAAAAATTGAGGTACAGCTTAGGTACATTTTTTTTTCCTGGACAAATCTCCTTGAGCTATCACTTATCCCTTCCTTCAACATCACACTTTGCTTAAGTGACTTCTCAGAACTAAGCCTGTATGGAACTGACTGTAGTATTTTACCCTCACTGTGAAATATTCACTTTTGTGACACCAACTAGTCTTGAAATGCTGTAAAAATGCTGACAGAAGAAATACCAGAGAAGGTTTTTAAAAAGCTTGTGAAGGATCAGTAGGTCCAGAGGTGTTTTTGCAGCATCAGAACAGCTAGGGGACATTTAAAACCAAACAGAAAAAAATCCCAGAGGACACGGAGGATTTAGTGTGTTTGAGGGAGTCACCAACATGAAAGGTACCATATTTTGGTGGAGGCTGGAGGGGACAGGAGCTGATGGACAGTGTGTCAGCCCTATAGTAGTAGCAGGGGGCTGCTGGAAGATGGGAAAGCAATGAAATGAGAAAGGTAAATGAAGCGAAGTGCAGCATCAGGCAGAGGCCCCAACATCACAAACACAGTTGCAGTGTGCAGAGATCCCCTGAGTTTTACATTGAAGAGAAGTGACAAAATCATCAGGAGAGAAATGAGAATGACCAGCAGAAGCCTGAGGAGGAGCAGTGTGAGAAGGGAGTCAAAAACACTAAAGAGCTGCCTGAGGTTAGTGCTGCTGGACTGCCATTCGTGAAGGGATCCATTCAAAACTGCCTCAAAGGTTAAACGTGAAGCTTGGACAAGAGAATGAGAGAAAAGAAAAACTTTGAGAGACCAAGATGTGTGCAAGATGTGTGGCATGTACAGCTCAGGCAGCACAAGTGCTCTGGAAACTGAATTCCTGAGCAGCAGCCCTTTGTTTGGCTCTCCTGAAGTGGCACTCCAGCCATGCCTCTGCCATTTGAGCCCTGATGGCTTCCACTGCTCTCATGGTAAGAGCCCTTGAAATAAGGCAGTGGAATAGTCATTAAAGCCCCAGCAGTGTTTTTCCAGGTTTTCAGATGGAAGCAGCACTGCACATACCTGTGTGCACACAGAGTAACATACACACATAGACCAGGCTGCGTTTTCTCCTGCTCATCAGAACTCTTCAAAATCATTTGTAGCAGGGTTTTAAAGTTTTTCTTAGAAATCCAGATGCAAATAAAGGTAATTTATGCCAACACATTCCATAGTCTCACTTTGGAGACCAAAGCTTCACCTCCCAAACAAAAGTCCCAGCAGAACTATATTTATAAAACCCCCTCTCATTCAAGGCTTTTCCCAGGTCTTTCCTGCTTTCTGGAAGAAGCCATTCCCTTTCCAAAGCAAGTGCTCCTGGGATTCTTTCCTGGTCCCACACCCCTGGCTTCCCCTTTGCCTGTGTCCAGCTGCATCCAACAGAGCCCGTGGCCCCTGAAGGGTGCAGTTTATGGCCAGCTCACTTCATTTTTCACCCTCTACAATTATGGGGCTTGTTCTGCTTTTAATTCAAATCATACAGCCCTTTTCCACTTAGCTTTGTTACATCTCTAATTATGACCTTAGCTTGAGGTGGTATAATTTTACTTTAAGAGATATGCCAGAACTCAGGTACTGACATCTCCAGGTTTCATAGAAATTGCAGGGATCATAGGAATTTAACCTGATAATTACCTCAATATTTCAAGTCAGACAATCACCATATAAAATAATTACAGGTTGTTGTTTTTCCAAATTCCCTTTGTGGGTTACTGTAGGTTAGAATATATGATATTAGATAGATATAGAAACAGAGATGAAGAGGTACAATAAACCTAAATAGGAGATTATTCATGTATAAGGAATGTCAAAAGACAAAGAGAGGCACCTCTTTTAAATGCATAAAACAGCAAATAGCACATTCCCAACTAAGGAATGGGAATGTTCAGATCAAGGATTCTTTTCCACGACCTCAGCCACAGAAGTGTTTTTCCCTGTGGGGCTTGCAAGGATTGGCACAAATGGGAGCAAAACCCCCCTTTGCTCACTTGTATGAAACCTTCAAGACCTGGCCCTTATGTCACCCACAAAAATTGCCTTTTACTAAACAGAAGCCTCCTTAGCCAGCACTTCATCCTATCCCTTGGCACAATTGGGGTGATTTAAGCTATAAGCTGCTACTTCCTAACATTTTCTTCCTTTAATTAAAAACAAAACAAACCCCCAAAACAAACAAACAAACAAAGACCAAAAAGGGGAACATTTGTACATACTACAAACTGATTACATTTTGTGGGGTTTTTTTCCCCCCCTCTTCAAATTTCCAATGCTTTTGTTGTCTCTTGCATGTAAAGGTGCAAGGAAAACAAAATTACTTGGCTTGATTTCATTCATGTTGATCCTTCTGGGTTCTCAGATATTGTGATCCATGGAAAGTCTGGATTCATGCTTAC
This sequence comes from Loriotus luctuosus, assembly GCA_035582745.1. Lineage (NCBI taxonomy): Eukaryota > Metazoa > Chordata > Aves > Passeriformes > Thraupidae > Loriotus > Loriotus luctuosus. Next base: position 2,009,887 of record JAWWEY010000273.1, read on the forward strand.
TTCTACTCTTCATTAAGTCAGTGGTAGTGGAATTGCTGGTGGGGCAGGCTGCTGATACAGTAGGTGGGCATGCTGAATAAAATACATGCCACAGCTGTACCTGCTCTTGTCAGAGAGCCAACCTGCTTTATGCCAGTCTGTTCTCCACTGCTTCCTGGTCATAGCCCATCTGTTTGTGAATTTATAAAATGCTGAAGAACACAAATATCTGAACCTATTATAGGTAACACGCTTCAATTAAATTCTGATTGTGGAGATGTGCTTAGACTATCGTTGGTAATGGATCTCCTTCAAATTTGCCAGTAAAATAGACACCCATCCCTGGATATTTCTGTGGAACTCAGAGGTTTTTCTGGGCAGTGGCTTCTACATATGGTGCACCTGGACAATATTCTTGCACTTGCAAACAAAATTGAAACAAAAAAAAAAGCAAAAACAACCTGCCAAGGCAGAGTATGGAAGGTTACTAAGACAGATTAGATAAAAACCTACATAGAGGGAGAGGTTCCACAGTAGGAGCCCTCACAGGTGAAGTAAGCCAGACAGCTATTAACCTGAAGTTTTCCAGCAGCTTAAAGCAGTGCTTCACATTGCAGGTGGACTCTGAGATAACACAGAATGATAATGCACACAAAAAATGATGAAACTAATAAAAGTTCATCATATACATGTAATTTTTGCACTGGGGGTGGATCACTCAACTTTACAAGGTCAGTTTCATGAAAACTATGATTTAAAGGAGCTCAGCAGGCTGTCAATAACTGATTTAATAGGAACAGACTTCAAACAGGAAAAATAAGTGAGAGATCTATCCCCAGGAATTTTGCTGGGGATACCTACAGTACCTATGATTAAACTATCTGTCCTCTGGATGTCATCATTGCTCTTTTTATATGCTGTTGGCTAAAGATGCACTTCTGGAGAAGACAAGCACAGTCCCAAGGAAGCTGGCTGGGGTGCATTATTTTTGGTGGCTCAGTGCATTTCCAGTTAGAACTAAACCCCCAAGAGTGTGGTCTATATAATTACTATTTATAATCTATAGTGAACCTTTTTCTATAATGCAGTGCAAAAAAAAAAAACAAAACAAAACAAAAAAACCCTGCATACATTGCATTTGATGTGAACTCACATCTCTGCTTCAAGAAGCACTTTATGCCTCTTCACTAAAAATTTCCATCTTTCCATATGTGCAGCTGAGACATAGCTGCCAGTCAGCAATAGTGTTTGCAGCATTTGCAAAAATCTTTGCTTTAACCTGAAACCAGAATTTAAGATTTCAAAAGAAGATGCTTGGTTTCTCTGGCAAGGGAATACTCCACTGGCAGTGATGCACCAGAGCAGAAAGGAAAAATATGGAATGCACCTCACTGTGACAAGGCTGACCCTGAGAGATTTGATCAACAGACCAATGTGTGGCCCTGCAGGTATTTACCACATTCCTACAAGATCTTTTAGAAGCTATTACAGCAGAACAGTGTAAGTAGAAGCAGATCTAGGCTGAATCATTCCCCCAGCATGAGGTATGAGGTTGAATTCAAATCCTCTCAGTACCTTTCAAGTCCAGATGAATCCAAAGCCAAGGAGGAGCTGCCTGTCCTGGAGCACTGGAGCTGCTGGCCCCAGCCAGGTGGGAAGGAGATTGTCACCTTTGTCACCTCTTCTGTCCTTGAGCTGTGCCAAACGTTCATCGGCTGCTGAAACCTCCTGGGAAAAGGTTCCACTTCAGCAGCATGGGACCACCCCACAAGGCTTGGAAACACAATGTCCTTCTCCCTTCTGGGTTGCCAGAGAGCTGCATGGCACCAAATACCTCTCCAGCTTTCACAGAAGAATTATTATGGAGCTTTCAGAGAGAGATGATGCCCAAGTAGTACGAGCTGAAGCTCAAAATACTCCTTGCCAGCAATAAACACTCCTCACTCACCAAATTGCCCGAGGCAATGGGGACAGGTGCTGCATTGCCAGCTTCATCCAAAGAACCAGTTCACTCAGATTTCAGCAAATCACTTGCACTTAGCTCTACAAACAGAACCTAGACTGAGCTTTCAAGAAACAGAGCTCAAGTCAGCAAAGCAAGAGGCACCCATATCCTGTTAGTTTGCTGTGTGCCTCTGATTTTGGAAACACTCAGAAGCCTCATGCTGTTAGCAGGGCTGGGCAACTCAGCATTTTCCTAATGCCTCAGCCCTAGGAGGATTGTTAAGTTCAATAGTCTTGTAGGTAGTTCACAGGTAGAGCAGAATGTGGTAGGTGAGCTAACTGGACAAATCTTTCAAAATGGGCCCTTACCTTTTTTTTTTTTTTTTTTAAGGAAGAAGTGGAGGGTTCCCTCATTCTCAATGTCTATTGATGCCTCAGGTTTTGGCTTTTATATTTTCCCTTTCTGTGCTGCTTTAGTGGGTGGGTCTGAGCTCCATATTCAGGGATGCTGAGCTCTGTGCACAGAGCAGGGAGACAA
>JAWWEY010000273.1:2012616-2033717 GCA_035582745.1 Loriotus luctuosus
TGCTTGGAATCAATCCCTGCTTTGTTCTGTAGCTCTGTCCAGCCCCTGCTCCAGGGCAGCCTGCACAAGGCATCACTGTGAGGTAAAAATTCAGCTTCTGAGGAAACAGCCCATTTCCAAGGATCCTTACTTCCATTTCAGTGAAACTCAGCAGCAGATGACACAAGAGGAATAAATTCCGCTCTGCTGGGGGGCTGTGTGTTTCTCAGCAGAGGCCAGAGCCAAAGCCCCTCCACCTGCTTGCCACAGCCTCAGCACAGGGCCCAGCACAGATCAGAGCTGCACCAGCCCAGCACTGACAGCCTCAAGCTCTGAGGAAACCTGGTGGGTTTGGACACAGCAATTTGTCACTTCATGGTCTGTGGATCAGAGCTGGCCTGGGTTTCCTCTGGGACACAGAGAGACTCTGCCCCTAGAGGAGCCTTATATGCCCAGAGGGCTGTGCAGATATTGATGGGCTTAGAGCCAAGCCCCTTGGAGGATGTGTTCTTTATCTTCACCATGGCATCTTCTCCTGACCACCCAATGTTTTCAGGGGAGCTGGGACAATTCATTTATCACACCCAGTTCACCATTTTGTAGTGAAGTACAAAGCACAATTATTGAAAGATGTACTTTAGGATGTTCATTGCATTGTTTTAAAGGATCCTCTGGAGATGTGAAAACATGGCCAGAGAAATAACCTTAATGTGCTGCCCCATTTCAACAGTGGAGTTTTGCCTTGCATGTTAATGTGTATGTTTTCATGCTTCAGCTACACTAACTGTACTCCTTTCCTGTTTCTATTTATTTTGGAAGCAATATATGTTTACTAAATCAGTTGAAAAGTGTTAATGATCAGTTCATAGAATACTAATGTGGATTCAAATTACTTTCACATGAATCAGGACAAATTAAAAAACACTATTTGATCATAAACTGCTTCAAATCCATGTCACAAGAACTCTAGTACCTTGAAATAAAGATTCCTTTCTTTCATCTTGTTAAGATCTCATTAGATAGTTAAATTGATCAAAAAGGTGTGGGGAAGAAAACACGTGGATTATCTATGGTTCATGTAACAAAGACAATGGATAAGCAAAGAGGAGGGTATCAAAACCAGTTGCTCTACAAGCAATGCCTGAGGAAGAAGAAGACATGTAGGTGCAAGCAAAAGAGTGGTGACATGGCTGCAGCCAGCCCTGACCCACAGCACAGCTGTGAGCCCTCAGATACAGCTGTGAAACCTGAAAACCCACGTGGGCACTGGGCCAAACCATTCCCAGGAGAAATTCTGATCGCGTCCCAGAGCATTCAGGCACACTCCAAAGGCAATCTCATTTTCAGTGACATTTCACTGTGATCCTGTCTTGATCTGAGCAAGGCTGTGTTTCAGAGCTGCCTTTCAAGTAAGTCTTACAGTCTGGAGGTAGGAACTTTGTAGAGTTTTTCTCCTCTGCTCTACTCTGACGTGCCCATGGCCATGCCCACTCCCAGGTGACAAGGAGCACACCAGCTCTGGCACACCAGTGGTGCTGCTGCTCACAGGAAAGCCTTTTCCCCCTCCATCAGTTAAAACCTGCATTTCCCAGGCTCCCAGAAGCTGGAAGTGAACCCCTTAGTGCTTTATCACACAGGATGTGATGTGCTGTCCTAGCAAAACATTTCTTACTTGGGTGCATCATGAGAATGCACACGGTGGTTGCTGGGAAAGCCAAACTAGCATTGCTGAACAAATCAGTATTGGAGGGTAAAAGCAGTTTTGGGAGGCAGATTGGAGCTGTACCAGGGCACTTGCTGGATCCCAGCACAGTGAAGATGCACAGGAAGAATTTAGCTCTGCTCACCTTTCCCTTATTTGTGATGGAAAAATTGTGGGCACAATATTTCCTTAACCATGGTTGTCCTGAATTGTGGTTTAGAAACCTAAGGCAGCATGTCAGGCTGAGTTTGCCCCCTCCACTATGGTTCTGCAGAGACCAGGTAGAACATTCAGCTTCCTTTACTCTTTCATTTCTTTTTTTTTTTTTTAATAAAAAATGTATTTTATGATGGAAATTTTAAGCATGACAATTAAGACTCATTTAGGAGACTATCAGAAGGAATAAGCTCTCCAGCCTGCTCTATTTCATTCAAGACAATTTTGTCTAACTGATTTTTAACAAATTTAAAACATTGCCCAGATCTACTCTGGCTATGAGGCACTGGCAATCAAGTCAAGCACCATTGACTGTGAGAATAGTGAACTGTGTAAAATGACTTCTCAGCATTATGTAGTGCCACAGCACAATTTAAATAACACGTTCATTATTCAAGGTCTCATAATTCCTACATATAGAAATAGATACAGGGAGCTGAGAGAGGCTTTCCAGTTAAATAAATAAGCAACCTCTATCATTACAACTGCACTGTGCATTCTTTAAATACCTGATAGGTTGTTGGAAAGTCCTTTTAAAATAAAATCCAGTGATACAAGGTGCTAATTTCAGCTCAGAGATGCATATACAGACAGCTGTTACACATTGACTCTGCTTTTACAGGAATGAACAGAGGATTTGAGAGAAACTCTGCTTTCTGGGGAGGAATCTCAGCCATTATTATTATGTTTATGTACAAAAGGGCTTTCACAATTGTGATTACAGAAATCTAATATTAAAGTCATGCTCTTTTCTATGATTTAAATGCAGGTAGGTATTTGTTTCTGCACAAGATGGAATGTATTTCAGACGTTATTGTCTTGATTTTCATGTGTATTTAGAAGATTTTAAAGTGAAACTGTTGCAATCACGTTCTATCTGACACTTCTGGTAGAACCATGGTTGAAGAAGGGTATTCCACAGGTTTTTTACAGCACTCAAACCCACTCTCAGAATTTCCTGCAGCTCAATAACTTTCAATATACTTAGAATATATACTTTCAATATATACTTAGCTCAACACACTTACAGTAATGAGATTTACAAAATATAAATATGTGACCATTAATATAGAAATAAATTGTACAGATATATTAACCTGAGCTGCTCATTTTTAAATAAAGGTACCAATTTAATACTTGCTTTTTTTTTTTATTTTGTAAGGCAAATAAATTTGGCAAAAACTGTTTTTTCACTATGAGGGCAGTGAGACACTTAAGTGTGTTCCCTAGAGAGGTTGTGGCTGCCCCATCCCTGGAAGTGTTCAAGGCCAGGTTGGATGGGGCTCTGAGAAACCTGGGACAGTGGGAGCTGCCCCTGACAAGAGGAACTAGATGATGCCAAATGTCCCTTCAAACCCAAACCAGCCTATGAGTCTGTGATTCTATTTAGCAATCACAAAAGAAAAAGGACAAACAAGTTCCACCCATCAGTTCTTGCCAAAGCAAAAGAATTTCACAAGTCTTTCCTACACCAGATACTTGCCCACCTGGGACCTGTTATGTGTGTCTGCTGAATTTAATTTGTGAGTGAGAGATGATTTTATGCCATGGTGTTAAGTATTAAGTGTCTCAGCAGAAAAAGTGCCTTCTCATTTTCTGAGGAGAAAGTCTGTGTCTCTAGACAGAACCAGGGCTGTGTTCCCTCCTTACTGAGGAAGGGATGAGAAACCCTGTCCTCTTCTGACTGACACTGGAGCAAATCTTTCAGAAACCTGGCACTTCTGGGGCATTTCTGAGTTTACTGTTCACTGCTGACCTCACAAAGGAAAACACAATTCCCCTCACCTCAGAACACACAGAAAGGTCCATGGGTTCCTTTCTCAGAGTGGTGCTGCCCAGACACCCACTTTCCACCAGGGCAGGGATTGAAAGTATTCTTGAAGCTTTATAAAGCTTTGCTCTGCCATTTGCCATCTCTGTTGATACTCCAAGCTTTTCCCTTCGTCTCTTAGCCCCAGACATGGATATATAGGCTGCCTTCACCACTCCCTGTGTTCCAGCAGCTTCTCACTCCTATTTCCTGAGCCAGTCTGTAAGCAGACAGTTGTGCCTGCTGTGAACACAATCCCTCCTCAATCCCTCTACTGCCCTCTCCTAACTTCCTTCCTTCATTTCACACATAAAATTTGCTCTCTATTTTTGCCTTGGTGCTGTTACCATGCTACATGGTATTGAAAGCCTCCTCTCTTTCTTAATGCTTCTCGATGTTACAAAGAAGCTTTAAACCAGATTTTAGGCATTTCTCCCACTGGATTTCTTTCTTTCCATGCTGATCACTTCTCCATACACAATCCTTCCTGAATCCTTGTTCATGACTCAAGGAGAGATATTTCATATTTACCTCCTCCAGGAGGCCTTGCAGTATCTGGCTATCATACTGTTGTTTTACTTCAGTGTGGTATTTTCTGGGTCCCCAGGATGAAGGAGGAATCGGGAATCTGACTCCATGTTCTTAGAAGGCTGATTTAATATTTTATGTACTTATATTATATTAAAGAATGCTATACTAAAACTATACTAAAGAACAGAGAAAGGATACAGACAGAAGGTCACAAAGGATGATAATGAAAACTCATGACTGCTTCCAGAGTCCTGACACAGCTGATGGTGATTGGTCATTAAGTCAAAACAATTCACATGAAACCAATCAAACATTCACCTGTTGGATAAATAATCTCCAGACCACGTTCCAAAGCAGCCAAACACAGGAGAAGCAAATGAGATAATTATTGTTTTCCTTTTTTTTCATCCGAGGCTTCTCAACTTCTCAGGAGAGGAAATCTTAGCAAAGAGATTTTTCAAAAAATATGACAATGACATCCCTGTGCACACCTTCTCAGCTTCCAGCAATCAGCTGCTTAGGGCACTTGGAACTGGAGCTTGCCACTGTACCATCATGTTAATAGTCCCCCACGGACCCATCCTCAGTAATATAGCTGATTTTTCTGAACTTGTAACATCCCGTGCAACGAGCTCCACAAAATAATTATGCCCTGCATGACAAAAGTTTGCTTTAAATTCCCCGTGTGATTATAACACTGGAACCCCCTCAGGTCCTGTATTGTCAGAAACAATGCATTAGTCACTCCCTAATCACTTTCTCCATGACACTCATTATTGTGCACATCTCTGTCTTTTTCCCTTTAGTGGATCCTCTGAAGGGTCTGGATTATTTATTCTCTCTCTCTCTGTTGTATTTCCTTATACCTCCCTAGTTTGACCCCTCTGAAACACAGAAATCAACCAAATACAAGATGCAAGATGAGGGCACATTAGAATTGTGCCTAGCATAGATTTTGACAGTTTGATTTGACCAGCCTTGATTGTGAGTAAATTGTACTTAGCAAGTACACCACTAGGACAAAAATCCAAATAAATATTAAAATATTATTTTCTAAAATATGGTAGTAGTAATAAGCAGACTGGTTTCTCAAGGAATCGTGTGTAACAAAATGATAAAATAAACAGGTGGAATAAAACATAATAATACAGAAGATAATTTCAAAAACTAAACAGGCAGTTCTTATCCCCACCATCTAGTGAAAGCTCCTTTGCTCTGGGGGGAAATTCTCAAAGTTTACCACTTCAGGGAATGAAAATAAAGGGAAATGCAGAGTTGACTCTCGAGGTCTCTGTGTTACAGCAGACAATTGCATCTGCTCTGCTATTGACCCCTTGAACGGGGTTTCAGAAAATCCATGCATTTAAGAAACACTACATGACAGCTTATTACCTCCCAGAACTGTCACTTACCTCTGGCTGCAAGTGACTCAGCTGAACAAATATCACCTCACACTTTATCCTGTATCCATTAGCAACTAGACTGGCTTCCTCATGCATGGTCAGCACAGCACTTCTTCTCTTCTGAAAGAAAATTTTAAAAAAAGAAGATTAGTTTAGGCTGAACAGCCCAATATTTTCATAAAACGCTTCTTGAGGCAGCTGCACCTCTGGAGAGTTTCTGTGTCAGGAGCTGGGCTCCTCCTCAGCCTTTGCTTTGTCCTGGCAAACTCTGCTGTTCCCGCTCAACCCACAGTGGTTTGAGGCATCTCTTCACTAAGAAAAAACACTGTGCAGCCACAGTTTGCTGTGCATTTGCAAAATCCGAGCCAGGATGCCACAGTCTGTGGCCAGCTCAGTCCCTGCCCAGCCTGGCTCCCACTAACCCTATGTGATCATTGCAAACTGCCTTGTTTTTCTTACTTTTTCCCTGGTGAAACAAATTTTATTAAAAATAAAAGAGAGGGAGGGCTTTGATACAACAGCCAGCAATCAATTTAACAGCCAGTAACTGAAGTGACTTCATTGGATCTGGAGTTGCCTTCTAAGTAGGAATGATTACCCTTAATTCTTGCTTACAGAACGGAGCAAGCAGGTCCTTGTGTGGTGCACAGAGCCTGTGCAGGTGACAGAGACCCAGAAAAGCTGCCAATAATTATGCAAGAACAGAGTCCCACATAACCTGCCCATGCTCTTTGCTTTGATCTTTTGAGCCAGTGGATATTTGGATGTTCCTCGAGGAAACACTGATCTGCCAAGGCTCTTCTGTTGTCATTAAAAAAACAATGAACAGGTTGAGCGGGTGCCTCTCCTTCTGAGGGCTTCACTAATCCAAAAGTTCATCTGTCAATTGACAGGTAGCTATCAAAAAAACCCATGAATACCTGTGTGAAAATAACCCTGTGCTTTTCCAAAGGGAGATGGAAAAGTGGAGGGTGCTATCACATATTAGTTACTGAATGGGGAACTGCTCAGAATTCAAATTCCTTCTGAGAAAACAAAGAAGCTGTGCTTAACCCCAGTGAACCCCTCTGCAGGATGGATGATAAAGTCTCTTCTCTGGTGGGAATTTTAGAGATTTTTATGGAATTCTTTCACAGAGTGTGGTCATGAGAGAAGGTTAAAAAAAAAGAAAAAAAAAGCCTGGGTAAACCATTTTTGATGGTGGCTCGTGGCAGGGGACTTACAGTGGTAAAGGGAAGGAGGAGAAAAAGGATTTGGTTGCCATCTGAATTTAGGTGGTCAGGGAAAAGGTTTAAATACAACCTCCAGAGTAGGTGGAGTAAAAGGTGGTCAAATCAGTTTTTCACCCAGATAAAATGAAGGAGCTGCAGGCAGAGAGAAATTCACAGAACCATTGGGATCAGGAACTGGGGCTAAGATGACCCTTTGGAGAAGTTACCACAGGTTGTGATAAAAAAAAAAGTAGTTGTTGAAAAATGAGGTCATAATGCCTAGTCAGTATATGGGTAGCATATAAAAAAATATATATATACATATATATATATATAAAATATATATATTATATATATAATATATATTATATATATTAAAAAATAAAAAATAAATTTTTAAAATATAATTTTAAAATTATATAATTAAAATTTTATATTCAAAATTTTAAAAATTAAAAACATATAGAATAAATATAAATAACTTGACATTTAAAATTTTAAAAAATACATGGAATATATAAAAATATAGATTTTTTAACAAGGCTGATGTCATTTTTTCATTTTTCAAAATATTTGGCTGTAAAAAAAAGTAATTGCATTTACATTTTGGGTTCATATTTTCTGAAAGTTTTTGCACTATATTCTGTTAGAGAACAACACTGCTAAAAATGTGCAACAGTAAAACATATTAAAACCTGAAAAAGCACTTCTGTTGGTCATCATAGCTGAATATTGGTGCATTTAGTAGCATTTCCAGTGTTTCTAGTATTTTTTAAAAAATGCCTTTTGACTACATTCAGGACAGGAATTTATGAAAATATCAAGGAAAGAAAATACTTCAAATATTTTAAACTGGCTACTGTAAAGGTATATTTAAAAACCAAAAAAGGTCAAATAGCAATTGGAGAGGTTGGGGTTGGTCAGTTATAATGTGCTGTTTGAATCAGCTTGTAAAATGAAGTAATATCTTTAAAAAGGTTTTAATACAGGCTGACACCAAGTCAGATATGTCAGGAGATAGAATGTAGGTCACACTAACAACACAGAATACCATATCCTGCAATGCAGTGACACTGAAAAGGACTTCAGAAAATCAATTTACCATGAATTCCCTATGCAATCTATGGGCTAAGGTTAATGCAATACTTGCATGATTATGCAGGAGGCCATGATATTACAGGTGTGTCTCACTGAGGGGGCCAGCACTGCTGTGTCCACTCCTGGCACCCAATTTTCTAATAATGGTGATTCTGGGATGCTGCAAGGGAGTCAAAAGGAGTCATTAAATTATTGGCAATTGTGGAATCCTCACCTGTGCACAACACACTGCACCAGGCACCCCCAAAAAAGGGCAGGGATAATTCACCACAGTGTCAGTGGGCTGCTGGGAGGGAAGGTCCTGACACCAGGGGAATTTGTAATTAGACAGCAAAGGAACAACTGTAAGTAATTAAAAAAGAAAAGGTAGGCAAATGCAGGTTGGGGGAAAAAAAATAAAAAAGAGCCTGGTCTTTTAAAAAGTAAAGTATTAGGTTAACATTAAGTGCTTGAGAGCAGCAATGTAATAAGCTGATGCCTTTCCAGTAAGAATGAGTGCCTTTACAAAAGATGCACTGCAGCCTGTCTGGGACCTGAGGCTGAAATCACATGGCTGGCATGATGCAGGACATAACACCAGAGGTTCTTAATAACCAGAAAGCCTCAAAATCATAATACATTCACTAGACTATGAATATTTTGACACAAAGAGGAAACAGAAGTCAAGGAAAAATAAATGTTTGTGTTGACATGATCAGCTGTTTACCAGTTATCTTCAAAGCAGAAGAACCCCCAGCAGGTGAAACCAAAACAAAACCACACAATGCTGCTGTCTTAAAAAATGCAGGATAAAAATTAGGTCTAGGAAAAAAATATTTTGACTGTTTGCTTGTGAAAAGAAGCAACACTTTTTACCTGCACATGGAGAGAAACACAAAGCCAAGAAGCAGGAGGACTGAAGGAGAGACAAATGAGTATTTAAAGATGATGTGTTCAAAGTTCCCAAATATTTCACTCACACCTGTATTCAAAAAAGGGTTTTAAGCTGAGATTTCAGCACATCTCTTCTCCCATGTTAAAAAAAAAAAAATCAACATTAAAGACTGTTATCAAGGCAGTAAGTGCTGGAACATTTGCATTTAGGAGCAACAGATCTCCAGAACTGGCTTGTGTGCACGCAAATATTTTCAAGGAATCATTGGAGTAACTAATTAAAAACCCCTACATCCTTGCTCATTACCATCAGCTGCTGGAAGCTGCTGTGTGAGTATTAGCTTTAAAAAACATGTTGAGCCAGCCTTGAAATTTGCAGCTTACTAAACCTTACCACCAGGCAAGCAAATCTCTTAAAACAAAAATCAAGTATGAAAAGAACCAGACCCTCATTATATAAAAGGGAGAGAATGGTGCAGAGTTTTTAAAAAGAAAATAAGGCTCAGAATGTAAACTGCCTCAAGTGCAAGCACATCTGATTATTCCACTGCTCTTTCTAAAAACAGCTGATAGCCTTCATCACAAAAAGTGACAAAGGGAACAAAACCAACTTGGGAAGTAAAAATCGCCAAAGAAGAAGAGGAAGAAGAAGAAGAAAAGGCTTTCAACTGCTTTGACAATGAGGTGACTCAAAGAACTGTGTTAGGTACAGCACTGTTTAATATGTTAGCAAACAGGAGAAGAGGCTTAAAAATTCAGCCAATACCACTGGAATTTGATACAATTATTGAGACTTGTCCAGTATTAGGAGAATATTACGAACCACTTCAGAAGGGTCGAATAAACGAACTAAATAGGCAAGGAGATGGCAAATAAAGGTCACTGGAGAGAGAGACATGTGAATGCATCTCAGAAGGAATTTCTCCCATGCATCTGTGCTAAAAGGCCAGCAGTGCCACCGCCTTGGAGCACACACAAAACGTGTTTGGGGGCAGAGCCGGGAGAGCCCCGGTAGGAAACAGAGCTCTTGTGTGGATCAGGACCTCCGCTGGATTTGTGACCCTTGTGGGGGCAGCTGGAAGGGGCTGGCACCGTGGGCAGCTGGCTGGCAATCTGTCCGTGTGCAGGAGCAGGCAAAGAAATAAAGCAAAACAAAACAAAACGTGTTCCTTCTGCTTCACCGTCAGCAGCTCGAGCACGGGCAGCGAGACGAGGTGCAGGCCAGGCCAGGAGAGGGCCGGGCCATCAGCAATCCCTTCGGCAAAGGAGAGGTTCGGCCTTCCTGCTCAGCACAGCCCAAGGAATGGCAGCAGGGAAAGGGGTCCCGGCAGAGGCCACAGGGGTGATTTGCTGGCTGAGGGGAGAGCAGAGGGAGCTCACCTCCAGCTCCCTGCAGAGCCCAGCTGGCACCAGGAGACCTGGTAAGGAGCTGTGCAGGATCACCCTGGGCATCACCCCGGGGACCAGGGCAGGTCAGAGAAGGAGCAGGGACGTGCTGGAGCCCGCAGTGCTCCCAGCTCCCAGTTTTCCTGCAGTGCTCCCAGCCCCAGCTCCCGGTTTTCCTGCAGTGCTCCCAGCCCCAGCTCCCAGTTTTCCTGCAGTGCTCCCAGCTCCCGGTTTTCCTGCAGTGCTCCCAGCCCCAGTTCCCAGTTTTCCTGCAGTGCTCCCAGCTCCCAGTTCCCAGTTTTCCGGCAGTGCTCCCAGTTCCCAGTTTTCCTGCAGTGCTCCCAGCCCTTGGCCCAGGGACACTGCAAGGTCTCAGCACCCCAGGACCCCGCTGTGGGGTCTCCATCCCCTCATATGAGAAAGACCAGCCAGCACAGAGGAGTTTGAAGCCTATTTCAGGGCATTTTCAAATGCCTTCCATTTCTGTAGCTCAAGTCCAGAGATGCTGGAATAACATTGGCTTCATTTATGTGAGAACAGGGGCGTTGTGCAGGCAACACAGCAAGTCTTAAGACTAAACAAAATGGTTCTATCTTCATGACGGAAAAAATAACATTTTATCATAACTAAGTTAGTGACAAACCACAAACTGTTCAGTATTTTCTGCTGTAGCAAGCAGATACAGAACACAATAAGAAAATCTGCGTGTTTCACATTAAGGTTTTATGTATTGTACATCGAGCTCGCCCAAGAGCTAAGCAGCGTTTGATTTGTGCCTAACAATAAACAGAAAAAGGATTGCCAATTAAGAATGTGGGGCAGCTATTTTTAACGAAGTGTTTTTAAACTTTGGGCGAAGTACGAGAGAAAGGCAGTGCCATCTGTCGGGGAAACGCGGCCGGTTCAGGAGCGGCGCTGCTGCGCCCTGGGGAGAACAAAAGCCCGGCCGGGCTCCCATGGCCTCAAAATTGGGGTTTTTCCATCTCCTCCTCAGAGAAATCGCATGCTGCTACATGTTTAGGTACTGCTTTTAGCTGCTTCTGAGCAATTTCAACAGCTGCTCTTGTGGATGGGTACTTCAGCTGATTCTGTTAAGTTGCACTCCAAAAGGACAAAGAGAAATGTGTTTATGTAAATATCAGGAAAGTTCAAAGAACATGATTATCTTACAGACAGCTATAGGCAGAACTCTCCCTTATTTACTGTAAGAGATATGCTGCTGAAAGACCTCATTTATTACATTACCTAAGGTTCTTACCTATTCAGGAATTCACCTGATCAGTTCAGGAATTGTCTTATGGACTGCAGGTGCCCCATTCCCAATGGGAGCCCAGGGGATTTACCTGCCTAACTGAACCACCCAGCCTGCCAGCTGGCTGTGCGTGCCTGGGACAACTGCTCCCCCAGCCCACCTGGTCCACCAAGGCACCCTGGCTTGATGTGGGATAAACTTTTGGTGAGCAAGAGGAAGGAGAGGTGAAACGCTGCAGGTGGATTGGAGCCCGGGCCGTGGCAGCCAGCAGCTGTGAGATGTGTCCAACAGCCCTGGGCTCCTCTCCAGCAGCAGGTGCAGGTGCCCGGGGACAGGACAGGGGGCACAGGGCAGGGGCAGTCACGGCAGGGCAAACCCACCCCACTTTTGGCCGCCCCAGCACGCACAGCAATGTTCCTTCCTCGCCGTCCCGTGAGTCAGCACTCCTGATGTCAAAACTCTGCACTCAAATGGAAACGTGCAGCATGGGAGGAAGGCAATCTGAGCTCCATAAAAGGGCCAGGCTGTCAAGCTTAGGTGGTCCATCAAAAACCAGGGCTTGGGTGGCTTTTACTCAGCATTTCCACACTGTGGATTTCACTTCAAATTTGTGATTTCACTTTAAATCTGCAGCAGTGGCAGCCAAGCGCAGGTTTCAATTGTTGCACTGAATTTGAAAGGCAACGTATTTAACATTTAAATACACTGCATGCACCTTATGAATTATTTACTTTCGGCAGCCTTTCTGGGGATGCAGGGGTATTCTCACACCCACACATGCACAGCAGCACTAACACATCCCTGTGCATCAGCTGAGGCTCCCAGCTAATGATGCTGCTCTGTAGCTGCTTAGCATGTTGCTGTTTCCATTTCCAGGCCAGGGTGGGTGCTGGAGATCAAATATGGACATTTTTGTGCCCAGTGAGGGACTGACACATCGGCTAGGATCACGTTGATGGTTATTCAACACAACTGCAGTAGCCTCTATTTTTGCTCCATTCCCACAGCAGCAATACAAGAGTGGCACAGAACAGAAAGTGACACACCAGATACATTGAACAGCAGCTGCCCTTAAAATCTCAGCAGTCCCCACAGACTGATTTGCCATTTACAAACACTACCTTCTTTTTTTTCTTACCCATTCCTCTACTGAGGGGGTCTAATTAAAAAAGAGGGGAGGAAATGGGATTGTAACAACAGCAAGAGCAAAAATACATCCACATGCTGGGGGAGATGCATGGAAAGGAATGCATCAGTGAGGTGTTTCCTTTAAGAAAAAATTATCAGGAGCAGCAGGTGGACAAGCTCCTGCTACACTGTCCAGTCTTTGCCTAATTAGAAAAAAAATTCACTTTTTGAGCAATGCCAAAGCAAGCAGTTGTGTACAAAAGCCAGGTAAGTAGTGAAAGCACATACCAAAAGTGCCCTTGGCAGGATTAATGTATGGACAAGCTTTTGGAAAAGCATATTTTTCTGGTTTAAACAGGTAAGTGTATTTTGAACCGAGGCAGGAAGACTTCTTCTCATGGTGTTTCCACACTGCCCTGTTTTAAGTACTGCATGTCATAGGATGTGGAATGGAAAAAGCACTTTTCTGCTGCCAAAGGGGAGAGGAGAACACAAAAGTACCATTTCACTTGTAAGATGTGCACTCTCATATTTTTTCCAGCTGAACTCTGTAAGTGTGCAAAGTCCAAGAAACAGAATGTTAATCTTTGATGAAGCAAACCTAAAATTGTATAGGCTTGGATCACAATCATAATTATACTGTATTCAAATGCCAGGGCTCCTTTCTCAATAAATGCACTTAAAGTATTCTGTAGAAGAGAATTCCATGGGGAGACTGAGCTAACTCAAGATGAGATAGAGGCCAACCAGAACCAGAACTGGAGCTAAAAATAATCAATGACCCAATCACTGCATAGCTTGTGATTGTAGCCCTTTTTCTCATAGCATATGTTCACAGATATGTCATCATCATCTGTTGTCAGACTAGTGGCAAATGAAGACTTGCACATTTTCCTGCATTTTTCACATCTCTGCTTGTTCCAGCAGCAACATTGCCTGCTTGCCTTTTATTCCCCATGTCTGGCATGTTCTAGTAATTTTCTGTCATGCTAAGATCTTGTGCCCTCAATATATGTTTGCCTGGCTTTTTAAAGCAGATATATAGCAAGTTTTCTTCTTTTTTCCCCCCTCTTATTATCTGCATTACATTTATTTCTGATTTAGGAAGTGCAGGAATCCCTTTCCTGCACACACCCCCAACAGTTTTAGACTTGAGTCATCCTTTTATTTAAAATCAACAAACCAACCAGCCAAATTTGATCCTGGATGAAAATGTAGCTACCAGCACAGCAGAGCCCAGCTAAAAGGGCTGTCCCCAGTACTGCCAGCCAGGGGACCTGGAAATAAAATACCTCCCAGCTTCTCTGACTGTTTGCCTGTGAGACAGGCTGAGTCCCAAGCCTTAATCTCCTTTTATTGTTTGATATTGCCAGCGAGAGGGCCAAGGTGTGTGCAGCTTAGGAACATGCCAGAGCATGCTGTAAAAAGTCTGGATGATCTGAACTGAAAGAGGGGACTGGGAGTACAAAGTACAGGCATAGAGTGTGACATGGATTTTGCTATTTCCAGCACTGGAATGGGGCCTTTTTCCCCCCAAAATATAGGAATTCACAGGACAGAAAATTAATTTCTGAAGCGTGAGAGCTAGTGAACATTAACTAGCATTAGTGACTGACACCCACTACTAGAATTTTGTCATCATACCCAATAATATTTTGAGTTTGGCTCAAAAATCTGTTATCCTGTGAAGTCCTGGATCAGGAAGCAAGGTGAATAAATCTGTGCAGAACTTCCCACCCTGGTGACATGACCCAAGTGATTAAAGACAGAACTGTGTTCAGACATGTGTGCTGTCAAAGCTCACAATAGGTCAGACCCATCCACGAGGTAAAGTTTTCATTCACCTGAGGGATGATGCACCAAGGCTATGAGTTAAATTTCCCTGATGCTGATGGGAATTTTAACCTCAGTCAAGGAAGTGTCTAGGCCTGAAGGAGCCTAAAGACACCAATAATCACTAGCAGGTGATGATTGTCTGTGCTGAATGATCCCATTTAAAATCCTGCCAGGCATCTATTTGCCTCTTCAGCTCCTTAGTTACTTTTGTGTATCTGGCCTTTGTTATTTGGAGAGTCTTTGGTTTATTCTTCTTTCTATGGTCTTTTGTCTTTGAAGGATTGATTTATTGCTATCTGATATGAGCTACATAATCCAACAAAAATGCCTTGTCTCAACAGTTTATAGTTCTTCTTAAGATTTATGTTTCATCCATCCTTCCTAGGAAAGTACTTGCTTTTTCTTCTTTACAATTTTAGATGTTTGCCTATTCAGCAATGAAATCCTCTCTTAGGAAAGGAAGTTCAGCTGAAGTCTGAATCATTTTAAGCTCGGAGCTGGCTCAGTTGAGGGTGTGCTCTGTGTAACATAAAAACATACACAATTCCCAGTGCATTTTTCCTAATGCACTCAGATTGTTCCTACCCCTGCACTCCAGCTCTTCCTCAAAACTTTCTCATTTTTGCCCTGACTTCTCTTTTCTTTATTTAAAACACTGACCAACACAATTTTCAGTGGTTTAACCCCGTCTTTGACTCCCTCTGGAATCTCTAGGATTCTTTCTCCCACACCTTGGCATGAAGGTTCTGCCTTCAGCTTGTGCCTAATTATTTCCTTGCTTGTTTAATCTCTTTTCTGACACCTTTCACTCATCCTTGGTCACACAGTGAAATCTCACACTGCCCTTACCCTGGTTTGGAGCCCTTAGTGTGCTGGAGAATTGTGACTTGCACCAAGAGCAGAACATGGTCTGAACATTCAGAGAACCAACAAGGCTTTGAGAGGGGGGGAAAGGGGCCCTGGGCTTTTCTTCTGCAAAAGTTCTGGCCCTGGCTGTTGTGTCTGGGAGCATTTGGCTCTGGAAGATGGTGACATTTTAAGAATCCAAAATCATTTTTTGTGATACACTCACAAGTAAATACAAAAAGAAGGCTATATATGCAATATTCACACCAGTAGAACTCACATTCAAAATGCTGTGGGGTCGAAAAGCTTCTGGAAAATCAGCTGACCTTTTTGTGGAGCCTTTTCTCAGCTGTTTGGCTGCACTTCTCCTGCCTCAGCTACTTTTCCTCAAAGGCACCAGAAGTTCTTCAGCCTCTCCACACCTCAGCAGCAGGCACAGACACTTGATGCCATTTAATGATCAACCTATTAAGTTTGATACCACTGACCTCTGCAGCAGTGCTTACTAAGCACAAAATATGATAATGTGCAACATTTTAAAGAGGTTTTTCTATGTTTCATTTCAAACCAAGTACTTCTGATTAAGGCAGTCTGTTCAATTCCTACCACAGTTTACAGCTAAACCTTTCTGAGGTTTATTAAAATCTCCTACACCTAAAAACAAGAGTGGTGACTGACATTAGGTGTGTGCAAGCAAATATTTCTAACCCCAGAGCAAAACTGAGATGGGCAGGTAGGCTTTGCTGCTCTCCACTAAGCTACATATGGGATTTGTGATGTGATCATTCACATTTACAATGAGTGTCAATCCAACATCTGCTCCTACCACATTGGACTGTGAATATTTCACATCAACAACTGAAATCCAGATGTGTTTGTGTCACGAGCTCTATGCACTCTACTTGAAATGATTTGTCTTTAACAACAGAACCGCGGATGCACTGACGCTTGCAGGAGTATCCTGAGACATTCCTGGTGCACAGCAGAGCTTTGGAGGGAGCATTCAGCCACCTGGGCCCCAAGCCCCTGATATTCCAGGCCAGAGGCATGTGCAGATGGGGACTGCCTCCCTGCCCACAGCAACAGCTGGAAGGAGAGGGCAAACCACCAGCACACTCTGCACCATGATTTTCCCTGCTCCCAATCCCCCTCCCAAACCTTTACTGTGCCCTCTCTGTTCTGAGGCTACCCCAACACTTTATATATGGTCACAAAATCAACAGAAGCCACACTCATTTTATCCCCATGTCTCCCCACACAGCTGAGTCATTTTAAAATGGTTATTTCAAGTACTACATGTGGGACCTGCTACACTTTATCAAATACCCTGTCTTATTTCTTTTTTTTACTCTTCAAGTTGAGGATTTCCACCCTGATCCCTGGCCTCACCTTCCTTCCCTTTTGTTTCCCTTATTTAGGGGGAGGGCTGGGAGCTGTAGGGAGCAAGAGGGGCAGGATGGGCTTGTGGAGCACATCACATAAACTGGGCATAAGGCTGGGAGGCTTTTGCAAACTGATTTTCTAACGGGGTTAATTCAAATGCTAAACACAGGGAATTTTCTAATGCTTTAACATCCTGCCCCAAACACAGGGAACATCTCTGGCTGTAAGAGGGGAAAGTTGTTGCTAAGGTTTAATTCCTATCAGAATGTTTTAAGACCGATGATTACATCTTTATTTTGTTTTCTCCTTCCACCCAGCCTGGGTTCCAGCTGGTGCTGGAGATGGGGCTCATGTGCACATCTGCCAGAGACACCCATCCAGATGTTCACCTGGGTATGGAATCAAACATGGATGCCTGGACACTGTTCCTCAACTTCCACCAAAAAAAAGAGACATTCACAGGTTTGAGCAGCTCTGGAGTTTGAGGCATTGCTGCTTTCAGAGGGATGGGGAGGGAGCTGGGTGGGGTAAAACACAGAGAATTTCTCTCTGCCTGCCATTAGCACAGCCCAGCATAGCTCTGAAACTCCCTGTGCCAGAGAGCTTAAAAACTGCACTGAGGAGGGGGAAAAGACAGCAAAGAGCACAGGGAAGGGCTCACCATAGCCAGGGGACTTACATTTACCCACCTGGATTACTACTGTGGTTATTTCCCTAATTCTGCTCCATAAAACATTCATTGGGTCGCCTTGTTTAGATGTGTGGAACTTCAGAGCATGTTCCTTGTTTGTTAAAGTACCTGTACAAATTCTAAGGAGAATTTGTATTTTTAGACACAAGCCTAAACAAAGGTGCTCTTAAGTAAAACAACTATAATCAATCAGGAGTATTCTGACAAATAAAAAAAAATCTCTGGAAAATACTGATTCATGGAATCCTGCTCTTCCTATTCTATTTTTTTTTTTTTTGGTAGGGAGAATGTCAGAGAAATATTTTTTTGAACTATAACTTTTTGTAAAGAAAAAAAACCAACTATATATAATAAAGACATTACTGTATTCACCTGAGACACAAGAGACCCAGATTCAACCTGGAGCTTTATCTGATTGAATTTTGGCCTCAGCAAATCCCAGGTGAATGTCATGGCCAACTGCATACATCTCAGCCTTTGGTACTGGCCCAGGGAATTCAGGGAGCCCAAGACATTAAAAATGTTCCTTGGAAACTCATCAAGAAGTCAGGACAATGGCAGGAGTGGGATCCAAATCTGCACAAATAATGGGAAAGAAAAACAGGTGCAAAAAAAAAATTGCCAAAAGGAAATCAAAGATCTCATTTTACCACATGTCAGTCAGAAAATGCTGTGTTCCTCTACTATAAAACCTGGTAAAATGGAATGTCTTCATGAGGTCTGAAATCCCCATTTATGATAAATAAGCTTTAAACCATCCTCTTGATAAAAAAAAAAAGAAAATAAGGACCTTTAAATTCTGATATCCCCAAGTCTGAGGAAAACTCCCAGTGACTTTATTGAGAACTTTGTCTTGATGAAGAGAGATTTGGAGTTCAGGAGGTGGCCCTGGAATTTCAGGGTCAGATCTCTCCAGCACCTTGGCTGAACACAAAACAGCCAAGCTCAGAGGAATCACCCAGCACTCTGAAATTCTTCCCCCACCCCTAAGGCATCATGCAGCAACATGAAAGTCACAAACACAATGTGAGATTTGCCAGTTCTGGGTTCCTTTTCTGCTCCAGCCCGTGGTGCTATCACACCCAACGCCACCGAGGGCTCAGGAAATGCCGCGAGATGCCAAAGCCCCTGGTTCCTCAGACTCTGCATTTCCCACGCTGCCCGGACTTGCCTGTCACTGTTTTCCTGCTTGATAACTGCAGGGATGAGGATATTAGGAGTGGCAGACTGATCAGTGACCACTCTGGGCACTCAGCCTGTCACAGCTGAAAACTCATGAATGAGCTGCAGCAGGTCAGTGAGGAACCAACACATCAACCACAGCACGAGGGCTCTCCCTCCTCACACAGCCAGCACAGACATGGGAGCCACACAATTCAGCAAATTTTAAAAATCTCAAGCCAAAACCCACACGACAAAGATCTATTTCAGCACAGTGAAAATAGAACAGAATATTTGCTTGTTCTTTAGACACGGTATCAGGCTCGGATTGCGCTAAAGAGATTTTTGTTTTTTGCAAAGTCATAGCAAGGATCAGACCTTTTCTCTCACAGTGAATCCAAATATCAGATGTGCACAAGTCCTTGTAAATCTCATCAATAACTATTTAAAAATAAATCTATCTATTTCAAATCCCACAAGTACAAGGAAATGAATTCAAATGTTTTCGTTGCTCAATTAAATCTCATCCAGAGATGGGTCTGGGCAGCCATGGCCCCAGTTCAACAAACCACTTAAGCATATGCTTAAAACAAGCTCTGGATCAATTCCCAGTGAGGATTAATGCATATTCGTAAATGCTTCACTCCTTTGGAGACCACAGAATGAAATATTGCTGGAAAAGCCTTAAAAAGTAAAAGCACAATTTTAGTAACTTGTTTTTAAATTAGCTTAAGCCACACTGAATATTCCAGACTCAGCAAACCCTCTGCAGACAAATGCTTATTTTCATTCCGTAGCACCTCGTGCAAGGAAATTAAAATTTCAGGATGCAGCACGGGGTGGCCAGAGGGAGAGATGAGGACAGAAGGTGGAGGTTAATGCAGAAGGACCCTCTGAGGTTTCCAAGTACATTAGAACAGAAAGCACACAGGTAGGATGGCCCAGCCAGTAAATAATGATAGATCAATCTACTGCTATTTCTGCAGCTCTGCAAGATGTACATGTCCTGACACTCCTGTTTATGTATTAAATTGAGAATGTGAATTGATACAAAGTGAAATGTTTTCTTTCCCTCAAGCCCCTTTTGTGCCTAGATGGACGGATGTTCACACTCTGCTTTTTCCCTTTGGTTAACCAGAGGAATAAATTCTTGATTAGACCCACATTATTCTCGTTTTGCAGGGAATTTTTTTGCCTACACATACAAGTCCTGCTGGGGTAAGCCAGCAGAGACCTATTGACTTAGTGTCGTGGCAAATTACATGGCCCTACAGTCAGATGAAATATTAACTCAAGGGACTGATATTTTCACTGGATCAAAGACCCACTAATGAGAAACAGAACACTGGTCCTCAAAGAGCTTTAAAAAGTTAGAACAAAAGCACAGATCATTTAATAACACTGCAAAAGTTGCAGTAACTTCCTGACAGTTTGCTTGCCTCCAAACCTCTTAGCCCTGATTTATTAACATCAGCTGCTGTGCCAAGTTGGTGTCATAAAGGATAGATGCTGTGTGCCCACGCTCTGCTTGGGACTGCATAAACATGATCATCAGCTCCATTTGACATCATAATCAAAACAATGAAAATAAGCTAAGGGTGGCAGGCAATATCCAAGAAAATGTATTAAGAAGCTCCGTCTACA
The DNA here is from genome assembly GCA_035582745.1 of Loriotus luctuosus. NCBI lineage: Eukaryota > Metazoa > Chordata > Aves > Passeriformes > Thraupidae > Loriotus > Loriotus luctuosus. Next base: position 2,032,767 of record JAWWEY010000273.1, read on the forward strand.
TTAGGAAAAATAAAATTTGTCTCCAGTGATGGAGGGAAGGAGCTGTTTTTTAAAGGAATTCAGGTGCTTAAAGGAGCAGATGGGTGCACAGTGGGATTTTTAGAAGCTCTTTGAGATGGCAACTCCCACTGAAAGCACTGTGTATTAGGCAGTTAGGTATTTTGGAAAATTCACATTACCTGCATCTTTAAGCACCTAAATACCTTTAAATATTTGGCCCAAAGACAGCTTACTGCAACGTCATAGGAAACAGAATAGTCCCTGCTCAAGGGAAAATAGTTTATTGTATGGTCAATTAATTTTCCAGCCAGAGAAATCCGTACAAGCAATTTGTGAGAGAAATTAGGCCAGAACTCCTGAGCTATGGCTTCTATACAGTAGTTTGTAATTGAAATGAGAGATCTGGTTCACCAAGAAACTGTGGGCATTTTTTTTTTGCAGGATTATGAGAGAGATAATACCCGTAGAGGTAAGGCACTCACCTCAATCCAGAGCACATCGGGCTCCCAATCCCATGGAAGAGGGGAAGATAAATGTGGTGCCCGGGTGTTTGTGAAGGCAGGCAGGGCTGGTAAGTGCAGGGGCCACAGGAGGGACACACTCCCTGTGGAGAAGGCAGGCAAATGGTCAGAGGAGTCATTTGTCTCTTTGGTCTGGGAGAAAGACACTGGCAGGCACAGGTGGTGTCCCAAGGAAGCTCCAGAATTCCAAACGTGAACGTGTCAGGTTTTTCAGGACATTTGTGTCCACCTCTGTGAAGGGAAGGGGGCACTGCAGGTCTCCCAGAGGTGAGGCACTGCTCCTGATGCCTCAGGGTTCAGCTTTTATATTTTCCCATTCTGTGCTGCTTTGGTGTGTGGGTCTGAGCTCCATGTTCAGGGATGGTGAGCTCTGTGCACAGAGCAGGGAGACAAAACAATTCCTGCTCCAGCTGGGCACCAAGGACAAATG
>JAWWEY010000273.1:2033923-2051550 GCA_035582745.1 Loriotus luctuosus
GGCTCTGGTGCTGCCCAAGGTGGATCCATGGAGGAGATGCTTGGAATCAATCCCTGCTTTGTTCTGTAGCTCTGTCCTAGGTCAGCCTTCTCAAGGCATCACACCTTCCACAGAGGAGGCAAATAACAGTTCCAGGGCCACATTGTGCCACCTTCCAGTTGCAGAAGGAGAATTCTCCTGCACCACCAATCTGTGTATCCCATCCAAGTCACTTCATTTAAAGTGGAAAAAAACAAGCAGTGACAGAACAGGGCCCTTAGAGTAAGGCTCCCAGCATAATGCAGCCACAAGAATTTAACAAGTGGGATTTACTTAACTGGTCACTAAGTGTTAGCATTGCTCTAAAGATATATAGCTGAAAGTGTTTCTCTGGCTGTAAAGAAACAGAACCCAGGGAGCAGAGAAAATGCCTGGCAAGCAAACTCTCTCCCTTTTGTTTAATAGCTCTCTTCAGACTGGTAAGCCTAGAAAAAACCTTCATTAAAGTTGATGGACAAATCTTCCACGGAAAAATTAAGCACTTGATTTTTGGTCTGAGCACGCAAAATTTCTCTTCCTTGCTGGGCTCACCCCAAGACAGCAATCTTCAGGCAGAATTACATAAATATTGTCAGCTCTCAGGCTGGCTTTGTGTCTCAGAGCTGATGAGTGACTGGCAGAGTTCAGGGACCAGGTTCACCAGCCTTGTGAGTGGGAACAGCTTCACTGAAGCCAGTGGGAGGCCTGAGCACATTGCAGGCACCTTCCATAAATAGAGCAGAGCTGTGCCCATTTGTACCAGAAATGGCTGCAAATTGCTGCCAGCAACGAGGCAGAGAACATTTTTCACCCTGTAGACTTCAGGCAACCCATTCCTGAAGATGCCATACAAAAATACTGCCCCCAAGTCCCTTCCCTAGCTAATGCCATGGCACCCCTGCCCTTTCACACCTAAAACCCCTTCAGGACCCCAGTGCCAGCCAGTGCTGTGCCCCCAGGGTGCTTGCTTTTCTACAGGTGACTCAGGCACAGGTTGTGACCCTCACCAGGTCCCAGTGGGCTGATGGGGACACACAGCAAGGTGCTGGGACAATCAAAGGTGAAAATCATCCCTTATCTAATGTATTTTACACTCAGGCTTTACCCACATTGGGCATTTCACAGAAGAAATGCTTTAAATAGGTTCTTTATACATTCACAGCACAGACAGAAAACTTAAAATTAAAAAAAAGCTTAACTGACAACACATGCTGCCATTTTAGATGATATTTGTGGGCAGATAAAAAAGGATACAAACTGCACCCCAGGCCAGGCAAAGCTGCAGCTAAGGGTGGGACTGTGCACAAAGACAACTGCACTCTAGTACCACACCTGAGGTGAGACATGGCAAACATCATCTGCAGCTCCCACCTGGGTGTTTTAAGTGTAAAAACAGCATTTGAGATGTCCTGTTCTTGCCAGACACGAGTGGTGCAATCAAAGATAAAGGTCCCTGCTGTGAAGCCTGCAGCTCATAGAGGGAGCCCAGTGCCACAGAGACCACTTACACAACATGACACTGCTGCCTGCCCTTGGAACAAGGTTGGCAGGGACCCCTCTGCATGAACAAGGAGCAACAATTTCTCATTCGTGCACTGTTTCTGAAATTTCACATGTTATCTTTATTGTGCTATCAGGGTGATACTGCTACCTGCTGTTTATTCAAACTAATACAGTTAACAATAGAAGAATGGATGGATTTTGATGTAAAAGTGACCTGTTTTGGCAATTTTAAGCAGCACAAGAAAAGTGCATTGTGTGATGGCTTCTTTGGTCACTTTTTCTTCAAGTGCAATAGCAGGGAATTCAGCAAAATCCTCCAAGAGAGAATTCAAAAATCTAAGAGAATTTAAGGGATCTGTTAGTGGCACTGTCAGGCTGCTCAGCAAAACACACAATATTTTAATACTGACTGCCAACTCTCCAGCTTATAAGCACAGACCAAGCAATATGAGTCTGAGGATCCTCCTGTGAGGAGGCTGAATACTTTTATAGTCACAAGGAAAACCTGCTCTCTTTGACAGAAAAAAAAATTAAAATTTTGGGAGGGTTCAGCTTAACAAACCCCACGTTTTTCCCATCAAAATTCAGGGGAAGAAATCCAATAGTTTGCTGTACAAACTCAGCAGCCCAGACTGACAGCTGTAGGTGCGCTACAGGACAGAATGGAGTGCACAAGGACCCGATGCTTGTGGCTTTCCATTGTGATCCTCAGCATCTGCTGAAGTTTCTGCAAAGTTATTCCAATTTATTCCCCAAAACCCACTGACCCAAACAGACTGTAGAGTTCTAAAAGTTCATGTCCTGACTGACCTCTTGAAGAGAGTTGATGGAAGCTTTTTTAAAGTTGAGCTTCACGTTTCAGGCAGAATCTCCCCACAATGCACAATCTGGTTTACCTAGACTCCAAACGTTCCACATTTTACTTCCAAATCCCAAAATTTGTTAACACTGGCTGTAACAAAATATCCATAGTGGTGGCATGGCAATCCTGGAAACAAAATGCTGTAAGGCTTCACACCTCCCAAGAGCCTTTAAATATGGAGATGAGTATGCATGAGCCCACAGCACACCCAGGGAAATGCTATTTGCTGATAACAGAAATGTTATTTGCTAATAACAGCTTTCATTCCCCATCCCAGCTCAGGACTCTGCTCCTTGTGAGCAATCGAGGTCCCTGCAACTTTCATCTCCAATATTCTTGCACTTTGGGACAGTTTTTTGTTCTGCTCCTCCCTCAAGGGCTTTCCTAGCTGAAATAGTAAATATTACTGTTAACAGTAACCTCCATGTCATTAAAGAGAGGCTGGCCAAAGGAGGGAAATGGAAAAGTGCTAATACCCATCATGCTAATCCCTGAACCCTGCTTAACACCAGTGGAAGAATTAAAAGTGATCAGTGCAATTGTTTCAACATTAGATGCAGAATTTCAGATCAGAAACTGAGCAGCAGCAGAGATTGCTGGAAATTCAGTGGTAACTATCAGCACCCTTGCCTGTAGGTAGAGTGCTGAGAGAGAAGATAATATTCTGATTCATGGAGTGGTAAAAGCACTCCAGCGTTTTCCAGCAGGCTTCTCTGCAGAGCTACCATGCCTAAAGTGAACTTGAAAAGGTGTTCTTCAACAACTCCACAATAAAAGGGAAGGGAAAAGGATTTTACTGCTTTTTTCCAAAGCATGCTGGCACCACTTGACAATTTTTTGTCACATTGACTCAAATTCACTTCTTCCCCTGAGAAGTATAAGAATTCCTCAGCTTTCCTCACCTGATTCCTGCTGTCAAACACATCAGGAAGGATGTACCTCTCCATAATTCAAATGTTTTCCTGCCCACCTTAATTGTGTGTCTCTTTTCTGCATGTAACAGAGGAAGAATGGGATGTCTGCAAGGGAGACTTGCCCTGGATGTCCTTCCAAGGCAGGTGCACATGATCACTGAAGGGTAAGTCCCACACATAATTCTTCTGTCATCAATTTACTTTTCATCTCCTTGCCTCATGACAGCCTTTTTAAAGGCCTTGTCCACAGGGAACACTGCCATGAACTTCCTCAGACTCTGCAAGGAGTGGCAGGAAATCCATACCTCCAAGAGTAAGTAATTCCAGCTGTTTCAGGAGAAAGAAAAATTGTAAATTCATGCTCTTCAGGAGCAATAAAACAAATCCTGATTTAGATAACTGTCTTAGCACAGGAGTTGAGAAACCACTTCACATTTCTGTGGAAGCCAGTTAAAATCTCACATATTTCCACTTGCCTTTAACAATTTCCAGGGAGCTGGTAAGAAGCTGTGTTGATAACAAGAAGTTGGTGTGTCAGACAGCAATTGCTAGAGAAGAGTAGATGTTCATCTCTGTGCTTCACAGATCTCTAACAGCCTGTGGACCCTGGAGTTTGGGTGGGTGAGGAATTTTGGTTATCCTGACTGTCCCCAGTGTTAGACATAAAACATTGTTTGTGGATGGGTGTGGAATTTTGGTTATTCTGACTGTCCCCAATGTTATACAGAAAGCATTATTTGTGCCACATCTTCAGGGATTAGGGCTCTGCAGCTCTGCATCTCTACCCTTTTAGCTCCAAATGTCACACATTGCTAAAGAAAATCTTTAAAAATACCTAAAATTCAGTCTGCAGCACTGGATTGCTTCTAGATGGCAGCTTTCTGAGATATCTTCACCCTGATATTCTGTGGCACCCACTGCAGGTTGTAAAGAGCAACAGAGATAAGGACAAAAAAGGAAAAGGGGTACCATAAAAATATTGAACAAAAAAAGAAAGAGACAAGGATGGAAAGGGAAGGTAAGCCAACTGTTAAAGGAAAGATGTTCTTACCCTGATAAACTGGGGGCTGCTGGTGAGAGTTGACAACTGAGAGGTGTGAAAATTTGTCATGGCTCTTCTAAAGAACTGCTGCTTATTTTGTTTGCCTCAGAATATGGATGCCTCAGAATAAAGCTATATACAGGTAGGTGCACAAAGGAGGTGCTAAGCTTGTTTCTTTCCAGGATAAACATGGTGGAGGGGAGTGTGTGGGTGAGGAAACTACAAATCTCTGTCATCAATTAAATTAAATGTCATTCCCATCAGCAGAGAAAAAGGAAAGGAGAAAGGAAAAATAAATAATACGTTTTTCCATTATTTTTCATATTCTCTCAGCATTCCAGAATTTCTATAATGGAGATTTGCCCTCTTTTAAAATAAGAAACTTCTTAAGATATCTGATTCTGTGAGACTTTTTCAGGCTAATCATTATTCAAACAATTTCTCATTTAGTTAAACAACTGCATATTTTAGAAACCTGGCATTCAGTGCTGTATATTATTCCTTGATGCTCCCAGCAAATATAAAGTTCTGACTGTATGGAAAAAACCCACCACCCCAAAAAAATCCCTCTCAAAACCTGGAAGAAGGTAACTGTGCTTAAGAGATGCTACTTTTGCCTTTCTTCTCCTTGCCCTCTTTAGAAAAATCCAACCTTGACATAATCTTGCCACTGCCTACTGAAGGGGCTGAACTCCCTTTTGTTAAAGTCAGAGAGAATCAGAATAAGGTTTTAAAAAAACCTGGGAACAAAAATAAAAAACAATCACCCAGCAAGCAGGGCAAAAAGGAATTGCAAGCAAGTATTTGTATCAGTAAACTTGAAAACCATCATCTGCTGCCTTCACTTAATGTCAATAGTTACTGATGTCCACTTTCATAAATATCATCTGGTAACTGGCTTTTCCTCCCTCTCCAACACGCCACCCTCCCCCTCAGCAGCACTCAGTGGTAATGCATGGGAAAATTGAGCTTGGGAAGCAAATTTCAGACTCTGCTGGCAAATCTTAGGAGACTTCCATACAGCGCTGGCAATTTACGCTGAGAGCTAATTTGGCCATTAAAGAAGTTATTCTGGTCAATGAATTAGTTTGTTTACAAGTAAAAGGAAGTAGTAACTGTGAACTAAAGTGCTGTTTGAATATTCCTTGTTTACAAACTCTGGTTCAGCAAAGCTCACACTGGTTACATTTGATTGGAGCTGATTCTGTGGTGCAACCCAAATACAGGTTATCTGTGTGTATCTGACTCAAATAACACATTTTGCTAATAAACTGTAACACTGTACTCTACCTCTTTTCCCCCAGATCTTTAAGAGGAAAAAAAAATAAAATCCATAAATATACATACATTGCTGATATGCCTGAAGGCCAAATGAATATACTTAGTGCTACTTGAAATAAGGCAGGGGAATGCTGCTGAAATCTTCCTGAAGGAGCCAGCAAAAGGCCTGAGGAGCAGAACACAATAAGCGTTCAAAACCATCTCACAATGTAATAATCAATGTGTAATATGAGCTAGGGGTTAGTTAAATAAAATGTGAAAGCTGTATTAATGAACCCTTTCGCTGTCCAACACAGCATTTCATTTTCTTTCATAGGCTGCTTAATGCAGGGCTTGGGAATAAATTATAGATGAAACCCCCATCATATGTTTATAAATACACTAACATTAGCATTTTACTTCCTCATAAATCTGCACCAAACATTCAGGCACAAGATAGAAAGCCCTGTAAAACAATGATATATTCTCTGCTTGCAAGACTTGCCTAGTGGCCCATTCATTTTTACCACTGTTCTTCAAACATTACTTCCTTCGCTCATGCCCCCTCATTTAAAATCCATTTTAATTTAAAGATGTTCCATGCAGTCCTAGTGGTACATTTACTCGTCCTGGTTATACATCATGGAGCAGGGAAAAGAAAATTGTTTAATCTAGAGATACGGTTCACTGTGGTCACCACTGAACAGTGGAGTAATTACCAGATCAGCTCTGCTAAAAATGCACTCAGGGTGTTCTGTGACCTATCATCTTCTAATCTGCATAGTGAAGTATAGCTTCATAACTATAAATTGCTGACTTAATTAAAACCAGGACCTTTCTGTCATTTAATTACAGGGAGAAAGGTTATTGCTTAAATGCAATTTTCCAAATGTGATTTCTTAACAGTTATTAACTGCTTCACCATCATTTATTGTTTCAGATTTTTCAATTTGAAAATAGTCCCTGTGACAGAAGTAATGACTTCATGAAAAACTCAATCTAGATGGAGCTGAGCAGACCCATTTGTTTCTCGTAAGTGGAGCAGACAGAAAACTTGAAAATGTCACAGGAGGATGCTGTGATTGCTCCACTTTACAGGAGTAATTAAAAACCAAGAGGTTGTATTAAAGGTGAAGAGAGGAGGTTTATGACAATTTCCAGGTTTTTCCCCTTACCAAAATATTGTCTGTGCCTTTTCAACTCTGTTAGGAATGGTTTGGATTAATAATTAATAGTTCATCCCGTGCCAATACACAATACTAGCACCAGTGCACCAAGATAAGCTCTGCAGTTTTCTATTTATCTGCCAAGAGCCTCCTTAATTTCAACATAAGCAAGTTCCATGCAATTTCCCTCTGCATATAAAGCCTTTTCTTCCCAAGAATTGTTGTTTCCATTAAGTAAGTGCATTTTAACTAAGATTTGAAGGTCTAAGACAGACCTTCTCGTCCAAGAATGAACTTGATTCTGCAAGGCCAGTTTTGTATCAATCTGAGTCTCATGAGGAAAAAAAAAAGTCAGCATCAAGACCTCCCCTGCAGAGTGGTGCATGAAATTCTGCTTAAAGGACTAACACCTGACCATTATAACTCACAGGAGCAGCTAAAAACTGAAAGTCCTCTTGCAGGGTACTGCAAATACAAGGCAAGGTCCCTCCCCCAATAAAATAAAAAAGACATAAAAAAGAGGGAGAAGAAAGAGGGGAAAAAAAAGACAAAGAGAAGAGAAAAAAAAAGACAAAAAGAGGGAAAGAAAAAAGAGGGAAAAGGGAAAATATAGGAGGGGAAAATTAAAAAAAAGAGAGAAAACACAGATGCTTGTTGTTGCCAGGACAACAATTTCTCGCTCCCAATAAGAACATATTCTTAATCTGAATTTTCCTTGCATCCCCTTTTGTTTAACTAACAGTCCTTCCAAGATAAATGTGAATATTCGATGGAAGAGTTGTTGCAGATGAAGGGAAGTTTATTGTTCAAGAATACCAGAGGAAGAGAAGAAACTTTCTACCAGGCAGCCACACTCTCCTTTCCCCCTGTGGGGAGCCTCCACATTCCCAGAAATTTTCCCTGCCATCACTGATGGGGGCTTTAAGGTATCAGAGGAGCTGGATACAACAGGCAGCACTACAGACCCAATCATTTTAAACATCTTTGTGACCCTACAAGCACATTAGTCTCCAATTCATTAACCCTGCAACACCCTCATTAGTGAGGAGAGAGCTGCTGCCCCAGCACACTGGAGCTCAGGGATCCAGAACCTTCAGCTCCAGGGTAAGGCCAGGAGAAGAGAGAACTTGTTTCCTGAACAAACAAGCCATAAGGATTCCCTTCCTGCCCAATTTTCCAAAGCATTCTGCTGCACACGGACTAATTGTGAGGCTCAAACTGGGTGGGGGCTGCTCCTCAGCAGGCAGAGCCTGTGGAGCAGTTTGGTGCAGACATTCAGGGTAGGCACAAGCCATGTGGCAATGTTTGCTCTCCCTGCAGCAACACAGCTGAGTGTTGCCCATTCAGAATTTGCTCTGCTTTTGCTACGAACACAACAACCAAAATATTTTCAAGCCACTTGTCACCTCCGTTCCAAATTGCGTTACCAAGTGGAATACAAGCTTTGGACTCTTCTTTTTTCTTATTGTGAGGACAAATCACATTTTTGATTAGTCACCAAACATATGGGGCATTGGTTTTGTTCCCTGACTGGTAGACTTGCATAACTTAGCAATGGAATCAAAACTGTAAACAGACAACATATGTGCATGTACGCCGTGCAGCTTGCTCTCAGCTAATGATCAAGCACTCTGGGTTACAGTTTGCCCTTGGCAAGCAATCTGTACCAGCATAGCTTGAATCCCTACATGTTTACACTGCACACTGGCAGGGGAGTGGCAGTGTGGCACAGGGAATAGCACAAGGGAACGTGAATTAGCTCTTTTCGGGCTCTGGAGATGGCCTCTGCAAGAATAAAAACTGCGCGGATCGAAAATCAAAGAGAGAGAGAAAAAAAAACCTGGGAGATTTTAATAGAAAATGGGGAAATAAAATGCAGCCACCATAGGAAGAGAACAGGGAAAGTGGGATACAGCCCCAGACCCTGGAACAGCTTTGAGCAGAAAGCACAAGGTACAAGCAGTCTTGACCAGGACCCAAAACCTGGAATTTCCTGCCAGGCCAAACCAACATCTTAGAGATGAGAAAGAGATACACTTAGAGATAGAGATATACACTGTGGCCCTGCCTGTTTATTTGTCACTGCCAATGTCATGGAATTCTATGGTAGGGCTAATAAATTCCATGGTTTTTGTGACCTTTTCCTTATGCAAAGTCTCCCCTCTGGCCGAGAGTGCAGGATTTCCTCCTAAATAGAGCAATACACCATGCACCCCCATTTAAAATGAAGCTAGAAATTGTACCATAAGGACACCAGTGCAACTAGAAGGGTTTACTGACAATTTTCCAGTCTCAGCTCTACACTCAAAACACTTCTGTGTCCTCCCCAGTGCCAAGAGCAGGTGGAGGAAGGAAAGCCAGTGCCTGCCACTGCAGAATTCCTGCTGGGTTGTGTCCTGTGCAAGTTGCAGCAGAGCTCCTTATTATCACATCCAGGCTGGGTTTGAGTTTTCATAAAGCCCTTACACTTGCACAGAACTCCAAGGAGACTGACATTCTCTAAAAGGGCCCAAAACATGCTTACAGAACATAACCATGGGTATCTGTGGTTTCCAACCCTTCTCAAATACTTTTTTATCTCTGATGGCATTGTAAACAGGACTGAGAATCAGAGCCCCAGTTCCCAATACCAGTGTACAGGTCCCTCACAAAGGAGAGAGAACTTCCCAGGCTTTGAGCCCTCTTACCCAAGTTCAACTCACATACAAAAGGAAGCAAACACAATAAATTCCATGTGGTATTTTTTATTCACCCTTGCAGCTGCCGAGGTTCACAAGGCAACAGGACACCTAGCACAGTTCAGGGAATTGGAAGAATGATGAGGAAAGGACAGTGACAGTTTCTTTACAAATACTTTAGGACTGAATTCAAGTGAACCCACTAACATCAAACCTGTGTGTTCTTTAACACCTGAGAGATTCTCACAGGTTACTGTAAAGTAGATACTCTTTTAGTGAACACCAAAATTGTAAGGGATGCCCATAAGTAATTTAAATGTATTGTTTTGCCTTGGATAAGCTGGGGGGCACCAGTGATCTGCTCTGAGGCAAACTCCTTATGCTCACATAGCCAGAAATATGCAGCCCTGTTTCACAGACAGAACTGGCTCAATCATGTGAAATAAGACTCAGTTTAGGTAGGCTCTGCCAAAGCAGGTGATACAAAAACCACCACACCACACTGTCTAACTTCCCATGTTTTCCTATGAATTCCAAAAACATGAACTCCCAGAGAAGCAACACCTGGGCTTCAAACCACACCACCACAACCAGGACACAGCAGCCATGAGGGTTAACAGCCTGAAAACACAGAATGAGCCCTTTCTGTGATCTCCTACAGTTTGTTCATCTGATTAATTGAGCCCATTCCACTCCCATTTCAGACTATTAAGAAGTCTGTAGCTTTAGCTATTTTTGTCTGCCAGACTCAGCCCGGAGATTTCAGAAGCTTAACATTCGAGCTGCATGTCACTGCAACCATTGTCTCTTGTCACAATTCTAATTCTATGTTCTGATAATAAAATTTCATTAGTGTCTGCACATCCTCTGCCTTACCTTTGAAGCACTGTCTTGTGCTGAAACGATTAGCAGTACTTTACGTCATATCACTTGACTGTTTGACAGCCATTGTGAGTGAGCTAAACGGGGAGAAATTAAAATTTCTGACAATTCCCATTACATCTAAATTGCTGAGGAATTAAGGGATATTTACTTTTACAAATATTAAAGGTTGTTTAAAATGTAAACTGACTTCTTTTTATTAGTAGGTTCCACAATGTGCTAATTCAAAATGACTACATGGCCTTCTGTGAATAAATTACCAACTCATTTTCCAAAAGCGAAGGACATTTCCTCCAGGCTGCTTTTTGACTGTTTGTGTCAGTAGCAAAAGAAAACAAAAAAACTTATGAATATTTCAGGACAGAGGATATTCCTTGGTGCCTGTATTCCGTGCTTCATCTGAACACAATAATGAGGTTATCCCTGTATGATATGATTTTTTTAACAACTTAACAAACAGCATGCCATGAAGCACTGAATTTATCACATGTCATTAATTTATCTTGGGAGGGTCCCTCCCTGATCAATGCCTTGAGCCCAGCTAATCCAGACCATCACACCCCACATGCCTGCCCATACAATGACTGAGCTTCATTTTGGAAGTAATTCACATTTTTCTGCTCCTGAGGCTTCATATGTTTGGTGCCACAGTTTCTTCCATGATTTGGTGCTGCCTCAAACCTAAGTGGTCCCTGTCCCTGCACACTGACTCCAAAGGGACATGAGCAGAAGAGGTGGTGAGATGTTTAGCACACCTGCACGAGTTTGTGGGGTCTCACCAGTCAGATTTCAGACACAAATACATTGCTGAAAGTCTTCTAGCTGTTCATTTAACCACCCAGAGCTGCAGCTCAGCTGTGACTTAAAAAGTGAGGTAGTGCAGTTGCCTGGAGTTATTTAGATTTCAGGTTGGGAATGAGCAAGGTTAACAATGTTATGACTTTTTAAAATCTCAGCTGAACTCTTACGAGGTGACCAAATGCTCCTGTACACTTTTAATTGCAGCCAAGAAAATCTAGTCATGGTTCCTCCACTCTAAAACCTTTCCTTTGATTCCTCAGACCATCCTCCACACTCCCATTCTTTCCAGACTGATGAACCTCCATTCCATCATTTGTTAGAGTTTTTCATCTTCAGTTATTTCCGAGATTTTTCTTGGTGTCTAACCGCAGTTCACAATTTTTTTTCAAGCTCTCTGCATAAGGTCCAAAGACAAACACAGCTTCTAAAGGCCCCAGTGCTTTGCCCTGTAGATATCTCTTTTACAGACTCCATTGTAGGCAGCATTCTGGGATGAAACCCTGCTCACAGCGTGTGCTGACATGGTGAATGCAGCTTATTCCACAAAGTCTGGCCCCTGTAAAAGGGGCAGAACAGTTCCCTACCACACAGGATGGGCTAAGGCTTCATTTATTAGTGCTGTAAAGCATTTCAGACCCCCAGAAGAAGGGTGCTAAGAAAACATAAAGTGCTATTGCCATAAAACATTTGTCTGGCTGAAAGCCCTCACTGGTCTGCTTGAGGAACAAAGAGGGATGTAGGGAACCAGAGCATTTCCCATTAAGAAAAACAGTGCTGCTTCCATTTATTTGGTGTCAGCATGCATATTCTAAGACTCCTGGTGATGGAGAAGGAGGAGAGCAGTAAGGCTATTGCAGGAAACATTACTATTTGATTAAAAGATTACTAGGACACGGAAAAGCACACAAGCTGTTTCCTGTCACCCAAGCACATTTACCAAGAGAAACAGATCTGCAAATGCAGGAACTTTAAAAGTTTTAAGTCCTTCTGACCAAAGCAATTCATTATGAATCACGCAAACTGTGTAAGGATGTGAAAATGAAGAAAGATTACAATATTTTTGATGGCTTCATTGCTGGCAACTGCTTTGTTTAGTTGGGATTTTGGAGAAGCAGGAATCCCAGCAGTAAATGCAATCATGTTCACTGGCTGCCACCAAAGCTCACTGTGTCTGAAATTCCTTCTTACATGCTTTGCTGAATCAGGACTCCAGTACATGAAACATACTTTGATCTTGACAGTGGTTTTCAAGTCTTTTCCTTAAAGTCAAAGCCCAATTTGGCTTTTTTGCTTTGATGCACCATCAAGCTCATGCACATTCTTTGTCAAAATATATCCATATAATAGGGTTATAACAAATAGTTCTTTTAACAGCTCATTTAGGATTCCAAAATGATGAGGTTTGCAAAATGCAAAGAAAAAAAAAATCACACAATTTTTTTTAAGCAAACAAACTGTAACAACCCCTGAATTAATACTACAACCAAAAGAAAATTAAATCTGAGATAAGTTTACGTGACCAAAAGCTTTGGGGCAGGACACTGCAATATGCTAAAGACACACTCATAACCACAAGCTACATTTAGGACTCAAATCACATCTGAGTGGCACATTTCAGATGTTCTTCTACTCCTGAAAATAGATATGAACTTACGAGATGCTGCCAAATGGCTCCTCAGTCAATGGCTAAAGAAAGATTTCTTTGTGTTCATATTTCATCTTCTTTTCCATTCTATGTCATGTCCAGCTCCTGCTCATTTGCTACTGAGTCAAAAATAGAGATACTCCATGAGAAATGTTGATATTTCTGATCTGCCCAGAAGACAACACAGCATGTGACAGCACATATTTCATACATGATTTCCACTGACTTCGCTAGAAACCCCCATATAGGTGCTCATAATTTGGGCTCTACATTTCAGTTCCAGGAATCAGAGGCTGTAAGTCTCAAATGGACCTTTAAGACTCTGGGCTGCCCTCCAGCAAAAAAAAAAAAATCCCCATCACAATATTCCTCCAGCAAATTGGAAAGATTCAGAGCAGCATCTCAACTTTTGGGAATATACTTAGATCAAACTTCCAAACCTCTTCCAACAATATAAAAACAGAAATAAAACTGGCAGGTGCATCTTTTGCTATGTCCCATAACATAAAAATCATGGGCCACTTCATTGAAGTGATTGGAAGTCAAGAAGATAATCTAAATATATATATATATATTTTATATATTTATCTACAGCCATTCTGTGAAGTCTGCTATTTGCAGCTGGACTTCCAAAGCTTTGCTAGGAAACTGGTAATGATATCTAAAATTAAAAAGCACAAAATGAGCTTGATTTCAAATTAAATTCAAGTGAACAAATGATTGCAATAGCTCAGGTGAATTCACTGTGCAATGACCAGTTCTGCCTCGCTGGAATTGTGCTAGTGCTGGGCTAGAAATTTCTATAAATAAATGTATAATTCTCCATACCTTCCCCTGCTGCACAGCAGTGTGGAAGGGTGCCTGGAGAAGGGATTACCCTGGAGAAGGGATTACCCTGGTGATGCCATGGACAGACACCGAGCTCAGGGCATGCACACAGAGCTGCTCCTTGCCAGCAAAGCCGTGGCTGGCTCCAGGCTGAGCAGGGTTTTGTACCAGCACCGAGCTCCAGGGACGCTGCAGAATTGATGTCTGTGCCACACCTCTCAGCAAGTGCCTGCCCCAGCGACTGCACATCTCTGACAAGTTTCTAAACCATCCCAGGGTGGGCAATTCTGCCCCCAGGGCACAGCCCTGCCCCTCGAAGTATTGTGTAGATAAATAAATGTAGTGCCCAGTTTGGCCTGTCCCTTCCTGCCAGCCTTACAGCGTCCTTTCTGTCTTTGTCTCACGTGGGCTAACAAATTTAAGAAACACTCCCCCCTCTAATTGACTTTAGCCTTGAAAATCTCTGTCTTAACAGAACAGTTGCACTGATTGCAGAGTGGCAAATGGGAGATTGTCACTTGTTTTTAAAGTGCTTGCTTTTTACAGTGAAGTGTACCAGCAACGTTAACCTTCTGGAAACACACAATATTTAAATTACACTGCTCAGAGCACAGTAATTGAGCCAAACAGACATAAGTTCACATCCACTGAGCTTTCAACGTAGCAAATGCTGCCATCAATCCCCCTCCAGTGCCCAAAGGATGGTTCATATGCCCAGAATGCTGTCTATTTTTTTTTCCCCAACCCTAGCTGTAGATTTAATAAACTAAAAACTTCCTCTTGCAAATCTTACCTCAGCCATGTAATCTAGGGATAGTCAGATTGTTGGCTAACTCAGACCTTTCTAAGATGTTTAGCTGAAGCCCTGGGTAAACAGTGAAATACCACTCAAGGCACTTTCTTTGAGCAAGCAGACTGACAGGAGCTCGTGCATGGACCTGATCATACATTTGTTTAACTGCCATGTTTATAAAAAGTCTCCAACTTATTTAGAACCACTTGAAGAAAAAATTAATCACTTCAGAGTCCTCTGTTTGGTTCTGAGCTGTGCCTAGTAACAGAAACAAGATTTCCCACAAAGGCTATCATGAAACTTCATCCTTCAGAGGTCCAGATACCTGCTCATCAGCCTTTACCACATAGAACTATAGTAGAGGATGACCTGCTTGCCCATTGAATTCCTCACAAAAATGTACTTTTTTTATCCCTTTTGCCCTTTTCCAAACATCTGAATCTGCTTTGCACTCACATAGGAACATCCCAGGCACCAAAACACGGAGTTGCCACACAGCTGTTGCTTCCAGATGTCTCAGCCTGGGTGCTGCTGGATCCCAAGAGAAATGAATCTAATATTCCTCCAAAGGGAAGGACTGTCCTGCCTGTAAGGTAAAGCCAGGGTACATTCTTTCTTGTTGCACACCACTGCAATGACTCTGGCATCACAGGTACCCACTAAGATGCTTTATGTGAGAAAACAACTCCAATTCCAGCAACTTAATACTGAGTGAAACACTACATATATGTCTATTGGTCTATCTATAATTTCTAATGTGTAAATATGGTCACATTTCAAAAGACATCACAAAAAGCAGAAGCCACATTGTTCCTTCTCCTCTTCATTTTGTACATCTTGCACTGAGTTTCTGCACTCGCTGCACTTGGTGGCAGTTGTGACATTTGGAGTTCCTGTGGGGTAAAGTGCAACCCCTGTGGAGAACGTGCACGTGGCACAGGAACCACTGCTGTGCTCCCTGATCTCCAAAGCAAGGTGCACTCACCCTGGCTGGGAACATCCAAACGTGCTGTGCTCTCCCTGCTGGCTTGCACAGGCACAAAGCAGGTCAGGCAGAGACACTGGCAAAAACATTTCCTCAGCTAAGAAATCCAAGCAGCCTTCTGAAAAATTAAGGTCTAAACTATCTTTTGAGAGGAAGTGTCTTATATTCATGAATAAAAGAAACAGCTTTGTTATGTGTTCAGAACTTGTGGTTAAGCATTTTTTGTTTTATAGTATTATAGAATCTCACTTCACTGATAAATCCAACTCTCAATGTGCAGGGAACGAGCAGATGCTCAACATTGTCTATTAACTGTCCTATCAACCCATCAGAATGACATATGGAGGCTTAACAGCAGATTTTGAATAAAAATTTCATAAGTCCAGGTGTAAAACACATGTTATGTCACAAATAAAAAGGGTTTCCCAATGTCAGCTGGAGCCTGCTCTACTGAGTTTTTGCAGAGTAGGAATCTTGGAGGAAATCAGATAATCATCAGATAATGCCTGAACTTTAATTCTGCTTGCTTTGGAAACAAATTACATCAATTATCCCCACACTCCCTCAAACTAAATAACAGCACCTTTTCACTCTGCTTCTACCTGTGCATACCATCTCCTACAAGAAGGAATAACAACACATACACACACTCTCAACTCCACATTCCTAATGCATGAATCCAAACAATCCTCAAAAATAAAGTGTCTGGAATCTCATTCCAGAGGCAAGCTTTGCTGGTTTGAGTCTCTCCCTACTCTCAAATTCAATGCAATGTGTCTCACTGTAAGCTAACAAACTCTTCTAAAATAGCATCCTTAGGGAGATAGTGATCACTGGAACTGTAGGGCTTTTTCCTAGGGGAAGGTGATGTTCTAGATCCTGATCCAGCAATATCCAAATTGATTGAAACAAAACTGTTCTTGGAAACAGGCATGAGCTGAAGTGTGTTGCGGAGTTTTTCCTTAAATATATATAAATCTATATATGTTATGTATATATACAAATATACATTTTATAATTATAGATATAATTATAGATAGAATTTTATATATATGCATATAATATATATAATTTTATATAGAATATACATATAATATAAATATACACAAACATAAAAGACTTTAAACATAAAAATCTTTTCCTCCTCCAAAAGCATCCTCATCTCAAAGTAAATCTGTGGTGTAAATACCCTTACTCTTGATCACTGTGCTCATCTCAAACTCATAAAAGCAGCAGTATAATTTAAGAAAAAGTACCTTAATGCATCGTTTATCACCCTGTCCTTTTTACAAGTATTGTCAATTAAAAAGCCTCATTTATTTTCTTTCTCATTCTGGGCAGATTTGTATGTGGTGTTCTCATTTCTAGCAAGAAAAAAAATTCAAAATGCATAAAGTTTAGAATAAAACCATCTCAAGAACCGTAGTTACATTTTTGCCTTCGCAACTTTTCCTTCACTCAGGGCTCTTGAAACCAAACGCCAGTAAAAGCACCAGATTAGTGCTTGTTATTATTATCAAGCGCTCGGGGCGTGTGTAAATTTACTCAGCGCTTTACAAGCGGAGATAAGATATCCTTAGAGTCAACACAAGGCGCGGCAAACACGAGGGCGGCAGGGAGGGAGCGGCAGGGTGGCACAGGGAGATGGGCAGGGAGGCGCTGCCCAGCAGAGACAGCGGCAGGGTGGCACAGGGCGGTGGGAGATGGGCAGGGTGGCACAGGGCGGTGGGAGACGGGCACGGAGGCGCTGCCTGCCCAGCACAGGGGGCCGCCAGGGAAGGAGGGAGAGGGAAAGTGGCACAGGGCGATGGGAGATGGGCAGGGAGGCGCTGCCCAGCACAGGCGGCCGCCAGGGAAGGAGGGAGCGCGTCCCGCCCGGCCGACAGCAGGTGGGGCTGCTGCAGTGCGGGCTGGATGCTGCAGGGAGAGGGGACAGGGATGGGGAGAGGAGGGATGGAGGGAGCGAGGAGGGATGGAGGGAGCGAGGATGTGTCACTGGTGCGCCCGGGTTGGGGCAGGAACAGGCGAGAGGCAGGATCGTAGCAAAGGCAAAGAACCGCACAGTTTTTATAGAGTGGTACAATAGGTTCTATTCTGTTGGGGAAGATGAAACAGGAAAGCCTTATAAATATGATTGTCTGGCAAAAGATTTTGAGACTACGGAAACTATAAGGAGATTGAAATGAAAGCAAGCTTTGAGATCCCTCAGTTACTGAACAACTGGAAAACAATGGTGTGGCCAGCTGAAGG